>JAMZAV010000235.1:0-483186 GCA_024449915.1 Sweltsa coloradensis | reverse complement strand
TGCCAAAATTTGACTCATCTGTTAGGCCGTCAGCGTAGGCAAGTATCTTCTTTGGGTTTGGGACGGAAGAAACATCACGAATTCAATATAATTGGGCAGACTGACGCTAGAGAAGTTCACGCCACAACACGTCGAGCCGTACTGAATACATCGCAAATCGCAATCGGGCCGGGCGATGTTTTCGTATCGCCTTGTATCGCGCTGCGAGCGCATGCGCACTGGCGGCGGTGGGCGTGGCATTATACTTGAGCAGCGATTGGCTACTCCGACAACCAATCGGCGCGTTGATACGACAGCGCGGCATTTTTAAGCATGGTAAACCGCGAAAACATCGATGTCACTATTTAAATCGATAATCATATCATATCATATCAAAATACTTGAATCGATTATCATATCATATTACTGATATCGATAATCGATCGATATTCGATTATCGACGGCAACCCTAATGAAAATTGTTAAACTTAAGTGAATCACATGATTCTTTTTATGAAATCAAATGAAATTTTCTCTAGTTTCTGATTAAATCAAACCCGTTCTGTATTATTAGTATTTAATTAGTTTATACATGGTTTCCACATTTAAACCAGTTGCCTCAGTAGTAGCCTCGAACCAGCTCATGAAAATACACAGCTCTCCTTTCACTGACCAACGGCATCGACTTCAAGATAAGAATCCATCTTCAAATGACCATTGCCAAAAGACCTAAGTCCACTCAGAGAGAGGCCGTATAGTCTCAAGTCCACAGCCCGAGAAATTGGTGATACGTCACCGCCCGACCTGACTTATGTTGGAACCGGGTGTTTGATTATTAATATTATTATGTTTTTGGCCATTTAAATGAAATCGCGAAAAACGCGAAATTTGGGTTTTATAAAACGAAATTTGGATTTTTATATCACCATTTTTCATTACCTCTAGCTATAGTACAGCAGCGCAGGGGGTGAGTAAAAGTCGCAGTGAACAAGCCAATTGATTTGGTTGATAGATGCCTAAATACATAATGTAATTTACTACATGGTGATAAGGATCTAGAAGAGAATAAGTATGGTATTGCTGGAGAAACTGAAGAGATTGAAGGTACAAAATTGTATGTGGCAGCCAATTTTGATTTTTCAAAATTGTATCTTCGGATTTGATATGAGGTTTATTGAGTTTACCTACGGCCCGGAGAGCTTACCCCGGGACTCCGTGCCAAATGATCAAACAGTGTTCATTGTTTTCATGCAAGAATTTGGCACATTGTGGGTGAACAAGTCGCACGTCCGGTCCACTACAATGACCTACGAGTCAGGACCACGTACCCCCTGGACTGGTGGCAGGAGGCCCCAGAGCAAAGACGACTCTCACTAACGCCACTGGCTATCATTTTGGATAGCTAAGAAGAAAAATGATTGAAGAATCAAGCTTTCGGCATAGGAGAAGAAAAAAAAATTTACTTACCCTGGCCGTTTTGTTGGCAGTAATGTTGCACCATGGGTTGTTGCCGGTGAAGTCGGGTACATATTCAAATGGTTGAGTCTCCCCGCTTTCTTCCTCGACAACCTGAAACAATTGCAAATCTCATATATAAACCGTGCAAGAGGAGAATCATTCAATGACACGGTCTGTTTGCTGTAAGATCAAACTATCTTGATTTGTTCATTTGTGTACACTAGAGTGAGAGTGTATATCAAAGCCTACAAAGAGGTTCATTCGTTTTAGTGTATCAGGATCACTCTGTTCATCTCATCATTTCATCTCTTGTAAACACTTTTGACATCGGCTGTGTAGAAGGTGGCTCGAGTAGTCAATTTCTGGAATGCTAAGTTTGAATTTGATTTTAAGTTTAACACATTCTATGCCAAAAATGTCTATAGACGTGTTTTTAATTCTCCCGCGCCGTGCCAATCACGTCTATGGACGTTTTTGCATGGTCGGTAACTCATTTACTAATACCTAAATCCGCTAGATGGCGCACCACTACACTCAAACTTGTCAAGCGCTTACACAAGCTACCGATAGTAGCAGCATGTGAAAAAAAGATTGCAAAATTATCTCGGAAGCCTAGAAAAGACAATAATTACACCTGTTTGTTTGTTGATGTTGATAAAAATGGCGGACTTTAGGAAGCCAAAATCGAAAAGTCTTACTTATAACTAGGGGCACTGATTTATGGTGAATAAAAAATCTGAATTTCGGTACTTAAAATTTTAAAAAGCGGTGTATAAAGCGGTGCTAATTTTCAAAAGCGGTGCAATAAACGGTGCAAAAGCGCCATTTTGTTTCAAATGTTATAATTTATAGGGATAATGCAGTACACGCCAAACGGCTGCAAAAAATTACAAGGATTAACGCGGTGGAGTGGGACTAGGTTTCAATGATGTAGATTGTAGAACCTAACATTTCTTCAGATAAATGCCTAGGCCTAGGCCCTAGGGAACTAAACAACTAGGCTAGGCCTACCTAGGCCTAGCTTGTAGGCCCTAGGTAAAACTGAACATCTAGCTAGGCCTATCCTTATCTTGCCAAGCCTAGGCCCTAGGCCAAGTCTAGGTTAGGCCTAGTTTGTAGGCCCAATGTAAAACTGAACAACTAGGCCTAGACCTAGGGGCTGCCTAGGCTGGGCTATCCTTAGCTTGCCATGCATAAGGTAGGCCTAGGTCGGGCACACATTTGTATTTCCGAAAATATGGTAAGCCTAGGCCCTAGGCCTAGCCAATAAATACACAAAGCCTAGGGCCTAGGCCTATGCTAGGCTCTTGTTGTCTGTTTACGGATACGTAGAATCTTTCTTTATTGAATTCCCTTTCTCTGTCAAACACACAAATCGGCGTTTTTCCCATATTTATTTGCAGACTTGGACGTGAATTTCGTAAACAAAAAGTGATCATATCAAAAACACTGACACTGACACGAGATTGACGATGCCGGTAAAAGAAGACGAAAAGTCGGTAACGGAAATAGAAAACGGCACCGCCTTGCAATGTTTTGTTTTGGTGAAGTGCCGAGTTTAGATGGCAACGTAGATCGATGTTTAAATCGAAAGTCGAGCAGAGAAGTTTGCCGTAGTACCACCAAAGCAGCACTGTACACCAGGGTCGATAAAAACAGACAGCTTCTACAAAACAGCTGTTCATGAGAAAATGTCCGCTCCAGAAACACTTTTTCGCCGTAAATGTGTTTTGAATTTAAAAAAAAAAAAAAATTTAACGGGAAAAAGCAGATTTATACTCGTTTTTCGCAATAATTTCGCGTTTTTTGACAAATAGATCGGGATTTCGTGGAATGGTAATTATTTCGTTTTATTTCGTGGTTTAAAAACACTGCCAAGGGGTTCAGATTAGCATAAAACATTGACATTTTGCAAAAGTAAGTGTTTTCATTTTTTTTCGTGCTATCGCGTTCACGAAAATCAAGGGCCTCTACTTATAACGAATTATTGAATGAAATATTCGCCGATGACGACTCGGAAAGTGAATTTAATTTTAGTTATGATTCGGACGAAAGTGACAATGAAGTAACTGTGGAAAGTGATGATGAGAGTAACCGTGAAAGTGATGACAGTGACAGGGAAGTGGGCGATGTGGGAGCTGGTGGTGATAACCTCCAAACTGTCAACGGAGTTGTACCTAGGGCTGGGCCTAGGCCTGTACGTAGACCCTGATCTCCACCTTCACAGTCACACATAAAATGGAGCTTAGTGGCGACAAGATTGAAATCGCTTCCCTGGACGTCTGGATGGGACAAATTAAGTATACCATTCATATGCTATACAACCCTCCACAAAACATACCAGCTGCCCTCGAAACCATCAACGTTTCGAGGAACACAATCATCGTTGGCGATTTCAATGCTCCGCACAAAAATTGGGACTACGAGTCGACCACTCCAGTTGGACAAACTGTAGCAGAATTGGTCTACTCGAACGCACTCTTCCTGCTCGAGGACCCGGACAAGGAGAACAGGGCCACTTTCCTCTCCAACTCCGGATACACTTCCCGACCAGATCTTGTCATGGCCCACTCATTAATTGCGGATGACCTAAAACAAGAAAATCTCGATTGCCCCTCAGGGTTGGGTCATAAGGTGATTAAAATCAGCGCCATCAAGAGCAGCTTCAAAAATGAGCAGTATCCCTACCTGAGGTGGAACTTCCGAACGGCAAAATGGAATGACTTCACAAAAACCATGGAAAATCTGGCCTCCACCACCCATCTCTCGGGCAACCCACATCGAGATACAAAACTGCTGGAGGAGAAAATACTGGAAGCTGCACGCGAACACATTCCCAGAGGCTCCCGAAAAAACTACAAACCCTTTTGGAGCAGAAAGCTTGAAAATCTGAGGATAAAGCGTAACAAATGTAGACAAGATACAGAACAGCAAAAGACCCCAACCAGCAAAGAAAAGCTTCTTGAAGCTCAAAACAACCTCACCAAAGCAATCGACGAGGAAAAAGAGCAGAAATTTAGAAATTTTCTGTTGAATCTGGACTATAGAAAAGACTCCTACAAGGCTCACATCTACACTTCCAACTTATGTGGGAAAAAAGCAAAGCCAGAAGAAGAAAATGCTCCTCTTCTCTATAAAGGAAATATGCCAGTGACTAACAAAGAAAAGTCTGATGTCCTGTGCAGACACTTTACCACCATAAGCAGCCATCTAAGAAAGAAGCCAAAAAAGTTGCCAAAATTTAAGTACAAGCACATGCCAAACAACGCTTACAATCGGCCTTTCACCTCCCAGGAGCTGGATTATGCAATCATCAAACTAGACAACAAAAAAGCGCCTGGCCCTGACAAGATTCATGTTGAATTCCTTAAACACCTGGGACCTAAGGCACGGAAACTTGTCCTCGACCTCATAAACAGTTCCTGGACCAGTGAAGTCCCATCAAGCTGGAAAATTGCCTTCATCACGCCAATTCTGAAGCCTGAGAAAGACGCCTCTGACCCTGCCAGCTAATCGTCCAATTGCCCTCACAAGCGCCCTTGCAAAGACGGCTGAGAAAATAGTCAATGCACGCTTGGATAATTACCTCGAAAGCAAACTACATCATCGCCGAAGACCAGGCAGGTTTTCGACAAACACCGAGGCACCACAGATCAAGTCGCCTACTTTGCGCAGACAGTCAAAGAGGGTTTCAGCAAAGGTGAAAGCACACTGGCTGTCTCCATCGACCTTTCTGGAGCTTTCGACTCCACCGACCGGTCATGGGCAGTCAAGCAGATGATCAAAGATGAAGTACCAAACAACATTGTCAGATGGCTCCATGACTTCATTAACAAGAGGCGTATCAAGGTGGTCCACAAAGGTGCCCATAGCAAAACACGTAAGACGCGAGCCGGAGTTGCTCAAGTACAATCACAGCGCCGACCGTCTTCAAAATTGCAATCAATGGACTCATCAAACTATTGAATCGAATACCTGGCCTTATCGTCAAAGTTTTTGCAGACGACTTTGTCATCTTCTTCACAGGAAAATGTCCGGTTGGACTGGAGCAAAAAATGGGCCTCGCCATGACGATAGCTGCAGGCTGGATCAAAGTGCACGGCTTTAAGATAAACTGCAGCAAAACCATCTGCACCTACTTCACGATGAGTCACAATCCCTTCAAGTTCAACATCACTCTTGATGGCGAACAGATTAAACAGACAGATGAGATGAAGTACCTTGGCGTGACTCTCGACAAAAAAAATGACCGGCAAGATCCACTTTGAAAAGGCTGCAGAGAAGGGCCAAAAACGACTACGACTCCTTCAAAGGGTAGCCGGTGTGTCCTGGGGCGCAAAACTAGACACTCTGGCGCTGACCTACAAAACGTACATCAGACCAGCCATGAGTACGGCACCGAAGTCTTTCCTGCCGCCGCCGCAACGCACGCCAGCCATGTCGACAGAGTCCAAAATCGAGCCCTTCGCCTCATAACGGGAGCAGTGAAAACCACCCCAATTATCGCCATGGAGTGGTTCAGCCAAATTGAGCCTCTACAGCTAAGAAGAGAGCAGCGCGCTGTCCAACTGCACGAAAAACTGGCGCGCCTAAACCCTGACAAATGGCTCAACTACCCAACCTCAAAAGTCAAGGCGCACACTAACTTTGCTGAAAACAGTCCACCAACTGACGAGTAAACACTGTCCTGTCCTCCTAGACCAGTCCCAGAGCTTCTGCCGGACAAGTCCAATCAGCTTGCCCCGGGGACCAAAATTGACGGCATCGAGAAGAAAGATGACCATGACCATAAAGAACTGAAAGAGCTTGCCGAGAAGCACCTGAAGAAGCACTTTCCTCTTCAAGAGTGGGTGCACATCTCACAGACGGCTCCTATGACTCGGCTACAAACAGAACAGGTTACGGCATCCACTGCATCTTCTTTGAAGAAGCCACTCCAATGGGAGCTGGCGAAACATACTTCGACGCTGAGGTCGCAGCCATTGCCAGGGCGGCCGAAAAAATCGCCGAGACCCCCGCCTTCCCCCTCAACAAGACAAAATTTGTGATCCTAAGCGACAGCGTCTCAGCCATCCAATTTGTCTCTCAAGCAGCGAACCTCCATCCTAAATCGCTGCTTTTCAAAAAACTCCCTTGTCGGCATCCGACAGCAAAACAAACTATTAGAGACTCAATGGATCCCCAGCCACTGCAAGATGATGGGGAATGAAAAGGCAGACTTCTTGGCCAAAAGTGCCACAAAAGCACCGCAACCACCAAAACCACTCCACCACTCCTACCAAAATGTCAAAACTAAGATCAAGTCAACCACAAAAAGGATCTTCAGAAACACCACAGAAGAGACTTCACGACTAAAGAACTGGTGGACCGAGATCAAAAAAGGGCCAGACAAAGAATGGTCGAGGAAGACGGCCACCGCCCATTTCCGGCTTGTAACCGGTCACGACGTCTTGCAGCACCACCTGCACCGCTTCAACATTACCAACGAACCGGCCACCTGCAAACTTTGTAATTTAGAAGATCAAGACAGAGCGCATCTCTTCAGATGCGCCGCCCTCAAGAATGACATTGACTCCCTGCCCGATGACCTGAGCAGGATAGAAAAGGAGGCAGTCTTATATTGGATAGCAAGACAGAAGAATGGCTGAAGAGGCCAACTTTGCACAAGAAAAAAAAAAAAAATTTATTCTTATTTACGGATTTAAAAAAAATATGGTTTTTACGCCGTTTTTAACTAGGGCTGGGCAAAAAATCTATAATTTAATGCGATAGGTATCGATAAGTGGGAATATTTTGATGTATAATATCAAAATTTACACCAAAAATGCTAAATTTCGTAATTTGGTGGAGGTACCGGGTCATAAAGCGCGATTGTGAGATCATATCATATGGTATTAACTATAAATCGATAAAAATGCATTTATGCTGATACCTTAACAACCCTATTTGGCCTAAAATCATTAAAAATTGGCCTACTAACTGGTGGACCGAGATCAAAAAAGGGCCAGACAAAGACTGGTCGAGGAAGACGGCCACCGCCCATTTCCGGCTTGTAACCGGTCACGACGTCTTGCAGCACCACCTGCATCGCTTCAACATTACAAACGAACCGGCCACCTGCAAACTTTGTAATTTAGAAGATCAAGACCGAGCGCATCTCTTCAGATGTGCCGCCCTCAAGAATGACATTGACTCCCTGCCCGATGACCTGAGCAGGATAGAAAAGGAGGCAGTCTTATATTGGATAGCAAGACAGAAGAATGGCTGAAGAGGCCAACTTTGCACAAGAAAAAAAAAAAAGAAAAAAAAAGACCATGATGACCATGACAGGCCAATACCTTTAGACTGGTCTGAATAGTGGGTAGACTCTACATTAAAATATGTATTACAGTGAAACCTCGATGAATCGTTTTTGAAGGGAGCAAGAAAAAAAACGACAAATGCGGGAAAACGACGGGTGCAGGAAAATACAAAAAGACTAAAAAAAAACGAGGGAAAAAAACACTTTTTACTATCTGAAAAATATATATAATTGTATGCCTCTGGCCTATCAGAAAAACATTGAAAACTACCTCCCTACCTATTCAATAAAAGGCCATTTCAAAATCATAAACCTGCCCGTAATTATCCCTGCCCTTCGAAGACATCATAATCTTTCAGCTGTGGCAGTGACACAAGATCATGATGCTTGCTTAAACGCTGTAGGCCTACAGATCGTTTTAAAAAATCACTCATGTTTACTTTAAAATATAACTGGAATTGTTTGATCAGGCCTACTTCATGATCGATTTAATTAGGAAAGTTTTGCAATAAATCTTCAAATAAAGATTGTTCCACCCTGTGCCACAAAGCGAAACGTACCGGTGACCAACTGATTGTGTAGGCCTAGAACACTGTTATGTTTTGCAACTGTGTGTAGATGGACATCTTCATAGTATCGACTGTTCTTCCGACCGTCATTACTCGTCTTCTGGTTATTCAACGCTAATAACGCCATAAAGCAAGTTGAATATTACGTACGTAGGCGAATGGTGAAAAAAAAACAACGCTAATAAACATCGTCTAATGCCTAGGGAGCCTTAGGCGGTTAGGCCTAGAACTGGCATGAACAAAGATGCAATTCTAGAAGTCCGATCTAATGCGCACCAGTTGCACGCCATCATGTTTGCTGTGTGTGTGTTTGAGAGCATGTGTACTGTGTAGGGATGTGCAAATCCTGATTTTTGAGTTCGGTTCGGTTTCGGTTCGGATAGTTTAGGCTTGAAATATATGTAAAATAAGTGGTTTAGGGCCTAGCTTGACTTTTTTTCCCATATCAAAATAATTTGAATAATGAAGCATTGGCCTAGGCCCTAATTTATAAATTTGAGTTTGTTCCAAGGTTTGAGGTAGGGCCTAGCCTAGGCTCCTCAGAGGCCCTAATAAAAAACTAAGGATCTTTGTTACGTTGATCAAATTTTAATAGCCTACAACAAATTTTCGAAACCAATGCAGATTGATAAAGCCTAGGCCCAAGTGGCAGTCAAAAGCAGTTGCTGTGGGCTAGGCCTAGGCCCTAAACTAGGCTCTGAGGCTAGCCCTAGACCTAGGAATAGCAAAGAGCATTCATCATTTTGTAATATTTTACCACTCTATGTCACTTTCCATCATAAATTGAGTAATAACTTGCAACTAGGAATCATAATAATAATACGTAGGCCCTAGGACTATGTGCTGTTCACGGCAGAAGTAGGGTTTAAACCAGTCATAACGACATGTAGTTTACGTCGTATTTCGATTGCGCTGCACCTGCAAATAATACTACCACGCATATTCGGCATACTAATTGCCTCGAATAATACCGAAAGTGAGAAACTAAAGGCTCCTTGCCCAATTATAGTACAAAATAGCCTAGCGTAACTTCAGTCATTGGCAGTGTGGACAGCAACATAAAACCAGAATAAATAAAACATGGCCTCAGTCTCAAGGTCGTGTGACGTGTTTAATATCGATAGTCGAACAGTGGTCGTCAAACTCGAAAAAACGATCAACGTAGCGGTGTGTCGACTCAAGCAAAGCCTCCTAGAGCTCTGCGCAGTCTCTGGTGCGCACACCACGAGCGTGATAGCGCAGTCTACAGCACGTTCCGTGCAGTAGTCGAGGTTTGCGCGCGCAATTCAAACTATCCAAAACCAAACCGAAGTCGGTTCCAATTTTTCGCGCATCGGTTCGGATACGAATTATCCGAACCGAAACCGAAATTTCGGCTATCCGCACACCCCTAGTACTGTGTAGTATGTACTGAACTTACAGTGGCATCTGCTCTAGCTGGACAGCTGTATCCTGCGACTGCCATCTTGTTTGCTCTGTGTGTATATGTGCATGTGTATATACGACTGAGTGCGTAGACTCTAAATACAAATTTATTTATTTACTGAACTCACAGTGGCGTCTGCTCTGGCTGGACAGCTCTGTTTCCTGCGACTGCCATCTTGTTTGCTGGTAACTGGAACAAGACCCGGCAAGCATATCGGGACGGACGGCTCTTCTGTTGATTGCAGGTTTGTGCGGTTGCCTAGGAACAACAAGCACAACATGTTAATCACATCACGATAATCAATGCAAGATTAATTGTCATCACAATGCACCACTATCATAATAATTTGTGATGAAAATAGATGGTAGGTAATCAGAGAACAAAATGGAATTATATTTTGTATAGCAAAATTTGTGATTTAAATATAGAATAATAAATTACACTTGGCAAATTTATAGTGAAGGATAATTCGCCGCATCGCGCAGCTTTCTCCGATGACGCGGAATGAAGAGTGTATACCCAACCGCTGCGTCGATGGTAACAGCTCTCGACTCGACGCCCTCGCAGGGGCTTACGTGCAACGTCTTCCACAGGCAGCAGGAATGAGCTTCACGACCTTGTTTCGCGTCCACGAGCCTTCAGGCCTCTACCCCGCTTGAAGTACCCTTATCTGCCTTTTTGCCTTTTTTGTCGACTAACTCTATAAATGTGATGTTCTCTTGTTGTAATGTTAATCTGAACTTGTAACTCTGTAATCACTGTATCAAGCTACAGAGGGTCACAGATGCCCTGCATTTGCCTTCCTGCCCTATGAGCAGGTAAAATTCATTTATTCATTAAAATTAATTTCGACAAAATAAATCCCTTGGTGTAAATGCACATATTTATCCTATTAACCAGGCATGGAAGGTAGGTCCTACCGGTGCTTCAAATCATTTCATAGGTGGGCCTATGCATGTCTACAAATAATAATATGCTGGCTAACAGACAAAAAAAAGTATTATTTAACAACAAATGACGATATCAAACCACGCGTTATTTTATCAGCATTACATCAGCCTTAGTCTTACTCTTAACTCTTAATTGCGTTGCAGCTTAGGCTTATTTTTCCCCCCGATGACAATGTTTGTTTTTTGCTCCCAGGGCGGCACATGAATGCAGTCGGCCTACTCACCCAAAACTGTAGAGTGGTCGGCTAGGTCGGCGGACCCGTCAGCGGAGAGCCAGTTGCGTTCTTTGCCTAAGTGTTGCATTGCCGAACTGTGATTGGTGGGCATCCGGTTGTTGGCGGCCGCTTCTGCCGGCGTGATGCCCAGCTTGCGGCACGAGATGAGGGTCCTCAGAAGACTTGTCGCCTCTCCTCCACTCCCGATGTCAATCTCGATAGTTCGAGGGCTGAAGGTGAAACAGAACAAGAGATTAAGTGACAACATCAACTGGAGGAAATTGACAAGTTTATAGCCACATGGCCACTTGATTTTACATTGGCATAGTATACCATCCGTAACCATGTAGACCCAAAAACCAATTTGAAATATACTACCCACTGGTAGGTACATGATTTAAATGATTTTTAATAAAAATTAATTACTGTACTTTAGGGCCCCAGGGTTGCCGTTTTTACGGATTTTAAGTGTGCAAAATGGATCAACGGATTTGTATTGATGAAGTACCTTGGCGTGACTCTCGACAAAAAAATGACCGGCAAGATCCACTTTGAAAAGGCTGCAGAGAAGGGCCAAAAACGACTACGACTCCTTCAAAGAGTAGCCAGTGTGTCCTGGGGCGCAAAACTAGACACTCTGGCGCTGACCTACAAAACGTACATCAGACCAGCCATTGAGTACGGCACCAAAGTCTTTCCTGCCGCCGCCGCAACGCACGCCAGCCATGTCGACAGAGTCCAAAATCGAGCCCTTCGCCTCATAACGGGAGCAGTGAAAACCACCCCAATTATCACCATGGAGTGGTTCAGCCAAATTGAGCCTCTACAGCTAAGAAGAGAGCAGCGCGCTGTCCAACTGCACGAAAAACTGGCGCGCCTAAACCCCGACAAATGGCTCAACTACCCAACCTCAAAAGTCAAGGCGCACACTAACTTCTGTGAAACAGTCCACCAACTGAAGAGTAAAAATTGTCCTATCCTCCTAGAAGCACCACGTGCACCACTTGACGTACCACTCCCAGAGCTTCTGCCGGACATTGACGGCATCGAGAAGAAAGATGACCATGACCATAAAGAACTGAAAGAGCTTGCCGAGAAGCACCTGAAGAAGCACTTTCCTCTTCAAGAGTGGGTGCACATCTTCACAGACGGCTCCTATGACTCGGCTACAAACAGAACAGGTTACGGCATCCACTGCATCTTCTTTGAAGAAGCCACTCCAATGGGAGCTGGCGAAACATACTTCGACGCTGAGGTCGCAGCCATTGCCAGGGCGGCCGAAAAAATCGCCGAGACCCCCGCCTTCCCCCTCAACAAGACAAAATTTGTGATCCTAAGCGACAGCGTCTCAGCCATCCAATTTGTCTCTCAAGCAGCGAACCTCCATCCTAAATCGCTGCTTTTCAAAAACTCCCTTGTCGGCATCCGACAGCAAAACAAACTATTAGAGACTCAATGGATCCCCAGCCACTGCAAGATCATGGGGAATGAAAAGGCAGACTTCTTGGCCAAAAGTGCCACAAAAAGCACCGCAACCACCAGCAGCGCCTCTCTCCTACCAAAATGTCAAAACTAAGATCAAGTCAACCACAAAAAGGATCTTCAGAAACACCACAGAAGAGACTTCACGACTAAAGAACTGGTGGACCGAGATCAAAAAAGGGCCAGACAAAGACTGGTCGAGGAAGACGGCCACCGCCCATTTCCGGCTTGTAACCGGTCACGACGTCTTGCAGCACCACCTGCACCGCTTCAACATTACCAACGAACCGGCCACCTGCAAACTTTGTAATTTAGAAGATCAAGACAGAGCGCATCTCTTCAGATGCGCCGCCCTCAAGAATGACATTGACTCCCTGCCCGATGACCTGAGCAGGATAGAAAAGGAGGCAGTCTTATATTGGATAGCAAGACAGAAGAATGGCTGAAGAGGCCAACTTTGCACAAGAAAAAAAAAAAAAAAATGTATTCCTATTTACGGATTTAAAAAAAAAATGGTTTTACGCCGTTTTTAACTAGGGCTGGGCAAAAAATCTATAATTTAATGCGATAGGTATCGATAAGTGGGAATATTTTTGATGTATTAATATCAAAATTTACACCAAAAATGCTAAATTTCGTAATTTTGGTGGAGGTACCGGGTCATAAAGCGCGATTGTGAGATCATATCATATGGTATTAACTATAAATCGATAAAAATGCATTTATGCTGATACCTTAACAACCCTATTTGGCCTAAAATCATTAAAAATTGGCCTACTCTTTTAGGGCCTAATTTTTTTATATTTTAAATTTTTTTATACGACAATTACATTGATAGGCCTATATACGGTATATCATATCGAAACTGGTATATTTAGGCATTAAAAAGTATTTTTATGGATTTGAGTGTTTCATTTAAGGATTTCTAAGGATTTTAACAAAACAAACGTAAAATTGCGATTTTCATGAGAAATTATTTTTCGATTGCGCTCAAATTTCACAACATAATATTAATTCATGAAATTAAAGTTCTGTGAAAAAATCATTATAATCGGAAAAAGCATGTAGGTGTTACAAGTCGAAGAAATGTTTTAAAATTTTTTTAAAAATTCGTAAAATTGTGACTTTCATAAGAAATAATTTTTTGATAGCGCTCAAATTTTAAACGAATATATTAGGCCTACTGTATTTATGCAAGTATAGACCTCGGGTATATTTGAAATTGTCAAGTTCAAAAAGTGGGGTGCGGCCATTATGTGAAGCCATTTATCAATAGTATTTATATCCAAATCTTTAAAATCTGAGTGGTCAAAATAAGGGTGCGGCCTTTACTCGAGGGCGGCCTATAAGCGAGTAAATACCGTAATTCATAAAATTTAGATTCTGTGAAAAATTCATCACAATCGAATAAAGCATGTAGTGTTATAAAGTCAAAAAAGTTTTAAAAATCGAAAGAAATCGTAAAATTGCGATTTTCATGAGAAATAAGTTTTCGATTGCGCTAAAAAAAGTGGCAGTTCTAAGTTCAGAGATTTCGAAGGCCTCCAGAAAACTTCATCGCAATTGGAGTATTGGTTTAGCCGGAATCGTGTTAACACACACAAAAATACGGGAAAAAAAGAAAAAAAAAACATTGCGGATTTTTTTCTCCAGTGTAGTGAAATGGAATCTTCGCTACGCTCATCCAACATAACAGAAAGTAAAAGAGTCCTCCCCGACCGGGATTCGAACCCGGGTCTCCCGCATTCCCGACGAGCGTCTGAACTGGAAAACTGGAAATTTTGTATCAATTAATGTGAGTAGGGTCGGCCTATATTGGGAGCTTTATTTAATTGTTGTTTATGTCGGGGTGTAGAAACTTGTATTTAAGTCAGATGTGGCAATAGCTTTCACCTGGCCATATATTTGTAAGCAGACTACTTTGTTTACCCATTGCTAGTATTCCAGTGTTCGCTAGATTCGTCCGTTTCACCAGTGGACCCATCGTCCTCAGAGTCCAAGTCTTCAGGTTTCACTCGTCTCTCGACAGACATGTCCAAGCCCCGGTCATCACTGTCCGACATCTGCAAAGAATTCCACCAACAATAAGCATACATCTTACAGCACCATTGGCACTTTTGATCCATTGATTCATGTAGGCCTATAGCCCTTCATGACCTTGTTGGCCCATAGCCCTAGGGTCTATAGTATATATATATATATAATGTTTTTAAAGTTTTTACGTAGGTTTCCACAGATCTAATGTCATACATACATATTCAAAATGAATACTTTTGAGTTTCCGAATCCATGTAATAAATAGTTAAATTTACCAACGTTTTGGACACATCTCCCTGTCCTTTATCAAGGTACAACACAAAAATATAAACAGAACCTTTAAGTATTAAAATTATTGGTACAGACTAGTGATGGCATCGGGTACCCGAAAACCGGTTTTGAACCAGTTCCATGGGGAACCGGTTCCGACTTTTAAAACCGGTTCCCTAAGTTTAGTTTACAAAGTAATGTTAAAAATTTGTAATAAGTAATTGATAATTTAAATTCAAATTTTTTATTTCTTTTTTGTACGTAACTACGTAACAGCACCTTCTTTTCTCACAGATTGTAAAGTTATTCAGCTATGCTAGGCCCATCCCACTCCAGATTGCACAATAGGCTATGGGTTGTTCAAGGATGCGCACATTGTTTGAACTTTGAAGAATGCTTTTTAAGGGCACTTTTTGACCTGCTGATTGTAAATTGTGACTTTCGTCGTTAATTCGTTATTTTCCCTTTTTTTAGAACCGGTTCCGGGGCGGAGGAACCGGTTCGGACTTTTTGGACTCGATGTCATCACTAGTACAGATTAGTGGCGTGCGGTGACCTGTTGGAGTGGGTATACTATCGGCCTAATAGTCAAACTGCGGAGGGTCTGGGGGGGAGGCCCCTCAGCTTAGATTTTTTTGAAAATCTGAAAATGTCACACTCATAATTCACAAAAACGCGTAAACTTTGAAACACTTCTTTACTAGTCAAATGGCTTGTTGCGACTGGTGGGTGGCTCCGACCGTCCCCTGCACTTGCGAGTGTAACCGAAAAAAATTAGAAAACTAGCAGTAAACGCAGAAGTTTGGAGCTTACTCGGCCTAGGATTTTTGCATTACCTTCCCCTACTACCCTACCGCCTTCAAGAATGACCCGACAGACCTTGATGTTGAAAGACCCATCCTTCAGTCTCCGAGAGGGCTACGCTTACTACTTGCTCCCATAAAAAAGATCCGAAGTCGAGAGAATGCATTGACCGAGCTGGTGCAACGCAACCCCCATTAAGATGGGCAATAAATACAGACCGCGCTGAAAACATTTATCTTACGAAATGTTTATTCAGGTTATGGTGAACATACATTACTGTATTAGTAGGTCCTATTAATAGAAAAAATACCAATTGAAAGAAAATGTGCTTGAATCATTGGGTATGCACTGCATACCTAGCATACCCAGACCGCACGCCCCTGGTACAGACCAGTACACCCTATTTTAGTTTCCAATCAAACAACGAAGAAGAGTGGGAACCATGTACGGGTATATAACGTTCTTAAAGGAACTGCCGCTAGATGCGTTGAATAACAAACCACCGAGTTGAGACTTTTCATTAGATTTGGTTAAAAGCGTTTACCTCCTCTTCAGACATCATCTCTTCAACAGCCTCGCCCCCGAAGCTCGCCGTTGGTGGACCGTGGTTCCCTCTGTCCGCCATTGGTTTGAAACGATTTTCCCCCGGGCTCCATCTTGATTCCAAGGTCGGCAGGTCGAATGCAACTGAGCGGAGCTGGCGTCGTGTGCTCGTTCCAGCGCCCGTTTCTGTCTCGCAAAGGAGAGGCTGATCGTAGCCTTTCTAAGCTGCTCCTAGAAGACAGACCAGTACAATGACAACTGAATCTTCTGTAGGTCCTACTTGAAAAAGTTTTATTTTAAAATAAAACCCCAACACTGAGATCAGTTTTGTTTATATAGGCCTAGTAAAAGTGGGCACAGAAATCGGTATTCTGATACGATATTGATGGGGAATATTTTTTACAGGGGGGACTCCTATCGAAAATATCAAACAATAGGGAACTAGCCTTGGTCTCAAATTCACGTTTTTCATTTTTGATTATTTTTAGAACACAGTTAAATAAACTTCACCAATGAAAGATTTTTTTTTTTAAATCTCCGGGGAACTACGGGGGTACAAAGTTATAGGGTTTGAACCCCCGCGCAAACGCTCTTTCTTGGTTCAACCGTTCGTAGCTTGCGCATGCTCATCGTTGAGTTTTTAAATACTAAAAACAACAACAACAAAAGCCGCAAAGGGGCCCTTTTGGCCGGCAGCGAAGCCTAGAGGCAATCCAGTGGACCTGCTCATAAAATAATCGGACTATTTTGACAACAACAGAACGAGACAAGATGACGACCATGGGGATTTTGACAGTGGCTACCCGACCTTGACAGAAAGCGATTTATTTTCATTAGTGGGAAAGAGCCACGGTTATTTTCTCTAGGGTAATCATTTAAAGGGCTGCGCTGGCTAGGCCCTACGCCCTAGTCGTGTTTTCCCCTGGGTTTAGGAAAAACCAAAATTTAAAAGTCCATTGGATGCCCTAGACAAGCCTAGTAGGTGGGCAAAAGGCCGGGCTTTTCCCTGTACCCTTAGCCAAGTTTTTTTGGGGTTGATATGATGATTCATTTTTTCTTTGATGTTTGGTAGGGCTTTAGTTTTATTTTTAAATTTGCCCTAGCCGGGCTAGTGATAGGCCCACCTGGCCCCCAGGTCCTAAGGGCAGGTCTACCAAAAAGGGCAAAGGCTACCACTGTAGAAACAACGGAGAAGATCATTTTATACCGTGCCAAAAGAAAACCCAAACAAAGGCCCCCCCAAAAGAATTGTTCAAAACGCAGACGAGAATGTTTGAGGAGAACGCCCCCTTACAAATTCACTCTATGTTTTGGGAAAACCACTTTGATGCGAGTAAAAATTATTTGGCTACTAGCTTTTTTTAAAGTGATTTCCTATAAGTTTGTTAGGTCCCGGCCAAATATTCTCGAGAAATTTTCCCTTGGGATTTTAAGTCTAGGGGGTAAAACCCAAGGGCGTTTTCTCGAGGGAGAATGTCACAAATTCAATTTTTTTTTTTCTAGAAAATTAAGTCCCGCCCGCGTTTTTGGGTGAGCGTAATTGGGGCATTGAGCGCCCTGTGTTATGCGGGTTTTCTGTTTTCTGTGAAAAAACGTTTCTTAATTTAAGTTTTTTAAAATTAAATTTAAATTAAATAAAAAATAAACTTTAATTTTTAATTTTTTTAATTAATCTAATTTTAAAGAAAAAAAGAAAAAAAATGAAAAAAATCGTAAAATTGCGATTTTCATAAGAAAAATTTTTTTGATTTCGCTCAAATTTCACACGATTTTATTAATTAATAAAAATTAAAAGGTTTTTTGGAAAAAATTATTAAATCGGTTAAAAACATGTAGGTGTTATAAGTCAAAGAATTTTTTAAAAAAAAAAAAAAACCCTAAAAAATTTTGATTTTCATGAGAAATAAATTTTCGATTGCGCTTAAATTTCACACAAATATCTGAATTCATAAAATTATGGTTCTGTGAAAAACTCATTAAAATCTGATAAAGCATGTAGGTGTTATATGTCGAAGAAAATTTTTAAAAAATCGAAAAAAATCGTAAAATTGCGATTTTAATGAAAAATAATTTTTCGATTGCGCTCCCAAAAAAGTGGCAGTTCTAAGTTCAGAGATTTCGAAGGTCTCCAGAAAATTTCATTGCAATTTGAGTATTGGTTTAGCCGGAATCGTGCTGACAAAAAACACAATAATACAGAAAAAAAAAAAAAAAAAAAAAAAAAAACATTCCGGATTTTTTTCTCCAGTGTAGTGAAATGGAATCTTCGCTTCGCTCGCTACGCTCATCCAAATAAATTTTCCCCCCGAGAAAATGAGTTACGTATTGGTCCTAGGCTTATAATAATCCCGAGGTAAATTAGAAGCTCATAGGAAACTAACCTGCGGAAATAAAAAAGTACTAGGTAGACCAATTAATATCATTTACATACATGAAAGTGGTATTCACAACGGTTAAAGTGAATTTGCAGCGGTAGGCTAGAGGCCCTACGACTCCTTGACATATTCTCGTCTTGTTGCGTTTAACCATTATTTCACCTGTTTAGTTTTTTTTGGCACATATATAAATACTTTCTCCGGTGTTTCTAGAGTGGTGTTTAAAACACATCGGTACCTTACACCTTTTATAAAACCGCCATTTCTTTTAAATTCAATCAAAAGGATCATTGAGAAACGATAGCAGGAATGACAGCGGGCGCAGTGACGGCAACTGTCTGCTAGTGTTTGAGTTTAGAAGGCATAATATTATTATGCATTGTGAGGGCTGTGGCCTCACATCATTTTTTTGTTATTAGATGTTTTTTAGTAGATCACTACAACGAACGAGTTGAATGGAGTGAAATGAGTGTACTATTTTTGAAAGTAAAGAAATTAAATAAAAAAATAAATATACAGTCCACATTTAAAAAAAAGCCTACCATTTTTAATATTGGCCAACCGCCCCAGATTTTCACGAGTTTGCTTTGCTTCGACATGTCCAAAAACAGAAAACGGGTCAGACAAACTATTTGTTACTTTAGCCTTTCAACAGGGACCAAAAAAATAAAGTTTTGGGGTCAAGCAAAGGTATTTTAAAAAGCTACCATTTCACAAATTCAGACTTTGTCAGTAGTCTCGACTATCGCAGGATGTAAATAAAAACAAATTAGACTAGAACAGTTACGGGAAACCTGGAAAAGGTTTTGATGAGGTCCAAACCAATCAGGTTGCATGATAAACATAGACCATGAAGGAGAGAGGTCACCATTGAAACTCGGTTCAGACCTTAGAGAAACTATGCGGTTTGTTAAACCTAGACAACACTTGGGTTGACCTAGACGCCTCAAATGATACAATTGGGCATCTCGCAGGCCTAGTAAGACTAATTTAACCTACCGTCTAAAAAGTTCCTAGTTTTGACGGCTCTTATCAAAGTGGCTGAGTTTAGTGACAGTTCAGAGCTAGGGTTCACAAAACAACGTGTGCCCTTTTAAAAATACTACTATCTGATACTTTTCAACGGACAAGCTTTAAAATTGATAAAAATTTTCCCCCTACTAAAAATAACACACGGGGGTTTGGGAAAATTTTTGGAAAAATCGGTATAAAAATAAAGGCTGATAGCATCTCAACATCTTAAAGAGTTGTTTATTTTAAATCATACAAAAAAATCTGAAACTATTGTTACAATTTATCAACACGTGTCTAGAAATCAAAATTTCTTTAAGGCCCCTTGGGTTTTTGAACCCCTTTGGAAGAAGTCTATTGTTACATCTATTCCCAGACGTTTAGATAGTAAACACCAAAGAAGGGGAACTCACTCCAATGATCAAGCTTTCCCCTCACTTGATGTTTCACGCTTTTTTTGAACACAGAAGAAAAGCTCTAGAAAACGTTAAACCCCTTCAGTAACAGTAATTGTACGATCGTAAGTTCATTACTGTGAAGTAAAGGGAAGTTTTCACCCAAGGTAAAAAAGTCAAAATGCATACTTTTCAGCCTACAACACAACTTACCAAAATGTCAGTTTGAAAGGAATCAATTCGTTGTTAAATGTGAGATTTTCAGGAATTTAAGCCTACCCCAAAAACAATATTGGTACAGAAAAACAGGTATGCTTACTGTCTTCGCACTGGGCAGTTTCAAGTCATGCCACCCAAAGGGGTTCCCAAAAGGGGGTAAAAAACATCATACTCTGTTACCAAACCAATCTTGAAAACGGGTTCTTCTGACATCGTTCAGAAATTGCTAATCCTGCACCATTATGTGGCAACACAGATAATGGTCACGGGGAAGTTAAAACCTTTTTTCAGAACGCATGCGTGCTTCAAGGATATCCAAAATGTTCTACTATAAACACAAAGTACTCAAAAAAAGATTGAAATGGCAAGTTTCAAGAGTGTAGAGCTCTTTTAGAAGGGGAAAGTCAATCAAACTTTTGTACTGAATTTAGTACAACGTTTGGATTAAAGAAACATAAAACCCCATTCAATTGAGGTATCAAAAACGTACCCTCAGAATCAAAGCATTTAGTTAAATGTCCTGCAATCCAAAGTAGGAAAACTTAAATGCTAACTTGTCATGTTTGGTTCGCAACGCATAACCCCGGGCCAGATCCCAGATATGTTGATTGAACATGAACGTAAATATACCTGCCCCGTTTTAGCTGACCCAACATTCTTCCCCCGGGAAGGATTGTTTTTTGATGGGGGCAGAACTCTTTTTCCGCTTCAAAGGCCCCCTGGACGAAAGTCAAGTTAGAAATAATTACCTATTTCAGGATACAGAGTTGGGTTTGGATACTGGCAGGATTTTCCAAACAAGTATGGGGCGATCCCTTACGGGCATCTGTTCCCGCACACTTCTTGCAAACGATAAGTCTAGATCGGAAACTGCAACGTTTCTGGGAAAACTTGGGGAAAGTCCACTAAAAGCCAAAAACCGAGAAGAACAAAAATGTGAGCGCTTTTCCCAAGAACTGTGCAAGGAATAGTAAAGGGAGATTTGTAGTAAGGCTTCCTTCCAGGCAGATCATAGACTCTTGGTACTCATTCGATCGGGCAAGCTACAGATTTAAACCTTTGGAAGGTCGGCTGCCAAAAACCCAAAACTACGTTTGGGAATACAAAAATTTCTTAAAAGAATACGAAAACTAGGCCATATGGTACAAGTGCAAGACAATTCGGTGACATTCTGACAATGTATACTATCTGCCTCATCATGCTGTGTTTGGGCTTCAGCACCACAACCAAGACACAGTTGTTTTTGACGCTTCCCCAAAAACTACGAACGGTAAACCCTTAAATATACCCTGAGGGTGGGTCCACTATTAAACAAGACTTGTGGTATCGTGTAGGGTTTTTGAAAATCAATTGCATTACAGCTGACATTGCAAAAAGTATCGTCAAGTCATTAGATCCCGGACACTCGATCAAAGAATTCTCTGGAAAACATCGCCTGAAGAATCTGTAAAAATTTTCGAGTTTACAACATCACCTAGGGCACAGCTTCACCCCCTTTCTTGGCAACAGATGTTAAACAATTTGCCGAAGAAGAGCTAGCACTATCCTCGGCTACGAAGTGCTGGGCGAGATTTACGTTGATGACTTGTTTTCAGTGGTGGACATATCCAGGATGCTCTTAAATTTTCAAGATGACATGCCCTGCTTTTAAAATAGTGGGGGTTTTCCCACTCAGAAAATGGTGTTCAAAGGGGGGGGGGGGGAAAATTACTTGAACAATACCTACAGAGTACAGAGAAACCCATTACCTCTTCATTTGATCGCACAGACAGCGTTAAAACACTTTGGTTTATTGTGGAATCCGAAGTCAGTAAGTTTCTGTACAAAAAAAAAGCTTTCATATTCGCACGATCAATTTTCCCTGCCACAAATGTTACAAAACGGAAGATTTCATAAATCATTGCGTCGATTTGACCCTTGGGTTCGCACCCCCAATATGATTTTCATAAGAATTTCAAAGAAGTTATGCTTAAAAACTAGACTGGGTGATGTACCACAAGAGTTATTGATGAATGGAAAAGCTTCACCAACAATTTCCTTTTGTCAAAACTTGAAATTGACCGATTTTCTTGCAAAGCCCCAAATCATAGACATACGATCTGGTTTTCTCAGATGCATCAAGAGCGTATGATGGGTTTTTATATCTGGGGTCAGTAAATGTTCAAAAAAAGTTAGTATTCACTACTGTGTTAAAAATCAAGAGTAGCACCGTAAAAAAGGAAACTCTCCCCCGTTTAGAACTTTGTGGGGGCATTTTTCTGCGAAAAGGTAAAAAAAAACACTACCAATCTTAAAACCTTAAGATTGCAGCATACATTTTTGGACGGATTCAACCTTGTTCTATCAGGGTTATCCTCGCTTCAAATCGAGGGGAAACATTTGTTGCGAACAAGTATCCAAAATTCAAGAATACCAAATGTAAGGATTGGAACATGTATTTCCCAAACACAACCCGCGTCTTATTTCAAGAGGAACTGATCCTAAAAACTTAAAAACAATTTTTATATATGGTGGCACGGACCTGACGGGCTACAGCAACTACTCTATGGGCCCCTATCCTCCCATCAAAACAGTGCAATTTCCATACCCAAAAAAACGTAGAATTGTCAACCCATGTTAGTTACTAATACGAAACCACCGAGATTTTTCCAATACTCGTCCTCTCGAAATGAACACGTATTGGTATTGTTTGCGATTCAACTTCAATTTTAAGAATTCGATGTCAAGAAAGTCAGGTGTGCTATCGCTGAGGGGCTGCAATCTGCTTCCAAATTTTCAAAAAAGTGTCAAAAAAATGTTTACCTTCGTGAATTCAAGAGCTTCAAGACAACTCAAGTTTCAAAAAAGCTTCTGTTTAAAATCTTTATCCATTTTTAGCGATGAAAAATTCCTGCATCGGGGGGAGATTAAATAATTCAACTTCCCTCGAAACAAGCATCCATTTTTCTTCCACCAAAACATGACTTCTAAATTTTTTCAATTCTGAACATCTCAAACTACTTTATGCGGTCCGCAAATTTTTAACTGCATCATTTGCGCCGCAATATTGGATCCCCAGAGCAAAACAATAATCAAGAATTTCATTCACAAATTTTACCTTGTTTCAAAATGAAAGGGACAACATCAAAAAAATTGATGGGGCAAATTTCCCAAAGCCCGTGTTCAACCATCTGTCCTTTTGTGAAACAGGAGTAGATTTTGCTGGCCCTTTTCAAAAAAGAAATGGATCATACGCGCCAAAAAAACAATCAATGCTTGTTTCAATATTTGTATGCTTTTCAGTAAAAGCTGTCACTTGGGAAATAGTGAGTAATTTTAAAGCTGAACCTTTATAGCAGCGTTAAGAAGGGTTTACAGCCCGAAAAGGCAAGTGTCTACACATTTTCAGTGACAATCTACGAACTTTGTGGGGTCAACCGTAAGCTTTAAGTTTTCGTAGGCTTTCCCTTTCCGAAACGTTTTTGCGTCAGATCAAGGAATAGCTGCAAAAAAAACAATTTACGTTGGGACTTCATTCCACCCCGGACCCCACTTTGGTGGTCTCTGGGAAACGCAGTGAAATCCATGAAATTTCATTTGAAACGTGTGGGAGGGGCGGGTCATTTCGTTTGAAGAAAAAGCTACTCTACTTTCTCAATTGAAGCATGTTGAATTCCCCTCCTCTTACCGTTTTTTTCAAAGATCCTAAAGATCCAACGTTTTTAAGTCCAGGTCATTTTCTCAAGGCCTCCTTAATAAGCCTCCCAGCCCGACTTGCTTAACACGCGACAATCCCGTTTTCACGTTGGGAACGAGCCAAAATATGCACCAGCAGTTTGGAAAAAGTGGTCAAGGGGCACCCCCCCCCCCGGACCCCCCCCCCCCCCCACCCCCCCCCCCAACCAAGGTTGGGCCGCGAGAGAGGGCTCCTCCCCCAATAAACGGGGGGGTCCGTAGAAAGCATCGCCCAGGGGGTGAGGGCTAGTTCGATTGTCAACATACGATTAGGGGCAACGTGATGAAGAGCCCAAATTTGTCATTTAATTCCTCCCCCTCTCATTGTCTTATGTAATACTTCTTTGATTTTGATTCCAAAACAACGGGGGGATATGTTTGAGTTTTGAAGGCATAATATTATTTTCATTGTGAGGGCTGTGGCCTCACATCATGTTTTTGTTATTAGATGTGTTTTATATAGTCACTAGCAACGAAAGATTGAAATGGATGTGAATGAGTGTACTATTTTGAAAGAAAGTAATTCAAATAAATAATAAAAATACAGTCCACTTTAAAAAAGCCTACCATTTTTATTCAGCTAGGATGTGTTTGACCACCGCCCATGGATGGTAGAATATCTACCATTTATATCTAGTAGCGTTTCGCCTTTGGGGCTGCGCTAGGGGGGTCAGCAGTCTGACTCACACTACTTTTCGTGTTTCTTTTTTGGGAGGAGCCAGATTTAATTTCAGCGTTAAATATTTAGAAAAGTTTAAACCCTTTAACAAAAAAACTTTTATTTTTTTTTTTTTTAATGTTTATCTTTAAAAATATTCGATTTCTGGAATAAGGCTATTCCCTATTTGTTTACACGGATTTGTCGCAAGCGGAGCCCATGCTCACGAACCCGGGCTCCAGATCTACCTTCTAAAATACTATCACCCGGCTGTCAGAAAACGAATCAGTGTTCGGGAAAAAAATTTTCAAGATTAAATCCTTATGTTATAAAAAAATAAATACGTATTTGAGTCTAACCCCATCATCAATAATTGATTTTTGTGGGGGACAGAACCAAGTGACCAAACCAACCTGCAGGCCCCGACAAAAACCAACCAAAGATCGTATTTTTATAGGAAATATAACAACAGTGGGATGGACAGGCAAAAAACCCCCGGGTCAAAAGCCCAACAACAAAGGGCCCATTCTAACAGCATTGATTTATTTTCTGCCTCGTTGCTAGGACGGCTCCAAAGTCACCATTTACAAAATTTTAAACAAGAACTGATGTACTTTAAATCTAAAACAGAGTTAAAAAAAATTCCGACTTTAGCGGGAATCGAACCCTAGACCCTTCTGTTGGAAACAGAGACGCTAACCACAAGACCCAAAGAGCCACCGCCCTGTCATTTCGCCCCCTGCGCACTCTAAAAATAAGCAAAAAAAATTTAAAGTGCCCCCTTTTATCCCCGCAACTTATGGCCCCACAAATATCTATTTTTTATTGGGTTTTTGTCAATCAAAAACATTTCAGTGTAGGGAAAGGCAAGGCCTCCCTGCATGCCTTACTTTTTTTGGAATATTTTCTTATTTTTATTTTTTTTTACATTTTTACTAATTTTTTTTAGTAGCCTAACCAGCCCTTATTAGTTTTGTTGCGATATTTTACTTTGAAACCCCACGGATTGCGCTCGCGAAAAATCTAAATTGTTGACTAAAGCAGGGGCCGTTTTCGTAGCCCGCTTCTTAGCGCACGGGGACACGTTTGCAGTTGAGGTGGGAAAGGGATGATACGGTCATCGTACTTTATTTCCCCGTGCAAAACGCTGATAAGGGGGCACGATGCTGATTGAGAGAGCGGACTTTACGTCCCAAGCCCTAGAAACGCCGAGAATAAACGCGTGGCCCCGCATGCATCTCCACGGGTTTTGGGGTTTCCTGTAATCGGACTGTCATTAGCGCAGCGGTTCCCCCCTTGACGGGCGTAGGTGCCTTTCTCTTGTAGGGAATATTTACTGCGAATATTATGACGGTTGTGTGCAAAAATCAAGTATTAATTTTTTAAATAATGATTAATGCAAATTAAGATGTGGGAAAGCTACAAAATTTAAACTATTCATTTTAGCACATATACAATTGCCTACTTACCTTACCTACATGGTGTCCAGGTGCCGGGTCACGTTTTTTTCCTATTTACAACTCCCCGTGCTTCACGGATAAGTTTTCGTATAGTGAGGGATTGCTTTAAATGACATCAATTTTCTTGACATTTCCCTGAATTCGTAAAAACATCTAGCTTGTAGACGCAGCGATTGCTATTAAAGGCGGTAATAAAAATTTGATCTGAACCCCAGAAAAAAAAAAAAAGGGGTCATTTAAATACCTCATCAAAACTAGGTCCAAAATTTTACTTGCAAATAAAAAAAACACCCCGGGACAAAACCCATTGTCCCCTAGAAGCGAAAAAAACGACAAAAAAAATGATGTCTGTTCATTTTCTATCTACCGGGGCAAACCAACACGATTTTTTCGATGAAAACATGAGGGTCCCCGCCCGGTACCTTCAAATCTCTTACCCAGATTTTTTTTGGTAGGCTAAAACCCAATTTCCCCCTGAATATCAGTTAAACTAGGAAAAAAAAAGAAGCTTTTGTTAGACGAGTGAATGAGCCATGTGTTGAGTACCCACTAACATTCCCATTTGACTGGATGTAGGGGCGTTGGTTTTTCCACCCTAACCTATTAGGCTAGGGTGGGCCATTAGGGCCCTTCTTTTGACGCGCCCTTATACCAACTAAACTTTAAAAACTATTATTTATGTACCATCCCTATGGGGCCCCCTATTAATAAATTTGTACAGATGTCCCGGGTACTAAACACATGACCCCCTCATTCTCTAACAACGAATTTTGGGGCGTTTATACACAAAATGTGGGATACAGGGGTTTCAATCCCTGGTCGGGGAAAGATTTTGTAATTTTGGATTGTATTTTAAAAATTAAAAATTTAAACATTTTTTTGAAATGCATATACGAACGCAGTGTAGTCTATACTGTGACAATATATGGAAACATAGCAGTACAAAATTTACGTGAAAAATTTGCAAGGTTTTTTAAACTCCAGCTCTATTTGGGGGTCCCTTTGGCAACCGCAAGTTTTGATCATTGGGCACGTTTTTAAAACCCCGGCAAATAACAAAAAAAAAATATTTTTTCAAAAAAAAAACCATTTCTTAAAATAATTCCTTCACATACGCAGCCTTTTTTGTAATTTATTATTTTTTGTAGGTAGGTTTAAACCGCAATGGTCTAGTCATTTTGTTAACATTTTCTAAAGTAAACTTGGACCGGATGTCTGTTTAAAATTTCAGCACAATCTGTTCAGCGATTGGGCTGATTTTTGACGTAGACCTACACACACACTATGAATCCGGAAGTGCCATTTTTCTTAAATTTGTATCCTCGGTCGCCCGCCCCCTCGTCTAATGAGATTTTATCAACTTCATAAAATTTTGTAAAAAGGGGGATTCATTAATTTTCCCCTACATGGCTTTGTTTTTGTAGCCCTATGTAGGTGTGAAATTTGCAAAATAGGCTTTGGTTTGTAGACCAACAACTCCATTTTTAAAAAACATAGTCAAGCCGGCAGTTCCAACTTTTTAAATACCCCCGGACCCAAAATTGGAAGGAAAAAATTTTTCATGGTTTTGAAAATTACAAAAATTGTTGAATTGTTGAATACAACTTAATTTAAAAGGGAGTTTGAAAAAGCAAAATTTCATTAACTCCCCCGCACCTCTTTTCTTGGCAGGGAAGGCTGTGGCAGCAATGCTCCTACTTCCCCCCCCCCCCGCCGAGTGGGAAAAAAAGTTCATTAACTAATGCGATCAACCGGGATTAGGCCCCAGTATTTACGTAGCCTAAATCCCGTGCTGACCCCAAATACTGAAGTTGAGAATATTTGCAGATTTTGAATAATTATCATTTTTTTCCATCTGTGAAACACAATTTGGAGCTCTAAAATAACAGTAAGGTCAAAAAACAGAAACATTTGGAAAAGGTTTTAGCCTCAAAAGTGTCAAGTTTTTGTGGATTAAATTTTTTAAAATTTAATCGGGCACTTTTTCAGTTTGGCCACAGACGCATCCAACAAAGGTGATCAGAAAATGTTTTTTTCCAATGCTTGCGGTAGTTTGCTTTTTTCTTAGTGAGGAAGGAAAAACAAGTTTGGGCCTTTTAATCAGGGCTGAGAAATTAGTGAAAAGCATCCCCGGTACTGCCACTGTCTATCTTACGGTCAGAAAAGGGAAAACTTTGGATCCGTTTGGGGTAATGTTTGGATTTGGGAAGAAAAGTACCAAATGTCATTCCCGTAGAAAAGGGTTGTAAGCCATGGGTATTTTTAAAGGCTTACTAGTTAAAATTTTAAAAAAAACATAAAAATAATGGGCCACCATGACCACCCTCCCCCCCCCCCCCCAAAAAATGAAAAAATTTGGGTTTTTTTTCGAGCTAGTCCCATCAGCAAAAATCTTCCATAAGAAATAACATCTAGGCCTATAGGGACAATCTTAGCCCCGGAGGATTTTGATCAAAAAAATTTTGGGCCATTATTGACGTACTCGAACCCCTTTTTGAAAATCCACTATTTTTTTTTGTGATTTGGGCAAGTGTTTTGGAAAATATGCGATTAGGGTACCAAAGAAGATCGTGTTTTTGGAGTGCATTTTTTGGCGTTTTGAGTGTTTTATTTGTGCACATTTTTCAAGACTCGAGCAAAAAAGGGCCCTTTTTTAGTTTTGGTACGGTACCATGCTTAGTATTTTGGGAAAAAAAAATAAGCGGGTTAAAGCGGTTTAAGAAATTTCCCAAAAATGCCATTTTTTGCAATTTTCTTGACAAAAAAAAATTTTAAAAAAAATTCGTGTAAAATCACATTTAAAAAAGATATTTTTTAAAAAGGGTCTTTTAAAGTGAGTATTAGGAGCCTATTGATTGGTAGTAAAAAATTTTTTTTTTGGAAGAAAAGGGGGCCCCACCCCAAGAGGGGACGCGATTTTGGCCCAACTAAAATGCGCGCACTCGGTATTGATTATTTGTTTTAAAATTTTGAAATTTTACCAAATTTTCAGGATGTTAGCTGGGCCCGCTTCGCGAACGCTGTTTTTGCGCGTGATGGTGAGCTTTTTGTAAGTTTTTATTTTGCTTTAGGCCACTTTCTTTGAAAGTGCTTTTGAATGCATTGAAGGTGATTGGTCAAGTTTCTATTGTTACTTTTTAATTGTATAAACCAAAAAAAAAAACTAAATTTTAAAAACCTTTATTCTAGGATTTGGCAACTTTTTAAACTTTTTCTTTCAAAAAGCAAACATCACCTTCCCCTTAATGTCCAGAAAATATGAATTTGTAGCCCCACCTTTTTTGGCAAGAATCGGCCCAAAGTCACAAAAAATATGGACTAAAAATCGAAAAAGTCGTACAAGTAGGGTATTCATGGAAATTTTTCTTTGTTTGTCCCCAAAAATGTGGCAGTCTAATTTCAAAAGTTTTTAAAGGGTCCCCTCAATTTTCATCAAGTTTGATAATCCCTTTTTTTTGGTAGAGGGGGAACAAACAAAGAAAAAAAAAGGGAGCAAAATTTTTTTGAGGGGTCAGTAAAATTTGGTCTTTGCTTTGCCACCCAATAAAGTACTTTTTATTAAATTTTTCCCAATTGGTTGCAAAAAATAAGCCGAGGATTTTTGCGAGACATAGGTAGCCGAAGTCCCAAAAGTGAAAAAGGGAATTCCATCAAAACCCTTCTCTTTCGAAAAAAAAATTACCTGCGCATTTACATTGATTTTAAATTTTTAAAAAATGATAATCCAGTATGCAAATTTAAGTTTAAAAAAACTGAGGCCCACACTTGAAATAAATTCCCCATGTTGATCAAAATGGGTAATTTTTGGTGATTTTACTTTTTTAATTCAAAATCTTTTTGTTTAAAAAAAAACAGTTACCTGCCTTCCATATCAAAAACAACAAGTAAAAACAAAAAAAGACCTACCCCCTCCTATTTGAAAAAAAAAACGGCAAATCTACTCAAAACCTCAAATAAAAAATATTTTTAAAAAATTTTTTTGTATCTTTTACGGTTTTTTATTTCGGGGGGCCGAAAACTCAAATTTTGGGGGCCCCCGACCTATTACCAAAAAATTTTTAAAAAATAGGCCCACGGTGAACTGGAAAGTAATATTTTTTGTAAATTAAAGGTTAGTTTCATATCTTGTAAACAATGGGCCTACCAAAATAAAAGCAATTTTTTTTTACAAAAAAAAAATTTTAAGCAAAATTTAAATTTTTTAAAAATAAGGTTTGAGGAACAAAAATTTCAAAAAGATTTGGGTTACTTGTTACCAAATATCTTTACAAGAGGAAAATATACATTTGAGGGGCTTTTCAAAAAACCTTAATTTTCAAAAAAAAAATTTTTTCACGTTCTACCGCTTACTCGGTAAAAGGTTGGTGCGCCCAATTTGAGTTTTTGAGCCACCCGCAATTCAAAAATCCGTAAGAGTACAACAAAAAATTTTGAAATATATTTTTTTGAGGTTTTGAGTAGATGTCCCCATTTTTTTAAAATCGGGGGGGGTAAGGTAAAAGGGTGTTGATTTGACCCGGGAATTACCCCCCAAACAAGAAGGACTACTTCAAAAACATAGTTTTTAGTAAATTGAAAATTAGTGAAAATAAATTGCACTGCAAAGGGTTTTTTTCATAATTTGAAAACAATTCCTAATAGTAAAGAAGTTTAAATCAAATGGAATTTATTTAGATCTTAGAGGGATAAATAAAATGCAAATTGATATCCAATTAATTACAGAAGTTTGGGCTTTTTTTCGAGACAATTCACAGCTTTGAAAACAATTTACTTCCCGCCGTTATTTGCCTTAAAATATAACTATAATCAAAACCTTTCCCAAAATTTTGTCGGGCGGGGGGTGACGGTCACCAGTTTCTCGGGGTTTTCTAGTGTTGCTAGCCGGCTCAGCACCCCTATTTCTTCCCTTTTTTTCCTAAAAGGGAATACTAGGTTAAAAAACCCTATCTACTGGGAAAAGTGAAAAAGGCGCCTTTTCCCTTAGAAATGCTAATTTAGAAGTTAGGGTTTCTAGCTTTATCACATTAGAGGAGAATGTTATCCAGGTGGGGGTATTTAATGGGAGGCCTATGTTAACCCAAAATAGACAAAAATGAAATTTGGGCCTTTTTTCTTAGGAGGGGGTGTGGTAAACCAAACAGAGTAATTTGAAAGATTCTAAAAAGGCCACACAAGTAAAATAAAAACAAAAAAAACAAAGACACTTACAACATGTAACAAACAACCACCATCACCTCCACACACCACCATCTTTCCACTCAAATCCAGCGAGAAACCAGTGCTATCAACTAGCCCTACTATAAATTCCGAAATGAAATTCGATGCACTTTAACTAAATCGCCCCCCCCCCCCGACCCCAACTCAAGCCCAACAACTAAACCACAAACACACGACCACACACCTCATTCCGATGAATTGCTAATTAGGAAAACCAGTCAATCCCCCAAAAATGCAAAGGCTTTAGTTGCCAGCACTGCAATACGTCTTACCCCCACCTTGCCGTTGCTCCAGCAAACATACTTGTACACACTCTCTCACAACGTAAACATCAACGTTATGTCAATCAACACAAACCTTTCGAATGACCAAAAAACATAATCCAAATCAACGTTTGCCGACTTAAAACACTCCACAAACCATGTAGGCCTAAGTAACACCATTCATTCATTTAAATTACTTACCTTCCAAAGTAATTCCGGTCCGCTGAGTGATTACTTTCACACATAGGCCTACCATACCAAACCATACAATTACCGTGTTTTATTTTGTAAACTCTTGTGTTGTGTGTGCCTGTTAAAAAATCATTTAAAATTACTCTGTTATGGTTGTTCTAGGCCTCCGCCTAGGCCCAGTGTTTATTCAACAAAAAATTTATTAAAAACATCACTGAGTAACCCTTCACTTTAACCCCAAAAAACTTAGTAGGCCTAGGCCTACCTACATTAGACAGAAATAGTCAACCAAACCAAAAAAAGCTCATCCATTCATCCAATCAAAATGACAAACTTTGTGAAAAAATTGGAAATTCATGATGTCATTCAATTCAGCAGTGGCACCCTAGTTTGTTGTTGACAATCTCGCATGTTTCAAGGCAAAGAATCACTAAGCGTCAGGCCTACATAAATTCATTCCACCGTTAGGGTAGATCGATCGTAAGCCGGTAGGTCTAAGGGTAACACCATTGGTGTCAATCAGGGCAGAGTTAATGACTACGTTTATCAGGCGGGCTGGGCTCAGACTACTCGGTACGAGCTCGTTCAGTGCGAGCTTATTTAGCTTGATTAACACTCTGATAATGCGCATCCGTCTCGCGGCTCACGCTCCCTTTTCAACTCGCAACACAAACTGAGCCAGCCCGCTCAATACGATCTGAAATTTGACTGCTAAACCCAATCGAGCTCAAATATGCGAACTTGCGTCCATTTTCTTTGTAATTGTCCAATCACAGCCACTGCCTGCAACAACAACAGCAATAACCGTCACAAACAGCTGTGCATTGATACATTTAGCAAGCGGTGACATTTCTAAACCTTTTAGCTCGGACTGAGCTAGTCCGGTCTGAAAGTTCTTGATAAACATTAGCGAACTGAGATGTGAAATCCAGCACGCACTGAGTAGTCCGAACCCAGCTCGCCTGATAAACGTAGTCAATGACACGTAGGTAGGTAACGGGAATATTGGCTATGATTTAACATTGTCCGGTAACTTAACTATAACGACAACGGACAATGGGCTAGCCCTAGGCCTGTGATAAGTCAACATAAGCAATTAGGCTATAAATATAGCCTAAATAAACCTAGGTCTGAGTGTTTTTAAGTGTGGGGTTGTGAAGGAAAAAAGGCATAGGGCCTAGGCCTAGCCTAAGCCTATGGTTTACCCGGAACTTCTTCGGTTGGGGAGGGGACCAACTTTTTTTAAGGAGTTTGCAGGGGGTTAGGCCTAGGGGTACTCTTTCGGATGGTATGCCCCAACTTTTTTTTTCATTAAAAACAATTCAACCTTTAACGTCGCTATTTCAAACGAAAGTACTTTTCCTTTGGAAGTGTTATATATATTTTAAATTAGCAACGTTAAAGGTTTTGTAGGTGGAGTATTTTAGTGAAAAAGGTTAGTACTGACCGCCATGTTGGCGTAGTGTTGTAAAGTTGGGGCATACCATCCGAAAGAGTACCGGCCTAGGAGTACGGTATGGTTTTTGAGCAAAAGTCCTTTGTGGGCGCAAATTGTTGACTGCGCCAAGAGGGGCTCAAATGTAAACAAACCACCATCCAAAATAGGGCTAGGCCTAGGCCCCTACAAACTCCTTTTTGGGCAAACTAGCCTAACCTTTGTGTTGGACCCCCCCCCCAACCAAAGAAGTTCCGTTTACCATAGGGACCTAGATTTGAACAAATTTCATAGCAGCTAGGCCTAGGCCTAGGTCTATATGCTAAGACTAGGCCCTAGGAAACTTGGAAACAAGCCTAGCTAGGCCTAGGCCTTAGGCCCTAGGACACTTAGGCCTAAGGCTTGGGGACAAGCATAGGGCCTAGGCCTAGGCCTAGGCCTACCTAGCCTAGGCCTAGTTCTAGGCCTGGGGCTAGGTTGTCAAAATAATCTTAAGGCATGCAATGCAGACAAAATATAACTGTTAATTATTAATATACTTACCAATATAGAGAGACACGTCATTATTTTAAGAGGGAAGTTATGCGGAGACCCTTCATCATCGAAAATAGATGATTTCACACCATCAGAGGATAAACAAAGACGGCACAGTTCGTAGAATCTTGGGAGCACACTACTCATGTTGCACAGCGATAACTTAAGGCAGTATAAAATATAGATGATCTAAACAGTATTTAAAACATTTATATAAAATACATTCACCTTCAATTGACGGTGACAAGGTGTATAAATAAAAACTTTTTGACGCCAACAAAACTCATTGTCAAGAAACGGGAATAGGCCTACCTACATCACTTTCACACCTACGTGAGTAATGCTACTGCATGTTCAGAAGAACACTGCCGCTATCTATTGCACAACATGAAAAGCTCATCAACATCAGATGTGCGAGTTCGCCGTCTCAGTAGATAAATGATTACAGTTCATTACAAGGCAGTGTACAATCTCAGCGCAAAAATTCAAATTCACGCAAAACCTAAAATGTAGTGCAAGGACGGTGAGCTCATTTCAGTTCAGTGCACTAGCTAATCCAGTGCAGTCGTTACTGGAGAAAGATCAGAGCTTTCCTTTAAAACGTAAATCTACTAGGAAAACGCCAAAGTCGTTGTTAGACGAGTGAGCGAGCGAGCCACGTGTTGAGTACAGTACCCAGGAAGTCAGGAACATGAGCATTTGAGTTGATTGATTTATAAAGTTTAAATCATAGTAATTTGAGTTTTATAGTTGGTGTATCAGAGGGCGTCAACTGTTCGTTTATATTGCGCCACTCTAGCTTAATATGCTAAGAAAGAAAGAACCATCCAGCCTTAGGTATGGGGAGGAGAGGGAATATTCCCTGTAGTCAACACATAGCTCGCTCACTCGTCTAACAACAACTTTGGCATAAATATATGGTTATTTATGCATAGCACGTTATTTCGCATGCCGAACCTCTAAATACATATTTATTGAAAAAATTAAATTTGTAGTTTGAATGGGACACATTTAGCAGTAGGCAATAATTCGCTCGGCCCAGATGAATCCGACGTAGGCCTACTGGAAATGAAACTTTGCAAAGTTGTCAATAAAGAAAACATGGACAGTCCTGCGGTCATAGATTTTTAAAAAAATTGTCTTTATCAGCCAGAAAAAAATCACGAATATAGTCAATTTTGGAGTTTTTAACAAAATCTAAATTCGTGAAAACAAATTTATTTTTTATAAATTATTTTAAAACAAAATTTGTAAATGTGTTACCACAGAGTCCTATATTTCCACATTCTTGACATATGTTCAAAATTTCAAACACCTGTGATGTCAGTCGGCCGAGCGAACAGCAATTTGCCTAAAACGAGTAAGCAAATAGCTATTCGCTCGGCGAAGAAAACTTTACAAAATTGTCAATAAAGCATACATGGACAGCCGATTAAAGCGATAGCCTTCTTTAATCAATGATAATCACGAAGAGTCCCATTCGACTTGCGTTGTAAGACTCTCTCTCACTTCAACGCTTTTCCCCTGTGAACCCATTACAGGGACTGAAGTCCTCAACATTACCAGGACCCTAAGGAACACTCTCTCTGCTGGTGTGGATGAAATTCCGAACCGCGTTATCCGTAGATGTTCCAGACCGGTTGCGGATGTTCTTGCAACAATCTTTAACACATCGCTACAACTCGGGGTCTTCCCAAAGGCGATGAAGAACAGCCTTGTGGTCCCGATACACAAGAAGGGCTGCAAATCAGTGATTGGCAATTATCGCCCTATTGCCTTGGTTACAGCCTTGTCCAAAGTTTTAGAAAAGCTTGTGAAAGCTAGGATCATACAGTATTTAGAATCTAACTTGCTCTTTACTAACAGTCAACACGGTTTCCGTCAGGGCCGATCTACTACCTCAGCCTTATGTGGAGTAATAGAAAAACTAAGCGAAACCATCGACGCTGGGGACTCTGCACTGGCCGTATTCTGTGACATGTCAAAAGCCTTTGACTGCGTGAACCACAATAGGCTTGTTGGTAAGTTTAGAGCACTGGGCTTTCCAGACTATATTGTAAAATGGGTTGCGTCCTACCTGGAGGGTAGAGAACAGTCGGTACAAGTCAGAGATTCGGTTGACGGAAGGACCAAATTGGTTAGATCATCTTGGATGAAGACCACTACCGGGGTACCACAAGGCACTGTACTTGGGCCACCATTCTTCCTTGTTTATGTGAATGATCTACAACCGTGTACTCCGAGGTGTGAAGTCTATATGTACGCAGATGACTTTACTTACGTTTGCTGGGGGAAATACATCACTGAAGTCATCAAAGCCGCGCAAAAAGAACTGGACCAGGAAGCTGCATGGCTTTACGAAAATCAGCTTGCGATGAATGCAGAGAAGACTACAACTACACTCTTTAGTCTCAACCCCAGTAATGCCAGTAATGTCAGCAAGCTGAATCTACACTTCGAGGGGCACTTGTTGCCCGAGGCTGAAACTGTAGCTTCCCTTGGACTTACCATAGCCTCAACACTTAAGTGGGACTCGCAAGCTGACAACCTTATTAAGAAGCTAAGTAAAGCCTGCTTTGCTATTAGAATTATCAGACAGCGTATTGGCCTTAGTTCTGCTAAGATTGTTTATTCTGCATATTTTGAGTCTCTTTTACGTTACGGTATTATACTATGGGGCTCCTCTAGCAAGAGAGTTTTCACCAGTATCTTCTTGATACAGAAGCGAGCGGTGCGTACTCTAGTGGGTGTTGGTAAACGGCATTCGTGCAGACTACTATTTCCCGAGCTCGGCTTACTAACCCTTGCTGGTCTTTACATTTACGAATCAGTTATACATGTTCGCAAAGATTTAGCTAACTTTAAAAAGAATTCTGACTTTCATGGGTATGATACTAGGCATCGGGGTGACCTGCATCTTGAATCAGTAAGAACTACTACAGCTGGTCTCAGGAGCCCCAGAAGTTGTGGAAGGCGGCTCTACAACAACCTGCCCATGGAGTTGAAAACAATTAATACCAGTGACGACTGCTTTAAAAGCAAATTAAAAGCATTTCTTATTGATAAGGCATTTTATTCAATTGATGAGTTCTGTAGTTAAATCTGGAGTTACCACAATGTTTTATTATTCATTATTTTAGCAACATAATCATTGTGTATTTTGTAGATCATATGTTTGACAATGTATAATATCCATGAATGTACATTTATGTTATTCTCTAGGGATCTATGTACAATAAACAGCAATCAATCAATCAATCAATCAGTCGCTTCGCTCCCATATCTAATTAAAATTGAAAATGTTATTTGTTTCAGCTTGGTTAACAAAATAAGCCCTTGATAGATCTATCCTCTCCATTCTTGGGTCTAAATTCCTGCATTGTACCTACTATTGCACCATCACGTGCAGAAGTTCATTAAACATTACACTATAGTTTAGTCTGCACTTTTCAGACGAACAGCGACCAGCTTCTTGCACGACGACAGTCTAGCAGTGAAAAGTTCAATAATCCTTCCCTCGTTTCAGAAATCAAACATATTAACAATAACAACTTTTAAAAAATATGTATATATTATATAATTTTTTTTGTTTGTATTATGGTCAATATTTAACAAAGAAAAATTGAATCTGGCTTCCCGCCAAAAGTATGTGGCACATGACGTCACAACGCAGTTGGGCGCACCCTCAAAGGATTTTGGATTTTTGGTTTATTTGGATTAAGGTCGCGTCAACCGTTAGGTCATAATGCACTACTCTAGCCTAGGGGATTTGGGGAGGAGGGACCCAGCTGGTCAGTACCAGCCACGGGTAAGGGGAGGAAGGGGGGTTTCTCACGTCGCAGTCGTCATCGTCTATTGTCATCGTTCGTTATGTCATTGTCATCGTCGTTGGGGAGTTCGTCAAGGGAAGGGGGCGGTGTCCTCGACGATTGCCAGAGCTCGCATCTAGTTTCGGGGAGTAATATACTTCGCTCGAACTAGCTGATGTTTGCGAGATGGACTTTTTCTCTTGAATCACCTTTTACGATTAGCAGAGCCATGCTCTGGGCCAAATTCTACCCCGGGCCTAGACGGGAACATCCTCAAAGGAAGCTAGCAGACTGCTCCCCATGCTCCTGTCAGTTGTGTTATCGATTATCGTTCAGATTTCTAGATTAAAATAAATGACGCATTGTGCAAGCTAACATAAGTGCATTTACATTTACGGTTGAAGGAGTCAGTCTTGTCAAAACCCTGTTCAGTCATTTTTGTAGCCTACTTAGGCCAGGTACTGTCGAGATAAAATAGTATGAGCGACATGGTGACCATTTTGAAGGGTCCTACTGTGAGCATGCTGCGAACTGCGAGAGTATAGCATCGATGTCAGGGCTCATCAGCGAGCGTTGAAGGGTCCTACGGTGAGCATGCTGCGAACTGCGCGGGCATCGCATCGATGTCAGGGCTCATCAGCGAGCGTTGAAGGGTCCTACTGTGAGCATGCTGCGAACTGCGAGAGTATAGCATCGATGCCACGGCCCATCAACGAGCGTTGAAGTGTTCTATAAATAATAAAAAAATTAAAACGTAAATTTAAACCAAGGCTAGTTCCCTATTCAGATTTGTGCCTAAAGTGCAGTACAGGCAAACAAGCTTAAGATTGTATGGTACAGATTACTGTATCAATTTAAAATTTAAGTAGTCAATAGTCAAGTTTAAGTACTATTAAATTTTATTTCAATATAACCCAACTGTTCTAATAATATCAGCTTATATAATAGTCCATTCTCATTAATTATTTTATTCATCTCACCGATGTTTGGTTGACTATGTAGTGAACTCATGGTACTAGGGGCCTTTGTACCTAGTTGTATTTTGATTATGAAAATGGAAAATGGGAGCAGTAGTGCATTCATTGTTGTGGTTTAATGCATTGTTGTTGTAATATTAATATTTCAAATATTTACTTAACTGTAGTTTATTGTTGTTTCTGCATCTATGTAATTGCAATTATTTAGTTGTCCTTCTTTGTAAATCAGTTTTTTAACTGAAAAGGATAGACGTTAAATAAATAAAATACCTGTACTATCATTGATGGTACTATGTATATGATCAAGCTGAAATAAAGAATTATTATTATTACTATTATTACAAACTTTGTAATTTAGAAGACCAAGACTTTCTCTATCTCTTTAGATGCGCCACCCTCCTGCCCGATGAACTGAGCAGGATAGAAAAGGAGGCAGTCTTATATTGGATAGCAAGACAAACGAATGGCTAAGGAGGCCAACTTTGCACAAGAAAAAAAAACATTTGGAGGTGGAGGAGACCCATCCATTTCCCACATTCATTATCATTCATTAGCTTCAACCCTTCAAGTTAATTGAAATCATAATTGTACTAGTGTATTGCAATGTTACTTAAATAGATCTAGGTACGTAACAATATTTCAGTATTCTTTATTGGCATAATATACATCTTAATTACAATGCATTGTGAGCATAACAACAAATGGTAAATTAAAAATAAAGTTTTATAAACGTATTGCATGATCAAATGTTACTGTTCAGTATTCACATTTTGGAGCACACATCACAAAGTCAAAAGTGTGCAACATATTTTGTCTGTGCATCCAAAAATGCTTGTTATGCTTGCAAAATGCAGATAACAATAAAAATTAGCTCTGAATTCTTAACATTAAACCTAATGTATTTTATTCAATTTAAACAAGATTTGTATTGATTTAAATTAACAATACCAGTCCACACTGTCATCTAGTTGGGGGGGGGGGGGGGAGTATTTATTAAAGAACACATTGTATAATGACTCCCAACAAACACACAACTCTTGTGTGTTTGTAGCTCCAAGTTAAGTACAAGAAAACATGATTTTAATAATTACGTATTTATTTTCTAGGAAATAATAAATATTAAATACCATTTTACTACTACCTGTAGCAGTATTATTAAGGTTTGTTGATTAATCATTCATTGGATAATAAATAATAAAAAGAAATGAAAAGAAAATGAAAAAAAATGTGTTTTTGAAAACATGTCAATTGAATTGGAATTGTCAACCTTACAACATAGTAAATAAGTAGTATTCCTACTAGTGGGTCTTACGACTTAATTAGGCATATAAAAAATTTGAACATTAATTAAACGCTATATTTAAATTTTTTCAACAGATTCACTGAAATTTTAAACACACATCCGGTAAAAGTATTTAGTGTGCAGTTAAAATTTTAAGCAAAATTCGTTGCAATTTAACCCTACAAGGCATAATTACTTGAAAATATAGGCTGAAATGTGTAGGATGTAATATAACGACAATGGTTTTGTTCTTGAAAATAATTTTTATGGAATAATTTTTAGAATGTAAGACGGTGACCAAGGTGTGCCAAATCTTGCACGCTGAAGGTTCCTTAACATTCCACTGGGAGATTGAGTAAACCTTGCAATCTTTACACATATTTCCTACTGGCTATGTTTTCCATAGTCCTGTATATGCAATTCAAAACATGTTCTAGAATTTTTAACACAATCCAGAAATTACAAAAATCTATCCCGACTGATCGTTGTTTGATCCCCCTCCAGACTAGGAAAACGCCAAAGTTGTTGTTAGACAAGCGAGCGAGTCATGTGTTGAGTGACCAGGAATTTCTTTATAAATGTAGTACATAACTCAAGACTCGGTTAACCGGTTTTATTTTTTTTCAAATGCGGATTTGTAGGCAACTTGTATGCTTTTGCTATCACATAAAATACATTTTTGTTAATCATATTATGATGTCATTGTTAACAATTGCAGACATGGCAAAAATAGTGAAAATAATTTCACGAAAATAAAATGTGATTCAAGCTAAAATTCGCCATTTATGGGGGGCCAGCTAGCGAGGTGTTTTTAAACATGGTTATGATTTACAAAATATTTTAATTATGAATTAAAGTGATAAAATGTTAGTTTTAGAAGATAAGCTGTGAACAATGAGTATTTTAAATGGATTGAGCACTATTCAACTTTGATTTTAATTTTTAATGCAATTTCATTCATTTTGTGATTGTTAGCATTGAATTATATTTTGAAAGTACTAAATCCAACCAACAATACAAGCAAATGGTAAAATAGAATGATACTAACAATGTGTTTCAAGATATTTTACAGAATAGTCGATATTACAAGATTTTCAGTTTCAAAAGTGGAAAAGTGAGACATTCAGTATTCAGTATTCACGTGACAAACTTATTAGTTCACACTTAAAATTGGAAAGTCTAATATGAGAGATTTTAAAGGTTGTCTGAAAATTTCATCAAAATCGCAGCAGTTGTTCGTCCTGTAAGTGAAAAATCTAACTTAAAACTGTACAAATAATAGAAAAATATATATAAACTAGGAAAACGCTTTAAGTCCCGCCGCGTTGTTGGATGAGCGTAATTGGTGCATTGAGCTGCCATGTGTTATGCAGATTTTCTGTTGTTCTGTGAAAAAATCAGAACTTTGTTGAATTTTTTTTTTTAAATTAAATCAAATTAAATAAAAATTAACTTAATTTTTTTAAAATTAATTGTAATTTAAGAAAAGGAAAAAATCGTAATATTGAAATTTTCATAAGAAATAATTATTCGATTGCGCACAAATTTTACACAAATATATCAATTCATAACATTAAGGTTCTGTGAAAAAATCATTACAATCGGATAAAGCATGTAGGAGTTATAAGTCGAAGAAATTAAAAAAAAATCGAAAAAAATCGTAAAATTGCGATTTTCATGAGAAATAATTTTTCGATTGCGCTCAAAAAGGTGGCAGTTCTTAGTTCAGAGATTTCGAAGGCATCCATAAAATTTCATCGCAATCGGAGTATCGGTTTAGCCGGAATCGTGTTAACAGACAGACAAAAATACAAAAAAAAAGAAAGAAAGAAAGAAAAAAAAACATTCCGGATTTTTTTCTCCAGTGTAGTAAAATGGAATCTTCGCTACGCTCATCCAATTAATTATATTTGATGATAGACCTACATCTTTACTTGTTAGTTGTTTGCAATAAAAAAAACTGTAATGATGTAGTATTTATAGAGAAGCATAATAATTGTACTTTAAATGTAGTTTGATAGTACCGTATTGTCCTGAATATAAGCCTACCCTTTTTTCATTATTTTAATTCTCAAAGTCCCTTGCCAGTTAATATTTGCATATGCTTTTGCATGTTTTTTAAGATTTCAACAAGAAAAGTTAGGGGGTCGGCTTATATTCAGGGTCGGCCTATATTCGGCACAATACGGTATATTGTATTTATTAATCCCATTGTTTGGCTAATTGGAACCATTGATCGTTCAAGTAGTGGGGGCCTTAAACATAACAACCGTGCAAATCGTGGAGTAAGCATGAAAATTGGCCAGGTTATGAATATGATGACACGGAATCTAGAAATAGATGGCCCCAATCTAACTGTCTGTTTTGGTCATGGGGCTCAAAGCCGCAAGTTGAAATCCAGTAACTTTCTTATTATTTTTGTGTTTGAAAGGAATACCAAAAGACTGGATCATGTGACATTTGTTTTGACATGTAAATACACTAGGAAAACGCCAAAGTCGTTGTTAGACGAGTGAACGAGCCATGTGTTGAGTACCCGGTAACGTTCCCTTTCCTCCTTCTACCTAAGGCCTACCTAGTCTATCATAGGCTAGAGTGGCGCATTATGACCTTACAGTTGATGCCCACCGACTGAACTCAAACAAAACCCTATCCTTATAGTACCGTATTGTCCTGAATATAAGCCCACCCTTTTCTTCATTAAAAGTCTCAAAGTCTTCTTCTTCTTCTTTCTAATGCCCAGAGTTGGATTTAGACCATTCTCTGCCTAGCCGCCTAGTAAAGGTCCGCCAAATATTTCCTCTTTTCCAATTTTTTTTTCTTCAATTGGTCCCTTTCCACCTTCAGGGACACACATAATTCTAGGTGGTCTGCATTCTGGATATGTTCTCTGCAGAGAGGACATGTGGGTGAATCAACCACTCCTATTTTGTGAAGATGGGCCTGTAGGTAGTTGTGTCCTGTTTCCATTCGAAAACATGCCACAAATACACTTCTTTCTTCCTCGTCCACTTACCACACCACACAAAGTCCCTTGCCAGCTAATATTTGCATATGTTTTTTAACATTTCAACAAGAAAAGTTAGGAGGTCGGCTTATATTCAGGGTCGGCCTATATTCGGCACAATACGGTATATCAATCAACTTAAATGCAAATGTTCCCGGGTACTCAACAGATGACTTGCTCCCTCATCTAACAACGACTTTGGCATTTTCCTAGTCTATAAGGCGCCTTGTTACTCGGAATGTAGGAGACCCGGGTTCAAACAACGTTCAGGATAGGTTTTGTAATTTCCGTATTATATTATATCAACACCCTTTTCCAACATTCGTCGGGTCGGGGTGACGAGTCACCAGTTTCTCGGGCTATCTTCTAGTGCTTGCTAGCCAGACTCAGCACCCCTCATCTTCTTCAGTTTTCTCTAACCCGCATTTCTATAATTCTCCACTTCTTCCTGGGCCTCCCAGAGTCTTTCTCCATTAACCCTATCCCATGTTTTCCCTTTTTCGACGCTTCGCGTATTTGGTCCGCCACTATCTCTTGGCCGCCAACTCTTCGTACTCCCACATGTACGTTCAAATTCTCGTCTTGGGATTCTGTCTTGCTTCATTTTCTTACCATGTCCATACCACCTGAGCTTTCTCTCCTATTTTACTCGTAACTTTCACTCCTAATTTGTTCTTGTTGTTATGCTTCGTACCTTGTCTAGTTGTATGCCCACTGCACTCTTAGATTTCATCTCTGCTGCTTGCAATCTGCTCTCTTCTTTCCTCCTATTTTCCTGTCACTGATGCATATTATTTTTGGAAAATACTATAGAACATGTTTTGAAATGCATACAATACTATGGAAAACATAGCCAGTACAAAATACCTGTAAAGATTGCAAGATTTACTCAATCTCCCAGCAGAATTTTGGGTAACCTTGAGCATGCAAGATTCGATAAACCTTGGTCACTGCAAGAACAAAACCATTGTCATTAAACTAAATCCTACACATTTCCAGACTATTTTTCAATTTATTATTTCTTGTAGGTTTAAATCGTTACGTATTTTGCTCATTTTGTTAGCGGTTTTCAGTTAACCTGTCACGGACGTCTGTTTAAAATTTCAGCTCAATCTATTTGGCCGTATGGGATCGAACAAACAGACAGACAAATACTGTCACAACGAAGACCCGTGAGACTTGCGTTGTAACTCATTCGCTGCGCTCACTCGTCTAATAAATAACACAATTAATTATTATCACATTATATTCTGTAATTGGTGAAATATCACAATTCTAATACAAAGTGTATTGGTAATAATATGTATGATCGGCATCAGAACTCAGAAGTAAATCAAGGGTAATCTTTTACGGACACCACCGACACTCACTCGGCAACTCTCGGATTAGGCACCTTTAAAAGTCACACTAAGCTAGCACTAAATACGCAAAGCTAGCCCCAGCGAATTTTCAAGTGTGGACGTCTTGCCCTATTTGTGTCACTAGAAAAACTGGCCCTAATTGATTTCTACACCATAAATAAGCCTGCGTTAAGGTTATGCAGTGTTTGTTGAATCCATTTATGTATACAAAACAAACCTTGTGTTAGTATTAACTACGCCCTGGGCCTAGTATTTTAAAGTTCCAATAGGCCAAATGCTACGTAAAATAGGGCCGCCATGTTTTCCCAAGGCTTGTTAAAATGACGTCAGCGAGTGATAGCACTGTGAATATAGCGACGCCAGAACGAACCGAATAATTACGAGCGAGGTCGATAACGGTAGGTATCTTTTAGACCCCTTGATTAACTTATGATCTCTGGTGTACCATATTGTAGTACCTACATTCTTTCATGCATCTAGACATGAACATCTTCACCCAAATGATTTTTCTGACCACAATAACAGGGGATCAGTAACTAACTAATAAATAATGTATTTATTTACATTCTTTTTCATGTAAAATTACAAACCCCTATTTCATTCATAACTAGCCAAGAAGCTAAAATTAAATACAAAAACTCACTGAATGAAATGAAATTTAATTTACTATGAAATGCATAATGTACAATCCTACTTTTCTACACTTAAAAAATTGGCTTAATTATGCAAGTCATTGTCATGTCATTAAATGTAAAAAAATCTTCTTACTTATTATATCTCAATTTCATTAATCGGGAAACACTCCCATATAGGTGTAATTAATTTTATGGAAATCAATCCAGAAATTAAAAAATCCATCTCAGCGGGTTATCGAACCACCGTCTCCCAATTGACGGTCGGGTGCTTTACCCCTAAGCTATCCAGACGGTTAACTTAATAACATCTGGATTGTTGGTGCATAGTACAACTAAATAGACTGGAACTTACTTACTTATTATTTATGGATCATCATATTTAAAAATAAGAGCAAGAATAATTCTACTACCACCTCAATATTTCAATTAGCCTGTCACATGCTCAGTGTTGATGTTGATTTGCCAGAGCGCCCCGCTCTGTAGCGCTAGTGTTCACCCCCTGCATTGCTACTAGCACCATTTAACATGGTAGAAAGTGACGACACATTTTAGTGGTGGAGGGGGGGAATGTTACCAGAACCAGAGTCGATAAAGAATACAAGTGGCGCGTGTTGCGAAGCAGTGTAGCAGAATGGTACTACATTGGAAACGCCAACAATATTTTCACAGAGATCATATTACATATATTTTACCTGACTTGGGAGTAGTAGAGCTCTTATTTAACCTGGTCGATTGATTGATTTTAGTTGCCATAACGTCTCTATTATTGCAATATTAATATAAGAGGCGATGAGTGGTGGGTGAAGGACAACAAAAGTAAAAAACCGTGCTTATGCGAGATTTGAGCCCGGTTCCTCCTATTTTCATATGTTTTGGGCCTGCGCCACAATCTATGAGACAACGGGGACCGCTCTAGAATTAGGTTAACTTATTTCAAAGTGCAACAGTGCACAATCATTGCCACCCGCAATATAAGTAAACCAACTCCAGATTTTTCCATCCACAGTATCTGCTGTCATCCTAGCGATTCGGACGGTGCACGGGTACAGCTCAGCTGGCGACAGTCCACACAACTGCTAGTTTACATCCTAGAAGCCATCAAGAGAGGCTTCTATACTTTCATCTGTGCTGCCCCCACCACCTGTTTTTGTTTTCTAAGATGTCTTCGGTGTGCCTTATGCTCCAACTCGTCATAATGTTCGGCGAAGATAACTTTCAGAGCCGGAATCATCATTGGAAGATCTGCGAGATCGTCCAGCCCCACCTGTGACGACAGATGAAATGAAATCATCATTGATTGACAAGATGCACCTTCTAGTAACCCACAAACACATTTATGTGTGTCAAAAATGCAAATGGCACTGATAATTATGGTGAAAAATATATTGTTGGACAACACTAATTTTATGTAAAAACTAAAAAATATCAGTTTTATTTTTGTTTATATGTTTTAAATGTTGGAAACATGTTTAGGGTTTTTGAATCATATTAGGGTGTATTAACCGATTCATGCACGTACTCCACCTTCAATGTCCACTGGCAAGTGGCAATGGAAAGTGGAAACCACATAATTATTGGATTAAAGTCAGTGTCAACATCTATTTGCAAGGTTCTTGATTTCCATTTCCCAAAAACTTATTTCGAATTTGAAAGGGTTTCGCGCACCATACTCAAGAAGGCATATGAAATGCACAATGCGATCCCTCTTCCCATTGTTGACAACTTGTTGCCTGAGAAAAGAAAATATAGCTTGAACTTGTTACGATCCCTTTCTATTGCAATTTGGGTGATTTTCAGACTGAACTAAAACTGCCCTGAACCGAAATAAATCGAAAATAAAAATAACCAAAATTCCAAATTTTGATTTGGTTTTTGGTTCAGACACTTTCTTCTTCTTTTCTTCTTAGGAAAAATATTGTTTTTCGGTTTTCGGTTTGATGTCCTGTCAGAAGCTGAAATAAATTATAACATGACTGTTGACTCATTCAAACTTAGCACTGCAACCATCCATAAACCATATTTTTACCAAGTTTTTGAGCACCGCAGAACCATGATTGAACAGTAGGTCTATAATTCTCTGTCAGTCAAAATTTCATGAATTTATCACATAACCCCAAATTGGTTGATATTAAACAGACCTAGCTATACGAATGCTCTATACCTCCATGTTGTCGAAAGCAATTCCAACGTTATCCAGCTGGCTGAAACCTTCCACCCTGGGCAGCTTGGCGTAGCGCTGGCTGAAGTGAGTGAGCAGCACGCTCCGAGCGTTCATCTTCCTCCCCGCCTCGAGAGCTTGGGACGTAGTCGAGTGCATCTTCTCTCTCGCCTCCTCCTCTAAATCATCCTCCATCGTTGCCTCATGAATCAGCAGGGTGCTGTCTTTACCTGTTGGTTGAGAGCGGAGAGCACACGTCTTATCTTATTCTATGACTTTTTTCTACAACTTAACAAAATGCATTTTTTTAGAACAATGTTACAAAATATTGAAACCTGTATAGTGTGTAGTCAATAGCAAGAAAAATAAATAAAAAGGTCAAAATTAGCCATTGCCCAGTCGCACTTACCGTATTTAACTTTGAAGCCAACACACACCCTAAAAAATATACTGCTGTAGGCCTACAATCAAAATGTATTAATTGTTCTCTTAAATATTTTATTGTATTACAATTTCTATTATTATTATAATTACTGTGCGAATTATTCACTCCCTCTCTCTCAGGAGACGGTATAGTCTTACTATGTACGAATCTGTGAACAAAAATCTGAAATCTGAAAATCTAATATTTGGTAATGACAAAAGACTACAGTTTCAAGAAGTGCTTTTAAGTACCATGTACTAATTATAGCTGTGATGATCTTTCAGCTGATCTTTCAACCAAAATTAATAATTTAACATACAAATCATCACAAAAGAAATAACTACATTTACAATAAAAAATGCCCGCACCACTTACTGAGGGTAAAAATGAGGAAAGAGAGGCCCATCTCTACTGGAAAACAAAAAACTGCATGATGGCGTAGTCACCCAAAAATACGGGCATATGAAAAGAAGAATACAATATTGGTAGGCGTACACTGTATCACGCTGCTATATGCTCTGAAGAAACTGCAAAGAAGATACTAGATTGATGCAATTTGATTTAATGTTTCTGACAAGATGAAAACCTGAAGTTCTTTCATTCTAATGCCCACGTTTATGGCTTACTAGACCATCAAGCATTTGGTTGTTTGTTTATTTCTCGATTTGCATAGTCGGAAACACTCCCGTAGGTGTAATTGATATTATTTACTACAATTCAGAAATTAAAAAGTCCGCCCCAACCGGGAATCGAACCACGGATCTCCCGCATTCCAGACAGGCGTCTTAACCACTAGACCATCAGGACGGGTACATTTTAAGCTCTGAATTGTAGTTGCATTATACATCTGAATTCCAGTAGAGACCGGTCCTTCTCCACGCAACAAGCAACCAAGTCTCACCAAGGGTCTCCAGGGCGGCGCAGGGCATCGTGTCTCCGGAGTACGTGATCTTCCACGTGCTGTGCTTCAGGCTGACTCCGTACGAGTAGGGGCAGTGAATCACCCGGCAAGTGCTGACGTCCACCAAGCCGGTTCCAGTCAGAAGCTCGGCCTCTAGATCCGGCTGTAACGTGTGTCCAGCCATATCCTGCACACACAGAATCTTACTAGTGGGACAGATAGGAGCTCATTGTCCAAGACAGTGAGTCCAAATACCAGCAGAGAGGTAACTAGCCTAAGAATGTACATACAGTTATAAAAAATGCAAGTGGGTCCACATACCAGCAGAGAGGTTACTAGCCTAAGAATGTACGTCAAGTGAGTCCACATACCAGCATCCCGTTGGGGACCAACTCTACGTCCTGCAGGATAGGTTCCAGCCTGTTGTGGTATAACTGGAGCCAGGAGTAAATCTGAACGGGAGCCACAAGTAGAAGCTTTCGTTTCGAGTCAAGGGGCGATGGAGAGGCTTCAAGGGCTTTCCGTCTTGCCTGGAGCAGCGCTGGAAGATAGTCAGTTAGTTAATTGTGTTAAAACGGCACACAACACTAAGGTTATTGGTGAGTGAGTGCTGGAAGATAGTCAGTTAGTTAATAGAGTTTAAGGGCACACAACACTAAGGTTTTTGGTGCCTGAGCACTGAAGAAGACAGTCAGTTAGTTAATAGAGTTTAAGGGCACACAACACTTAAGGTTATTGGTGCCTGAGCACTGGAAGACAGTCAGTTAGTTAAAGTTTAAGGGCACACAATATATAGGTCCACAGTAGACACATTGAATGCTAGGGAGGCAGAGGATCGATACAAACTACATACAAATACAATACAAATACAACTGATAATTTAAATGGAAAACAAATTGAGGTCCCCTTGTGTTGGTTGTAATGACGATCGACTGTATTGAGATTATAAAATAACAAGGTGCAAGCACGTTACCTACTACTGAACCTACCTATGAACCCAATATGGTGGTCAGCGTGGAGATGGGAGACGTAGATGGCCTTCAAGTTCTGCAGAATGACGTTTGCTTGGTGCCAGCCTTTCAGTCGGACCAGCTGACCGTATGTCCCTTCCCCGCAGTCGAGAATCATGTAGGAAGTATCACTGGCAAACAAGAAACACAATTCAAAGAACAGACACCACTATACATAGCTTTTAGTGGGGAAATACTTTTGATGGTAGACAAAGATCAATGTGGAACAACTAACAAGTGTAATAGACTAATAGGATACATATTTAGTACAGTTGAAAGTCTTTACAACAAACTCCATTCAATGGCTGAAATATTTTTATGATCCGTTGTACAAACATTTGATTATAGTCATGGGCAAAAACATAAGTTCGTTAAAATGATCTTTTTGTTGTAATGACTCTTGTTTAACATTACGAATATGTATAAGAATTCGGTCGGGATCACCAATTGTTTTTGGTGTCATGATTATTTCATAGTGCTGTGCGAGCCTAGAATTTTTACATCCAGCCGAGCATTAAAAAATGCTTGATTTTTTAGCCGAGCCGATCTTTTTCAAAACATTTTTCAAAAAAGTTTTTTTTTTTAAATAGGCAACATATTTTCTAGAGATGACATCGGGTACCCGGTTCTAAAAATTACCCGGAGACGATTTTAAGATCCGGGTATTTTTCGCAACCATTTTTAGGCCAATTCACCCAGTTTATTTTACGCGCTACGTCGATGCGATCTTTCCCCCGGAGCCTGCCCGCTGCCTAAAGAGTAACTCGAGTCGACAACAGAGCGCGTTGTAAGCCGACACGTGCTTCTGTCTGTCTTGACTCTCCCCCCGCTCAGCCACTCGTGCCCATGCCTACGAGTGAGTGCATGAGAGATAGATACGGTGATATATCTCGAGCCGTATCATGCATGGCCTGCGCGAACTAGGTGCAAACCAACTCACAGATGACCAAGCACAAAGATGGTCGGTGTGGAACTAGGTGGAAAAAGAATTGTGAAGTGATCTTGTTTCAACCGATTCACAAAATTCGAAATCACGACGCATTATATCTGGGCTAATCTTCTTTCTTTCCCAGGCTTATCTTGCGACGAGAGCTTCAGCGGGGGCAATAGTAGTCAGATGTTTTCCCACATGAGAGAGAGCCAGTTTGCATTCGACTGCGTCGAGTCGAGTTGGATTACTGTTGATCGCTGGCTGCAGGCCTGCCACATTCTTCCGCGAAAGTTTGCGCTTCATGTAGGGAGAGTGTAGGGATAACATGGCAGAATCGATTAATCGATTCTGGATCGATTCCTGTCTGCATCGATTCCAAATTGGAGAAATCGATTCCTCATTAGACAGTTTCAACATTCGTGCATCGTGTATTGGGGTGTGGCAGAGCGGTGAACCACGTGTCTACTGTCCCTTCCCTCTCCCGCCAAACGCCGATCGTATACAAAGGCAGGCAGTACGGTCAACAGACGACGACGCAAAGTTGCGAAATACATCGTTCCGTGGCGTACGGCGGGCGAGACACGCCTTCACGGGCTCCGCGGCAAACGACCGCGGAAATATCGCCGCGTATCACGGGTTCCGCGGAAAATGACCACCAAAATAACTGTACACACAAATCAAGCTTTTTCTTGGGAATCGATTCGAAGCTTGAGACATCGAGTACTTGCACAGCCCTTTTTTTTCATAATATTGGCAATTGTTGTAAGAACTCGTGACTGTAATTTTTATATATTTTCAATGCTACAATAAGAACAAATTGCATTGAATAATATATATATAGCAATTACAATATGTGCATGAGCGAGAGATACCTGATGGCAAGCAAGATGCCGCTGGTGTTCCGCGTCTTGTTAGGTATGCTAGATCCGGTCCCCAGGAACGTGACCTTGGGGTATGTCCTCTGCTCCTGAGCATCCGTCTTCCTCTGGGCGAAGTGAGCGTCGAGCTGCTTGAAGGTATCTTCGTACGAGTCCGCACTCAGTCTCAATTCCTGGTCGTACTCGTCGGGGTGAAGGCGAACTTCATCCTTCCTTGAGGAAATTAACGATGTTTTTTAGTAAATGATTGTGATTGTTAAGATGCATAAACTATGGTTGATGTTGGGAAAGGTCATAATAAACCAAGAGCGCGTCAGCGACAAGTGAACGTTACGTACCCGTCAAATCCCTTGAATGGCCGTAAGTGGTATTTCAGCAATGTCCGACCAGAAGTGGCTGCAATGAATGGCCGGTTCGTCTTCACTGGAGACTCACTCGTGGTGGACAGTTGGCTGGGTGCAACGGTTTCTGAAGAGGGAGACCCTGATGGGGACACAACATTATTTATTTCTTCTCCCAATCTTCACATTTGTCTTATTATGCCAGTAAACCAGTACATATTAGGTTATCACTGTAGTGAAGTGAATGAGTGGGGAAACTTAGAAATTAATTTCACTATATTATGGGGCATTACAATATGTTTATTTACTACCTACTACAGTAAGACCTCGTTTATCCAAGCTCTGATTAACCGAGACTCCGTGATATCCGAGCTGGTTTCAGGCGCGTTATATTTTTTTAATTGGGCCAAAATGTTATGTCCTTTACTTCTGAATGTCATGCAGTATGCTGTTTACTACAATGACGTAAGAATTACACAGCGCGTGAGTTGTAAGGGGGGTTGGAGGCGGGGGTCGAGGGTAGGGTGCCAGAGAAAGTTGAGCCAGTGCTCATATTGGTCTTTGTGAGTGCTTGCCGCCACCGAGACCTTGCTCGAAGACGGCGGACAAGAGGGAGAAGAGAGGGAGATAGAGAGAGAAAGAGACAAAATATGACCTTGAAGACGACATCATAGAGGCTAGCTATGAAGAAATGGACATTGCATCGGGTGACAATGATGGTGACGATGAAAATGCAATAGCCAACACAGAAGCATTTCTGAACTTGCGATGCGACATCCAGTCAAGAGCTGACAGACGCGGAGATATCCGTGACCCCCCCCTGCCTTCCTCCTCCTACACCACGAACTACGTATCGCTAGCTCACTAGTGTCGCTGCGTTGTTTTGTTTACGTTATGAGATAAGATAACGAGACCACAAGACCAATCTCATTTTCTATCAGCAAAGCAGTTGGCGGCCAATGTCATCACTAAAATGATGTTCCTATGTTCTTTTAATGGTATGTCACGAGTTTTACATTTAAAATATCACTTTTAATTACTACCCCCCCACACTCGTCTAACAACAACTTTGGCGTTTTCCTAGTCTAGTTGATTAAGGCGCCTTTAGACCCGGAATGTTGGAGACCCGGGTTCAAACAATGGTCGGGATAGATTTGGTTATTTCTGATTATTTTATTATTTCTGGAAAATTATAGAACATGTTTTGAAATACAAACAACACTAATGAAAACATAGGCAGTACAAAATACGAGTAATGATTGCAAGGTCAATCTCGAATGGGATTTTGGGCATGCACCACGGCCGGACCCCAGGTTTGGAAGTAGCTGAGGCTACCACACCTTCCGACTCCGAGTACAAAGCAACGAGACACTGGTGCAAGGCAAGTTTCACTCACCTTCGCCTCGCCTCCAGATGAGAAGGTCCGGCTCTCCCTCCCGAGCGTCTTCAAGCCGCTGATAGAAGTGGGACCGCTTGGCTTCGGTGTCCAGGTCATCGTGCTCTTCATTACTAGCAAAATTTTCAAATGGAATGTTTTTAAACTAGGAAAACGCTAAAGTCCCGCCGCGTTGATGGATGAGCGTTTTATAGTTTTTAGTTTGCGTGGGATATCTCTACTTTTGCAAGTGCTTTGTTTTGTTGCCTACGCATTGTAGGTGATTGTTGTCAAGTTTCTATTGTTTCTTGTCAATTGGTATTATTTACCGTAAAAAACTTATATTAAAAGCTTTATTTCTATGGATTCTGGGTAACTTTTTCAACTTTTTCTTTCAAAAGGTACTTTATCACCATAACCTTAATGTCCATGTATAATATGAACGTTGTAGCCCCACCTGTTTGGTCAGAATCGGCCCAAATGTCACGAAAATATCGCACTAAAAATAAAAAAAAATCGTAAAAGTACGATATTCATGAGAAATATTTCTTCGATTGTACCCAAAACGTAGCAAGTCTAAGTTCAGAGATTTCGAAGGTCCTGTCAAATTTTCATCAAGATCGCATATGCGGTTTGCCCGGTAGAGAGCGAACAAACAGACAAAAAAAAAAAAAAAAAAAAAAAAAAAACACCCGAGCTAAATTTTTTGGGGGGTCAGTGAAATTGAAGTCTTCGCTTCACTCGCTACGCTCATCCAACAAGACGAGGCATGTGGCAAATCTGACATTGCACATACATTTCAGGTTAATGTATGAATATGATTGATAGCAATGTGCGGAGGTTTTGCTTTGCCACCATTCTCAACCTGACAATATACAAAATAATAATTTATTAATAATACATTTAACTTACACATGAAATAATACAATAGAATCAAAATTGGTAACAAAACCTTTTTTGTGAAGACTTGAAATCATATTAGTTGCTCTACATACTCCCAAAAGAGGCAAAGATTCTTGGAAATTGGTCGGTTTTGGCGCTGGAAAGAAGCACATGGCTCTACGAGGACGTGGGTTCGAGAACATCAACGTACCTTTTAAGAGAAGCACTCTGCAGTCTTCTGTCTGGGTCAGCTTCTTCTGAAACACACACACTTAATTAACTACATTGTGACAGTCCTAGTATTAAATTCAGTCCAACAATCACGGTGACACAGCTTCCTTGCTTTATCAAGTTTAAATTTAACAAATTTGGGTTAAGATATTTAACGTTAAAGGCCTACCCAAACTTCTGAAGGGACATCATTACTATTTTGATTAAACAGAAATTTTTTAATCATGTTTCGAATGATGGATTGGTAGAGGTACTTGAAAATAGTGTTCTGTGTACATATAGATGCTACAAACTACAAAGCGTTACGGTATTTTTTAACTTAAAACTAAGTGTTTTTTTTTCTAGTACGCTTCTAGCTATAATTTGTGTATCCACATTATAATGGATGAGTAGTCTAACTCCGCCCCCTGACATCCTCAAACATGTGATCAAAGATGGTCGTACTGTGGGACGATTTTAACTGACAGCCTTACTGTACCACACTAAAGACTGGATTGCTGGATTGAAATGGTTCAATATTGTGTTGTTTCACGATGCTCGTCAAGAGCTAAAATAGGAGGGGTGTCTTTACACTCGTTTCCGAAGGATATCAAGTAAAGAAATAAGACGTGGGAAGTTAAAATCAGATAGATAAGAAATTTTTTACGAAAACATGTGATACCATGCTTGTAGGCCTATAATGTTCTTTGCATTTCGTGGATTCCGATTACAAGCAAATTCCTCATGGCAAACTTAAGTGTTTGCGAGATGGAGCCCTGCCCATGTGTTTACCCATTATTTTTATTTCCCGGACTATATGGAAAGGAAAATAACACCTAGGCCTAGCCTCTGCTTATTGGTAGGTTAAAATTAACAGTATAGCCTTGATTTTGCTTTTAAGGTAGGTCTAGGTTTAAAGCTTCCAAGGTTAAAGGCCTAAACTGTGTATAAACTATAAAGAGGGTACATTTCTAGGCCTAAATCTTAGCAAAGAGGTGTGTCTAGTCCTAGCCGTGTAGGCCTAAGATTAGAACCTAGGCCTCCGCCTACCCCTAGAGTTAAACCCAGGCCTACTTTTTGAGATATGATCTTGTGAACTGAGGAATAATAAATTATGTTGGCCTAAACCTGAGACTAAACTTTAAAAAATGCTTTCTAGAGTAAAGGCTTTGGGTTTATAATCATTCTAAGCCCAAAGGTATAGGGACTATGATGACCACCGTTTTCCGAAGTCCACACATCCTCTAGGACATAACATAGGACAATACAACAGCCTTCCCTAAAAAGCAGCTGGCTTCCTTCTTGACCTACATAGTCTTTGGCTAAGCCCATTCTAAAAAAATAACATATATTTTCAAGGATTTTTTCCACCTGTACGGGCGTAAAAACACGTTGAAGTCCATTGCGCCAACCACACTTAGGTTGCAGCTTGTCCCACAGTTTGCGGCGCTATCTGTTGGATTTTTCGGAACTAACTAAGCCCCGCCTTTGACTAGTTGTCCATTCAGTTGATATTAATTCAAACTTGATGACATAATTTCAAAATAAAAATATTACAAAACTTCTTACACAAGGTTTTGAAGGTGGGCAAAAATAGCTGCTACAAACTGCTATAAAATGACATTTGAAAATGTTATGAATATGTACCTCTATGGATAGGCCAAAGCAATGAGCATTCACCTTGATTCTTTATTGCCATCGCAATGCCATCTCCCTTGAGGGAGGGAAAAATGCCTGATCCTCTCGCTAGAGAGTTGAGAAGAAATTGAGCTCGGTGTACTGCGATGCTGCCCATGCACCTGCTGGACTCGTTCAACACCAGATGCTGCGTACTGGGCGAGAACGCATCCATCCACGCAAAGTACCTAGGAACCGACAAGACAACCGCGGGTTCATGTGATATCTAGGTCAACGCAGTTGATAGGGCCGCTAGGTTAACAACAGGCAAGAGCTTAACTTATTTATACCTAACCTAACTAGACCCCACCATTTGTAAAATTCTTCTTCTAGGCTTAGGGATTATCCAATAGGCAATAACCACTACAAAAAGGTACTACCTTAAAGACCCTTTACACATGCATTGCCGCAACTAATTGACTCCAAGTTGGATACACATTTCCTATAACGCATTTACACACCTTCTGAAAAAATGCTAGCAATAATTGCCAAAAGTAGGACTCTGCTCAACTTTTCAGCAATCATTGCTAGCAATTAATTGCTCGTGTAAAGGGTCTTTTACAGAACAGTGCTACGCCTAATAAAACTTGTGTTTCCTTCAACATCCGTCTCAACTTATGGGTTTTACCAGGCGACAGTGGAGGGACAAAACCAAAGAGCCGAGCTGCACGAGCGGCTGACATAATCAGGGCCTGGCGAGCATTAACGCGAGTAGGTCTCGGGTGTATTAGTCTATTCACCTTCTCCTCCGGGAGTGTGTGCACCATGTGCACGTCAAGTTAAATAAAGTTATTCTATTCTATTTTAAAATATGAAGTTCAAAAAGTAGGGTGCGGCCCAATGACATAATATAAGCTAAGCGCTAGACACTCAGTATGGCCGTGGGGAGCGTGGAAGTTTGAAGCCATCATGATTAGGGAAAAACCAACCGCCGTCTAAATGTATCGTACCTTTAAATTTAGCAGCCATTGTGTTAACAAGCGGTGTAAAATCAAAACCGCAAGATGGCGATTTCTCGATATTATTGAAGAAAAACAGTCTTTCTTCCGCAAATCTCTCAGTTACTCCGATTTCCGAATAAAGCAATTCAAGTTGGTGGACTATCATACTATTGTTTATCTGCATTAGGCTTTTAGTAATCAAAACTAGTTATTTGTGCGAGGTCGTGCAGGTCTAGGGTTGTCTAGGAGAGGCCTAGGGCCTTTAATTGAATGCATTAATTGAATGTAGTCCTATAGCATAATGGAACTTTAGGCCTATACTATTGTATTATAAATAATTTTCTACATCTGGGCCTAGGCCCGGGACGGTTTCTGATTTGTTTTATAAGAGTAATGACAACATTTCTCGTTTTACACATAGACGCAAAATTTAAAATGTCCGCCATGTGTTTACGTATTTTCTTATCCCCGCGACGTCCAAATAATCCCCTGCATCTTAGTTCATTCAACTAGATGAAGTATCTATGTTGCAGTGAAATGATTTTTCCCTATTCATGATGGCTTCTAATTGTCCACGCTAGCGCTCGGTTGGAAGGATAGGAGACTGAGCGTCTAGCGTAGCAAAGCTTATGTACGTCATTGGTGCAGCCATTATGTGACTGTCATTTGTTAATAGTATTTGTAACAAAATACAAGTGCAGCCATTACTTGATGATGGCCTATAATCGAGTATTTAAATACAGTAGTACTATTTGGAACTTTGAAGATAGCTATTGATAGGGCCACTTAAATTTTGCATGTGTGATAAATGCAAAATGTTGAAAAATTTAAGTTTTTTTCCCTTTTCTTTACCTTTCAAGGTGTTTTGAAAGTCTATAATAAAGTGTTTTTGAAAATGAGATTAACTGCAGAATTCCAGTGATTCTGCAAAATATCTGCATAATTGTGAAATATCAGCAATATAACCACCCAATTGCTCAATATACGTTAAATTTAAGTACAGCAAAATACGCTCGCTTTTTCCGCCGGCACCGCTTTGTAGCGCCAAGCTGCCAATACCATTGTTGCCAACACTGCTTGCTGCGTGCATTAAAGTCCCCAGACTCATGAGCTGGCTGGAATGCACGTGGTTGCTTATTCCTATTATTATTGCTTTATATCCAATTTTTCTTTATTCTATATGAATTCTTAATCTAGTAGGGCATACTATTATTTTGCATCTACTCTACTTTACCATAAACACTAATCAATCAATCAATCATCATATATATATATATATATATATATATGTTTTTACGTAGATTTTCTCGGATATAATGTGACATAATGAAATTCTTTCGAGTTTCCGAGTTAAATAAGTTTTATTCTCAGTTGTTAACACTCTCGCTACACGATCAAAGAGGCTATCTGACCAACACCATATAACAGAAGAAATGAAGGGACTTCGGGAAGCTCTTCTTTCGAATGGTTATTCCGACAAATCTATTTCCAAAGCGTTTAACAGAATTCCTAAGAAGGACTTAAATCCTCCAGAAGTAGAGAAATACCGAAGCATGGCATATTTACCGTATGTACAAGGCACCACAGATAAAATAAGCAGACTCCTAAAGAAAAACAACATTGGAACCATCTTTAAAGCTGAACTTAAGATCTCATCAATGCTTAGAAATGTGAAAGATGTGATTCCTCATGAAGCTCATGGAATATACGAAATTCCTTGCGGGTGTTGTGAGAAAACATATATCGGAAGGACGAACCGTAAAATCTCAGCACGTCTGGACGAGCATAGAACTGCAATAAAAAACAGGCAAACTACATCTGCTCTTTTCCAGCACTATTTTGAGAAGGAGCACTGGATAGATTTCGCGAACGCAAAGACTGTTGCCAGAGTGGACCATGAAGTATCTCGTATTGTTAGAGAAGCCGTCGAAATGGAGAAACGACCGCATAACTTAAACATACGAGATGATGCGAAAAGACTAGCACCCACCTGGAAACTGGCGCTACGTGATAGCCATGTGGTGCCGATAATACCCCCAGTTGCCACGGAAAATGTAGTTCCTCCAGCTAGAGTGGATAGGAGAAGAAAGAAGCCACCTGAACAAGGATACTATTATACACTTCGTTGGGGAAGATAAGTTTCTTATAGGAACAAGGCGGTGGAAGTATTGTTACCTGACTAGTGCAAAAGTGAAGGCCTACGCCATCTTTAGTTCGGAGTAGTTACTATTACGTCCGGTTACATGAACGGTCGATATGGAAGGTCTCTTTTCATACTATTGCTATTTTTTAGTGGCAATATTCAATTTATTAACTTCTAGAGGCACTTTTGGATGAAACAAAATTTATTTACAAAATATAAAGATGACCACACTTCAGTTCTATTTTATTTCTACGTCGAAATATATTAAATACAAACACAAAAATACATGCAGAAAAGATAATGTTTTTTTAATCTTCAATGACATCAAAGTGCAGTTATGCAAGTTTTTTCTCGACGCAATTATTGCACATATTGGTCCAGGAATACCCTAATAAAGTGCAACAAATCAAAGAACATTACAACATTATACACTTGTATTACATAGTGTTTAATGTTGGGAATTAAATGTGTATTATAAATAATATTATTATAAATGCTAAACACCTGCAGTACCGGTACCTACCTTTGTAGATTGATTGTTAAATTACTGGTTTTGAAGTGCAGATACAATAGCGCGTCCTAAGTTTATTTTTAAGTGTAGTAGAAACTCACCCTTTATTATTATATTATAATTTAAATGTCTATTTATTGGATTTTTGTTAATCTGGTGTGTACTGTAAGGAATTACGAAATACGACTGTTTTTACGACCCTGGTACCCGTTCATAATTGGTCTTTAGTGGGTTTCCCGGGTGGTGATAAGAAATAATCGAGTGGATTGTCTTACGAAATACTAAAATACGCTCTCATTAATAGTAAATTATTGCATAGGCATAAATCTTTAGGTAATGCTGTAATATAATATTAATGAGTTGTTGGTTTGAAGGAAATTGGTATTTTAATCACGTCTCCGTGTTGTAGAGCGAATCAGCCTGTGCTAACATACATAGGTCTATACATAATAGAAGGGTTTAAATTTAAAAGTTTGTAAATATAGTAATTATTATTCCAAAAACAACGTTTTCATCACAGCAATACGAACGTCTTTATTTTAAATAACTATTGCAAAACATTTATTGTATCCAGAATTAGTCATTATTCATTTAAAATTATTTTCAGGCGCATTAATGATCGTGTTCTCACATACTACTTACTTTTGAGTTAGAGAACCCGAAGTAATAAGTTTATAAAGTGGTTGAGGAGCGTCGATCTCAACGAGCGCCGAGAATTGCACATTGTTAATAATTTATTTAGCTTACTGGTGTTGACAGCACAGTGGATCGAGTCTCCAGATATTCATTTGATCGAAAAAAATTGTGTATCTCGTAGTCACCATCTCGTATTGTATTGTTTATCTCATAGTCACCATCTTGTATTGTATTGTACATCTCGTAGTCACCATCTTGGTTGTAGACGAAGATGAATGCGTCGTTTACAATGTGACGCCGAGTAAGTAACCAAACTTTGTGGGTGGGTACGAGATATTCATTGTAAAAGAGGTAGATGGTAAGCAATTTACATATTAGAGTCAAAGACGGGCAGGCTTGACAAATGGTTTGGCAAAGGAAGTGTAGGGCCTAGACTATACAGTCCTTGGGTTTGTCTACAAGTAGCACATTATAGGCCTACTTACCAAACTGTATGCTGGCGTGAAGAAACAAAGTTGTAGTTTTGCTTAAAATAGTTTTATCACTAGTCTAACTCCAAACGAAACGTATTATATTATCATTGGCCTAACTCACAGAGAAATTTTCATCGAGATGCCATGCTTGAAACACGCCTGTTCAAAAACAATTGATGTTTAAAAAACACTGCCATTTGATGTTTAAATAAAACACCGCCTTTTTATTGGAATTATTTGAAATAAACATGTTGTCTAGTGCTAACTGCGCACGCGCAACACACACGGCGCTATCTATTGGTAACAATTGAAAACATATTTCACAAGTGCGGTAAGCATACGCCATCTCCGGGAGGGAGTAGGTACTACTTGGACTTCCACCGACTCTCAGCACTGGCTTTCATACTGGTGCACCTGAAGCTCCACCTACCAAACTCCTGTTAAGGTCATCGCAAAGATCTTAAATGTAATGCTGAGCAGTTGCAGTGACTTGTTTTGTCTTTTATATTATTTGTTATTGTCTTGTTTGTTTACTCAATGTTTTTTAATTTGTATGTCGTTACCTTGAGAATGAGCAGGGAGAACTGTTCGAAACGTTGGTAATAAAAACTTATTTAACTCGGAAACTCGAAAGAATTTCATTATGTCATATATATATATATAAATATCAATATATACTAGACACATTCTACTGTACATCATTGCTGTTTTCTGTGCCATCAGCAATTCTTATCACAATATCACATCAAAAATTGCTTTATATCCAACGTTTCTTTATTATATATGAGTTCTTAATCTATAGTAGCGCATGCTATTGTTTTGCATCTACTCTACTTTAACATAAACACTGTGTTTATCATTATTAATCAATTAATGAATCATCATATATATATATATATATATATATATATCAATATTATCAATCATCATACATATCAATATCCATATCAATTATCAATTATGCTTTATATCCAACTATTCTTTCTTCTAACACTGTGTATATCATTATAATTACTATCACTTTTATTATTAACTAGGAAAACGCTTAAGTCCCGCCGCGTTGTTGGATGAGCGTAATTGGTGCATTGAGCTGCCATGTGTTACGCGGATTTTCTGTTGTTCTGTGAAAAAATCATTACTTAGTCGAAGATTTTTTTTAATTAAATTAAATTAAATAAAAAAATAACTTAATTTTTTTAATTAATCGTAATTTTTTTTAAAGAAAAAAATCGTAAAATTGCAATTTTCATAAGAAATAAATATTCGATTGCGCTCAAATTTAACACGAATATATTAATTCAGGAAATTAAGGTTCTGTGAAAAAATAATTACAATAGGATAAAGCATGTAGGTGTAATAAGTCAAAGAATTGTTTTAAAAAAGAAAAAAAACCGTAAAATTTCGATTTTCATGAGAAATAATTTTTCGATTACGCTCAAATTTCGCACGAATATCTTAATTCATGAAATTAAGATTCTGTGAAAAAATCATTACAATCGGATAAAGCATGTAGGTGTTATGAGTCGAAGAAAGTTTTTAAAAATCGAAAAAAATCGTAAAATTGCGTTTTTTATGAGAAAAAATTTCCCGATTGCGCTCAAAAACGTGGCAGTTCTAAGTTCAGAGATTTCGAAGGCCTCCATGAAATTTCATTGCAATCGGAGTATCGGTTTAGCCGGAATCGTGTTAACAGACAGACAAAAATACAGAAAGAAAAAAAAAAAAAAAAAAATTCCGGATTTTTTTCTCCAGTGTAGTGAAATGGAATCTTCGCTTCGCTCGCTACGCTCATCCAATAATTCTATTGATAACTAGGAAAACGCTTAAGTCCCGCCGCGTTGTTGGATGAGCGTAATTGGTGCATAGAGCTGCCATGTGTTATGCGGATTTTCTGTTGTTCTGTGAAAAAATCATTACTAAGTTGAAGATTTTTTTAAAAATTAAATTAAATTAAATGAAAAATTAACTTAAATTTTAAATTTTTTAATTAATTGTAATTTAAAAAAAAAATCGTAATATTGAAATTTTCATAAGCAATAATTATTCGATTGCGCACAAAATTTACACAAATATATTAATTTATAAAATTAAGGTTCTGTGAAAAAATTATTACAATAGGATAAAGCATTAGGTGTTATAAGTCAAAGAATTGTTTTAAAAAAGAAAAAAAACGTAAAATTTTGATTTTCATGAGAAATAATTTTTTGATTACGCTCAAATTTCGCACGAATATCTTAATTCATGAAATTAAGGTTCTGTGAAAAAATCATTACAATCGGTTAAAGCATGTAGGTGTTATAAGTCGAAGAAAGTTTTTAAAAATCGAAAAAAATCGTAAACTTGCGTTTTTTATGAGAAAAAATTTCCCGATTGCGCTCAAAAACGTGGCAGTTCTAAGTTCAGAGATTTCGAAGGCCTCCATGAAATTTCATCGCAATCGGAGTATCGGTTTAGCCGGAATCGTGTTAACAGACACACAAAAATACAGAAAGAAAAAAAAAAAAAAAACATTCCGGATTTTTTTCTCCAGTGTAGTGAAATGGAATCTTCGCTTCGCTCGCTACGCTCATCCAATTAATTATAGACTATTCACTTTCTCTGCAAAGAGTTATACTTAAAAATATCTATCTATCTACCTCTTCGCCCCCCCCCTCCCCCTCCATCCCCACGACCAACAATCAACGCTACTTCGATGACCTTCACTAACATGTGCGATCTCCACACCAAGGCAAGAACACGGAACGGTGGGTAGGAGCAAGCCACTATCACCCAGCAATAGCATTGTAGAGGTGGTTTTGTCTCTCGTCGGCTCGCTCTATTTCTTTGTTCCGAGTTGGTAAAAAATGTGATAAAATGCCACAAGAGAAGATTATTCTGCAGACACAAACTGCTTTTTACAAAAAGGTTGAAAAAGTTGAGTTCATTGAAGACACTGTCAAATAGAAGAAATAATGCAAGACAATATTCCGTTGCACAAACTAGACCACCCGGCAACGCGGTAAGTTCTGCAATGACCATTGGCCTACCTCCTGTGGCCTACCCCATAGTATCCCAATTGCTCAGCTAATTGCCATGATTTTTATTTTTAGACTTAGTTGCACCTTGCATGCACAACTAAATATTGCATATTTTTTTAATTTGCACCAATGCGCTACCGGTATGCTAAATTTGTAATTTGAAAATGCTACAAAGTGCTAAATTTTGTATTTGAAAGTGATATTTTTCCGTAGCTCTACATATTGACAAAGTTATTTTTCAGCAAAACCTCTTCTCAATGTTGTTATATTCGGCTAATATTCCTCTATTTCTACCGTCCTTACAGCGATAGAGTATAACATGCATTTTGCATTGTATATGCTAGGCGTCAGAAGTAAATCAAGGGGTCTGGAAGATACCTACCGTTATTGACCTCGCGCTATATTCACAAAACTATCACTCGCTGACATCATCTAACAGGCTGTGAGGAAACGTGGCGGCCCTATTATACTTTATCACTTGGCCTATTGGGACTTTTAAACAATGGGCCCAGGGAGAAGTTAATATTAGAACAAGGTGTGTATACATTAGGGGTGTGCGAATAGTGATTTTTGAGTTCGAATACGAATATCGAAAAGTAGTCAAAACAGTGCGCACACATAAAAATAAACATTTAGTTGTTTTTAAGTTTTATTTATATGGCAATTAATATTAATATTATTTATTAATAATAGGATCTTTGGTCCCATGTCTACCCTAGGCTAGCCTTGGCAAAAATTCAATGGCTAGCCCCTAGTACTAGGCCTAGGCAGGCTAGGGCCTAGGCCCAGGTCTAGGTTGGCCTAGGTAGGCTAGCCTAGGGCCTAGGCCTAGGTAGGCCTAGGTCAATGACGTAATATAAGCTACGCAAAGCTTATGTACGTCATTGGCCTAGGGGCCTAGCATTGTGCAAAGCACAGGGGATTAAAAACAATGTTCGTTGTTCTGACCTGTGGGGTTTTTAAATTTTTTTGCAATGCATACATTCGGCTTCGTTCCCTTTTGGGTTGAAAAAGTACCAAATCGCACTTTTTTTGCCGTAGGCTAGGGCCTAGACTTTGAAGCGGGTAGGGCTAGGCTAGGCCTAGGGCTATGGGAACTCTTTCGGTTGGTATGGACAGTTTTTGATCAGTAGGTACTTTGGATTTAAAATAGCAACGTTAAAGGTTTTGTAGGTACTATGGATTTAAAATAGCGACGTTAAAGGTTTTGTAGGTACTTTAGATTTAAAATAGCGACGTTAAAGGTTTTGTAGGTACACATAAAAAAAACTGTCCATACCAACCTTTAGAGTACCGGGCTATGTCCGTTTCGGGCTCAAGGCCCGCTTCTTCTTCGTAATCTGTAAGCACGAGAGCCCTATGCGGGTTTTTACATGAGCATTTACCCGAGAAAAGACCATGTTTAGAACTTTTTCGCAAGAAAGATGAGGTTTGCATCACGTTTTCGGAGTTATTTCTTACGTTCAACGACGTCGTGACAACGGTGATATCAGATGCTGTTGTTTGTCGAAGTTGGTACAGCTTGGTTTGGTTGGTACGACCGCTGAAACACGTTGCGGGGAGTTGACGATAGGGTGCGTCGATCGGTAATGTAGTTTCCTGCATACTAGCGGGAATTTCAAATCGAATACTTCGGAAATTCGAATACCTAGTTACTATTCGAGTTTCGAATCGAATACGAATAGTAAAATTATTCTCGAATACTTCGAAAATTTCGAATATTCGCACACCCCTAGTATACATAAATGGATTCACCAAACACTGCATAACCTTAGCGCAGGCTTATTAGTTATTTCTAGTGTAGAAAAATTAGGTACAGTTTTTCTACTGACATAAATAGGGAAGCGTCCACTCTTGCCCGTGCTAGCTTTGTGTATTTAGTGGTGTGCCTTTTAGGACAAATGCTATATTTGCCCTGTGTCGGTGGTGTCGGTAAAAGATTATCCTTGATTTACTTCTGAAGCCGATCGTACGGCACATCAATACATTACACTAACTACCGGTATTTCGTCAAAATACCCTTTCAAATTAAAAAAGTGCTTGTCTGTCATTCAAGTATTTACTGTAACTCTTCCCGTCAATCTTTCTTCGTTAGTACGTAACTAAGTGTTATATACCGGTGCATAGTTACTTTTTAGTTAGGCCTAGGCCCCACTTACAAGTATTAATTTTTTAAGGAATTGTAAAAGTTACTCTCAAAGGGTATAAAGTTACCAGAATTTTTGAAGACAGAAAGAAATGGAGAGAACTAGTGTAAATGCTGGTCTTAACAGACAACGAAGAAGATGAGGTGCTGAGCCTGGCTAGCAAGCACTGATTAGCCGTAGCCCGAGAAAATGGTGACTCATCACCCCCCGACCCGACGCATGTTGGAATAGTGATCTGATGTTATAAGTAGGCTATCTTGTATGCAAGACTACAAATCTAGTTTACCTTGGGTGGCTCATGACATCTGGTGGCGTGAAATGTACGACGAGTTTCGCCACTTGTTCGTCACTCTCGGCCGAAGCTTGGTGTTTTCTGAACGCAGGGTTTTCCACCAGGGACGGCACGTGTTGGTCGGAAGGACAGTCCACAACGATGAAGAGCGGACCCGGAACGTTTGGTTCTCTGACGTCTTGCGAGCGCACCACGGTTCCGTCCGGGAGCGTGACGTCTTCTCCTGCCTTGAGGCGGCCGAGCAGGGGACCGGGAGGAACTTTGTGATCCACACACCTGTTGAATCATATTCCAACCTGTTGTTGTGAATACTGTCACGACCATCTACGCGAGTGTTTCCCCGTTCCCGACAAAGTGTGGGTACACAAAGATGAGATGCACAGCTGCTGGCTGCTGCAATGGCTAGGCGTTGCATAAGCACAATGCCTCTAAAATGCAAACATAGGCCTACCTAATAGGCCTACTGACATGTACAAAGATGTATTGAAACCTAGAATGGGAAGGTTAAACGCTTAAACGCTACGCTGGTCAGAAGTGTATGTCACTACGAGGACGCAGGTTGGAGTCCCGCATAAGGCATGGGTTTTCAGTAATTGTCCTTCATCAGCCTTATCTACCACCAGTCATCGTCTCGAATAGCAATAATAGCTGTGTTTAGCAACAAAAGCCAATCAAACGTTATGTTTATGAAGCGTGCCATATGGCATAATCTGTTGTAAACTGGTGTTAAATAAAATTAACAAGCCTGTTCTCCTGTTTTAAAGAAATGTTATCTTACAATTTCATCTTTCATCATTATATTATGTTTGTATATTTATGGTAGGCCTACAGGTAACAATCTTTTACATCATTCATTGAAGCATGCAATGCTAATATTTGTAGCCTACTAGGACATTTACACGTGTAGGCTACACTCTAGCCATTTTGCTGATCGGATACAGTGCTCGAACAATAAGACCAAAACCGCTTGGCAAATAATTAAAGGGGAATCGGGAAAATTACCTCCTCCTCTAAGGAATATAGAGCTGGAGCAAAATGGCAACTTGATAACCAACTCGTTTCAAATAGCAAATATTTTTAACAATAATTTTATTAAAGTAGCACATAACATATTGACGGTGGGTGAAAAGGGAAATAGGACTGAAAATGCACTGCATAAAATGGGAAATATTTCACGGAACTTCTCAAGATCCCGGACTTTCAACAACTAGATCTCAGATAGGCCAAATAATAAATAGCATAAAAATACTACGTCTACTGATATTTATGGACTTAGTGCGAAAGTAATAAAATCGGTAAACCAATCTAATTACATTGCCACTCACAAAAATATGTAATACGTCGCTAGAAACTGGTATTTTCCCTCAATGGCTTAAATATGCAAAAAGTTATTCCCATTTATAAAAAGGGTAATACGAAAATAACTGCAAACTATCGACACATATCCCTGCTGCCCATCTTCTCTAAAATACTAGAGAAAGTAATGCATGTAAGATTAAATAACTATATCGTAGAAAATAATTATAAAACGGATAACCAAAATGGATTTAGAAGGGTCAGGAGTCTTCAGTGTTAATCAACGATTTCACTCTGGCCGCTTGCTATTCAAGGAGGAAACATATTCGGGGAGGGTCAGCTATCTTTGTGAGGAAATCGGCAGGATATATTTATGAAAACAGACCCGACCTAGACAAGATTGCAGCTGAGAGAATACTAGAAATATGTGCAATCGAAATTACTAAACCATGTAGCATGGTAATTGTAACGGTATACAGACCTCCACTACCGAGTAACTTCAAGGCATTTGTTGCTAAGTTAGAATCAATTTTTAAATTAGTTCAAAGTAAAGATAGCATGAAAACCATTGTAATAAGCGGAGATTTTAATGTGGATTTTTCACATCCAAACACAGAAAAACAGGAACTGGAAAATCTTCTGGGTATATATAATTTATCAGCTCTTATTACAGTCCCAACAAGAATAACAGTAAAGAGCAGTACCATTATTGATAATGTACTCACAAATTTCTTACCTCGGACAATGCCAAAAGTTGTTGAAACTGGGTATTCGGATCATTTGTGCCAAATTATCAACCTTCCTTTGACAGGGCCTATTAAAAAACACAGGGTGTCTTCTCACTGTTGGGGTCGACAGTTTAAAGGTGAGAATATAGAAAACTTTATCCACAATCTAAGTGTGACAGACTGGAGTGGGGTTGGTAGGGAAACAGACGCGGATAGAAAATATAATGAATTTCTAAAAATATTTTGTCACTTTTCAACTTAAATTTCCCAATTAAACAATTTCAAACAAAAATTCCATAATAGGCAGTGGGTAAACAGAGGCCATTAAAAATAAATGTCTAGTTAAGAGAATGCTATACCAGCAAAGCAAATATGACCAAAGCACACAGTTTCTAGAATATTTCCGGGTCTACAAAAAGAGGTTGCCAAGGACATTCGAATTGCCAAAAAGAAGTATACTGACAGAGTAATAGGTGAAGCCAATAATAAAATAAAGGCCACATGGGGGTGGTAAATTCATTAGCGGGTAAAGGGAGTGATAAGGGAGCTGTACCAATTGCTCTAAAGGTAGATGGGAAAGAAGTCGTGGATGCGAACGAGGTAGCAAAACCTGTTCAACGACCTATTTCACAGATATAGCAGACAATATAATAGATACCAAATCCGACACAGCTCAAGCATGTATGGCTAAACTAGAAAAGGGAATGGTTAGGTGCAATCAAAACTTTTCCCTCTTGCCAGTGAGCACAAATGAGGTATTTGAGGTGATAAGGGATCTAAAGCCAAAAAGATCAGCAGGGTGGGACGAGGTGCCAGTTTTTGATCAGACAATGTGCAGCATTCATCGCAAAGCCACTAGCAGACATTTGTAATTCTTCTTTCAGTTCAGGGACATTCCCGGAAAAGTTAAAATTGCCACAGTGAAACCACTTTTCAAGAAAGGTAAGGCACAGGAGATGGCCAACTATAGACCAGTGTCGTTAATCCCAAACTTTTCAAAAGTGTTGGAGAAATTATTTCTAAAGCAACTTAATACTTTTTTAAATGATAACCACTTACTATCGGATTGCCAACATGGATTTAGGACAGGCCGTTCCACAAAATCAGCAACTTTTAATCTCACCCATGCGGTCCAAATGGCATTGGAAGAGAAAGAAGTTGTGGGGGCAATTTTATGGATTTGTCAAAGGCTTTTGACACTATCAAACCACTCACTTCTACTTGGTAAATTAGAGCATATGGGGGTAAGAGACAAAAACACTAGCTTGGGTTTCCTCATATTTGTTGAATAGGAAACAGAGGGTGGCCCGTAGGAAAAGGAAAATCGATAGCTCACTCAAAATGGAGGCTTGTCAAACATGGAGTACCACAGGGGTCAATCGTGGGGCCAGTATTTTTTTATTCTGTATATCAACGATCTTCCAAAAAATCTACCGCTGGGTTGTATGATTGTTCTCTACGCAGATGATTCTAGTGCTATAATACGGGCACTCTGCGAAATGGTTTGAAAGATAAATTCCTAATTATACTGAGGGCCTTTGAAGAATGGTTTGATGCAAAACAAACTTAAGTTAAAATTTGTGGGAAAACACAGCTGTTAAAATTCCAGGTTCAAGGTGAATTATCACAGATGACGGTTGAACATGAGAATGTGGAGATGGAACTGGTGGAGCATGCAATGTTTCTTGGACTAACTGTAGACTTCAAGCTTAAATGGGCAGACCATATCCACAACTTATGTAGTAGGTTAAGTTCTGCTTGCTATGTATTGAGGAATGTAGTAAATCAGTGCAACCAGAAGATAGCAAAAATGGTGTATTTCGCATTTTTCCAATCATTAATTCAATACGGGATCTTATTCTGGGGTAATGCATCGGCTACAATATCTGTCTTTCGTCTTCAAAAGCGGGCTGTAAGAATTCTTCTTACTTAACCCAATAGGGCACTTGCAGACAGGCATTCAAAACTCTAGGTATTCTCACTATAACTGGTACTTATATACTTGAAATGGCATGCTTTTGTCAAATGAAAATCCCACCTTGTTCAAAAGGAACAGTAATGTGCACACCCACAACACTAGACTTAAAGACAATCTCCACCAGGACCAAACTAGGCTTTAGGCTAGCAGATAGTGACCCTATCCAAGCGGGAAGGAAAATTTTTAATCACTTACCAAATAATATAAAAGGCAGATTAGGTGAAAGTAGTTTTAAAAATAGTGTCAAAATCTGGCTGCTGGAAAAAAGGTTTTACTCTCTTGCAGAGTATTTTAGTCATTGATCTGTGGACTTTCTTCCATGTGAGTTGTGGTATTAGTATTGTACTTGTTAGTATGTAATTTGTAATATGTGTGTTTTAAATTAGCTCAGAACTGTGAATATCTGTAAGAGTATGGACTATTGCCTACTGGGTTATATACCCTTATTATAGTTTTATCTTGTTATTGACTTGTTTTACATTGGGAAACTTATTTGTACATGTAGGCGACTTAATCATTGTAATGTATTTTACATTATCTTAGAAATGTGATATCTTGCAAGATACTGATAGGGCCTATCCTAATTAGTTTTATCTTGTTATTGACGCTTACACTTGTAGAATGATTTGTAATTTATACTATTATAACCAGGTATTATATTCAAACCACTCTTGATGACAACGTCTAATACTCGCCTACATGTATACTTGTGTTGGCACATGAGTGCAAAAAGATGGCTAATAAATATCAATATCAATATCAATATCGAAAAGGGAAGTCTACGATAACGGCAGCGTTCACTTTAACTGAAAAAATATTGGAAGCTTTAGATAAAAAGGATAAAGTGATAGGACTATTCTTCGACCTGTCTAAAGCTTTTGATACTGTGAATCACAAGACCCTCCTCCAAAAACTCCATGTGTATGGGATAAGGGAAATACCACTCAAATGGTTCGAGTCATACCTTAATAATAGGCAACAATGCGTTGAAATAATAAATACTAATTTGCAGGTCAATCGTATACAAACTATTCGTTCAAACTGGGGGAAAATAGAAACTGGGGTCCCACAAGGTTCCATTCTTGGCCCAACCATGTTTCTCATAGACATAAATGACTTGCCGACTAATATAAGTTCTGACTGTGTCGTCCAATTGCAGACGATACCAGTGAACTGCTTACACATGAGAACTGGAAGGATCTGGAGCTATTAGCAAACTCAGTAATTGTAGAGAATAATGAATGGTTTGATGTCAATGAATTGGGACTTAATCATGACAAAACCAAATTGATAAACTTCCATACAGGTGTATCTAAGCCATTGAGTTTGGAAATATTTAGTAAAGGGACTCTTAGCATTGCTGACCAGAATAGGGCAGATTTACTAACTCCTACTTGTACAGCTGAATTTCTGGGTCTTACCTTGGACGAGAACATGAACTGGAAAGCTCACATTGCAAAAATAGTTCCTAGGCTTAGTTCGGCTTGCTTTCTTCTAAGGAAATTGGGGCACTCTCTTGGATGAAAAAACTAGCAAATCTGTATACTTCTCTTATTTCCATTCCGTTATGTCATATGGAATAGCAATATGGGGAAATTCTACAGATAAACATAAAGTATTCTTGCTACAAAAAAAGGCAGTGCGTATAGTGGCCAAGGCTGGTTTCAGAGACAGCTGTAAACCTTATTTAAGAAATTAAAAATTCTCCCTATGCCTTGCACATACATTTATGAAGTCATTACTTTTGTACACTGTAATTTAGAACAATTCAAAAGAACTCGGATGCTCACCACCTTAATACAAGAAACAAGAACCAATTACGGATACAACAATGTAACTTGACAATGCGCCAGAAAGGTCTTGCTTGTGAGGGAATAAAACTGTACAATTGCTTGCCTGAGGGTTAAAGGAAATAAGAGACGTAGACCGGTTTAAAAGTAAACTTAAAGAATTTCTTCTGGATAAATGTTACTATACAGTGCAAGAATATACATCCTGCTGAATTCTACTGTTTAGTTGACTGATGTATTGTACATAATTGATTTTCTACCGCACCTTAATGTTATTTGATATTCTGTCTATCTTAAACTATGTTTTTATATTTTTGCCATGCAATGTGTATATTGTATTTTTATATCTGGACATGTGATAGGCTATATATGTTCTGTTTTGTGTAACCTATTAACTATTTAACGAATTGGGCCCAAGTGTCCAACAAATAATTGTAGCTTATCTTTTATCTTACACCCTATTTAACTGCTGTATAATATATAATATGAAACTTGACAACTCGAATGTTCTAATATACTATGTATACCAAAAGAATTTTAAAAGAGACTAATAAAATGACTATGACTATGACTATGACATGTATGTTTTATGTTAGCTTAAAAAATATTGTATATTAGTTAGAAGTGTCCAGCCTAGGAAGATTGCCTAGTTGTGAACAGCAATCACAGTAAAACAAGGGGTAGAAAAACCTCAGACGCAAACGTTTTGACAAACGGTGGTCGGTTGCACACAACATAATGTGTCTTCAGTGTTCATTATTTTTGGAGAAACAGTAAATGTGTAGTGTGTACACATTTACACAAGTACACTGTCCCATCCCTAGTTCTGAACCACTGGTTCATAATGTGGTGCTGCTACAGGACAGGAGGACAGTGAAATCAATCTCAACGGGTAGACCTGCAGCTTACGATAGGCCTATAGCCTAGGCAGATGTATCGTTCTAGCTTACCGTTCCAGGCACAGCGTGCCAGGTCGATCTTTCAGCTTGCAGATGTACGACATTGCAATATTCTTGGCTTGATGCGTTGTGCTACTGGAATCTAACCTTCTACGCTTTCTCTGATCGTTCTTAGACTTCTCACTTTTTCTCTTCTGTGCGCATTCATGTTCGTAATAATCTATGCTGTCATCCGATTCAGATTCGGAAATAGTTTGACTGACAATGGGGACCGTTCCATTTGTTGTTTTAGATGCGAGCGTGCCGGTACTGGTACTGCAATTTGTGGTGATCGGACTATGATTTTGATTTGTTGCACTTATGGCTTGTTCCGTACTTGTGGTTTGCGGGTCCTGTTGAGATAGTTCTGTGTTTTCAGTTTTCTCACATAGAATCTTACTGAAAACTGGGACGTAGGTCATGGTAAATACCGAGTCTTCAAAAAGTCCACCTTCATCACATTGTGCCATTTTTATTGAAATTTCTTTCAGTCTCACAAATTTTTCTGTAGCAGAAAATATTTCTCCCTGGAAAATAAATTAAACAAGTTTAAATAAACCATCATAAGGCCAGGGGTCGGGAACCTGCGGCTCCAGAGCCCCATGCGGCTCTTGAGTGAGTCTGGCCTGGCTCTGTAGTTTTGTCAAGAAGTATCTAAATCCAAAGTCAACTAAGTCAACCTTCAGCTGTCAACATGAGGGCAACACTCATAAACGTGAAATATCCAATGAAATGCGTTCGTATTAATAGTGATTGGACTGACAAATTTGGTGATATTGATTGTAGAATGTAGTGGTTTGCCACTTTGTGTAACATGTTTAGGTTATCTTCCAAAAAAAGGAACATTTTTTTTACCATGAAATATCCTAAAATACTGTGCCAAACTGCGGAAGAATCCACGAACTGTGCAGGTTCTACCTGTTTGTGCATGTGTTTTAAAGCATGAATTGTTTTACAATCATCAGGTATAAAGTTAAAACTGTTCACATAGTACAAACCATATTTTCAAATTGTTGTATCAAAAATTCAACCACAAAATTAACATTGCTTGAACAGCTCACTATACATAAAAATTATAACATATTATGTTTGTACATTTGTAGGCCTGCCTACTCTATAAAAATCAAACTTACGTTATATGATGTACCCGGTAATTATTTTTCAAATATCCTACTACATGGCTCCAACTAGCAGTCAATTTCAAATTTTAGGGATTGAGAAAAAATACCAGGCGACATAAAATTTTTATTTTGAGCCACCGCAGACCAAACATTGATCTCATCTCATGCATTTTATGTCTGCACTACTGATACTATCTACCTATTATTATTTCTACTGCTTGAGAAAGGTAACTTAGGTACTACTACAGAAGATTGAAGTTTTTGTAACATAAAGTAGGCCCCTATTTAGTAGGCTCTACCTAGTTTAATAAAATTAAAATTCCATATTCTAACTCAGTTTGCCAAGCAGATTACATTAGGGCCCACGCTACTACATTACATCTTTACATGGGCGCCGGGTTTTCTAAATTCCGAGGGGTGCTGAAATATTTCACTAACATCAAAATCCCTAAAATTATACCAGTAATAAAATTATCCTTTGTTATCATGATTTGGGTATATTCATTGTGGCGGATCTAGCCTTGTTTCATTTTCAAGATTTCCAGTTTTCACAATTAATATATGGGGGGGGGGGGGGAGAGGGGGCGAGTTCATTATCGAAAGCTTCAGTCGTTAGTGCCCCTTGCCTTTTATCGCCGAAGGCGAGAAAAATTTCAAATTTTACAACTTTAGAAGGCCTGAAAACGCTTGAAAAATTGAAAATGGCACAATATATATAATATATATATTTATAATATAATATATATAAATGGAAGACAGCAGTACGTAGCTATTAATTATAAGAATAATAGTGGACAAATAAAACTGATAACATCAGATATGCAAATGCTAGTATGTGGAATACCCCAAGGATTTGTACTGGGGCCACTTTTTTTAATGTGTATACAAATGATATGCATATGGCTGTTAGAGATGGGAAATTAATAATGTATGCGGATGATGCAACTCTATTAATTATAGCTAACAGTATTACATCATTATTGGATGAGCGTAGTGAGCAAAGCGAAGATTCCATTTCACTACACTGGAGAAAAAAGTCCGAAATGTTTTTTTTTTTGTATTTTTGTGTGTTTGTCCGCACGATTCCGGCTAAACCATACTCCAATTGCGATGAAATTTTATGGAGGCCTTCGAAATCTCTGAACTTAGAACTGCCACGTTTTTGAGCGCAATCGAAAAATTATTTCTCATTAAAATCGCAATTTTACGATTTTTTCCGATTTTAAAAACATTTCTTCTAAACTCCTACATGCTTTATCTGATTGTTATGATTTTTTCACAGAACCATAATTTTATGAATTAAGATATTCGTGTGAAATTTGAGCGCAATCGAAAAAAAATTTCTCATGAAAATCGAAATTTTACGTTTTTTTTTATTTTTTAAAACAATTCTTTGACTTATAACACCTACATGCTTTATCCAATTGTAATGATTTTTCACAGAACCTTAATTTTATGAATTGATATATTCGTGTGAAATTTGAGCGCAATCGAATAATTATTTCTTATGAAAATCGCAATTTTACGATTTTTTTTAAAATTACGATTAATTAAAAAAAATTAAAAATTAAAGTTTATTTTTTATTTAATTTAAATTAATTTAAAAAAAATCTTCAACTAAGTAATGATTTCTTCACAGAACAACAGAAAATCCACAACACATGGCAGCTCAATGCACCAATTACGCTCATCCAACAACGCGGCGGGACTTAAGCGTTTTCCTAGTTAGAGAGAACTACTTTTGTTACTGTGAATGAAATTATGCAATGGTTGCAGTGTTTGTCATTAGTTATAAATGAGCAAAAAAACAAAAATTTATGATTCTTAACAATAAGAATAAACAGACTGAAGAGATAAATGTAATTTTAGGAAGTGATGGTAATAAAAATCTGGAAACAGGTAGACACATTTAAATTGCTAGGTGTACAAGTAGATGATGACCTGTCATGGAATGTACACGTAGAGCCACTTTCAAAACAGCTCAGTTCTGATTTATACATAATTAAAAAGTTTAAACACTATGGTAATATTGATCTGGTAAAATCAGTGTATTATGCACTTTTTAATTCACACATGAGCTATGCTGCATTGGTATGGGGCAACTCAAGTAGGGCTAATACGGATATAATACCCCTCCGAATAATAGTCGGCATAAATTACTTGGAATCATGTAAAGAACATTTAAAGACCTTAAAATACTCACGTTTCCAAGCTTATAGAGGCCTTTATATCAAGTTATCATGTACATTAAAATTAGCAAAAGTATAAAGACAAATGTGACAATTCATAGTCATAATACCAGGAGTAGGGATAATGTACATAGCTAGGCATAATCTAGCTAGATATGAAAAAGCACCTGTATATGCTGGAACAATTTTAATGAATCTGCTACCAAGCAACATAAAAGAAATTGCAGACATAGATAAATTTAAAAGCTCACTTAAAATTACCTAATTGGGAAAGCATATTATCAAGTTGATGATTATGTACAGGAACACAAGTTCAAACATGTATTTTTTAACCAGTAAGCCAAGCTTGTATTTTAAATTTTAAATGGATTTTGCACTTCATGTATATCTATGAAGCTATAAATATATGTACGTATTATGTGTGTTGTATGTGTTTGTGTATGTATTTGTTATTTGTGTATGTATGTATTAGGAATAGTTCTGTAATAGTTTTTAGGCCTAGTTGCCTATATTATGTTCATGACATGTTTCATACATCTGTGATGTTAAAACGAAACTCGAATTAAATAAATAAATAAATAAATATATTAAGGTAATAATTGGCTGTGCAATCAAAATAGGAATCTCAATTGGGGCTAGGATTTAGGAAAGAACAAATAGGCCTAGGCCTACCACTTTTTAATTTAGAATATTTGGAGGGGTGCGCAGCACCCCTCCAAACAATCCGAGGGGTGCTTCAGCCCCTGAGCACCCACAGAGTTGGCGCCCTGCATCATTACATTACACTAGGAAAACAACAAAGTCGTAGTTAGACGAGTGAGCAAGTCATGTGCTGAGAACCCAGTAACATTTCTCACCCTACATAAGGCTGGATCCATCATGTTTTGTTTAAGGCGTGGTGTAATATGACCTTACGTTGACGCACCCTCATACCATAATCATCATTATCCATCGCCGTTTCCTACTTTTGGCAGGGTCAGCTTGGGTTTCGCAAACCAAATTCTTCCATTTCTTTCTATCCTCCCCAGGCGCGTAGGAAGGGGGGGGGGAATGGGGGAGTTTCCCCCCCACTTTTTACCGTGACCCCCCCACTTCAGAATCTTAGAAATTCAGTCTCGCCGTAAATACGCACGGAAACAAATTCTGAATAACGAATTTTCAATAAAAGTGATTTTTTAATCCATTATACTTACTGATAATGACTTGTTTTGGCACGTCTGCAGTGCATTCTCCACTTCCCTTTCCCTTACCTTATACCTTCTTATAGTAATGACCAAAAATTTCGTCAATCCTATTATTGTTCGACGTGATCAATGATAAGCCTATGCATATTCAATGGTTGTAGCATGCATGGTCTATCTCTCAACTATTCCAATTTTATTTATAATTTTATAGTTTTTACTGTACAAAAAATACATTTATTTTGTATTGCATTCAGCCCACGATTTTTTTCTAGAACGCACCAAACACACTCTAAAAACCTCATTTTCAAAATTTTCGCCTGCGGCGCTGTAGTTGGGGGGCTCCGCCCCCCAAACCCCCGTACTTGGCAGCAGATTTGTTGTTCCCCCCCCCACTCGAAAAAGAGTTCCTACGCGCCTGATCCTCCCACAATCGAGTGTCTGCTACATCCTCCCAGCTCTCTCCTCCAGTATGTAGGTCTCTTGCTATGGTCTCCTTCAATCTCTTCCTTGGTCTCCCCCATTCTTCTTCTCTTCAATCCTTTCTCATACATTCTCCTGGGCATCCAGTGGCGTAGGAACTATTTATTTAGTGGGGGGGTCACACTCAAGTTGGACTACAAGGTTGGGTGGGCAAAGCGGGGTCTGGAGCGAAGCCCCAGTCGCCGGAGGCTTTTCGCCGAAGGCGAGATTTTTTAAAAGATGCCCTTGATAGGTGGCCTAAAACACGTTTTTCAGGCGAATTTTAATCATGAATAAGGGTTACATTTTGAAGCTAATATTGCATTAAAGCTTGATTACCTGACTAAAATCGGTCGACAGTCTGCTTGGGAGTGAAAACACTGCACACAAAATATAATGAATATTAGTCTAAAATCAGATGGCTAGTCTTGTCTCGCAAATCACGTCTCTTACTGAATTTTTCTAAAAAAATGTTAACAAAACCCTTCCTTTTTGTTTGCAAGCCCGACTGTAATAAAATCCTAAAAATCACCCAACAAGCTATAAGTTAGAAAATGACACCCATACCTGGCTTGACCCCCCCAGTGGGGGGGTCAAGCTAACAAGTGGGGGGGGGGAGTTTCCCCCCATCCCCCCCGTTCCTACGCCCCTGTGGGCATCCTCGCTTCCATCATTCGTTTCATATGGCCAAACCATCCAGCCGTGTCCTTCCCATCCTGTCACCTAACTTCTCCACCCCAAGCATCTCTCTGATGTTCTTATTCGAATTCTAATGTTTCTATAAATTATTGTCTTGCCCACTCCTCCTCGGGAATCTCATCTCCGCCGCCTGTATTTGGGTTTCTTCTCTATCACCCATATTCCAGGTTTCTGTGGCATATGTGAGGATCGGTATGGAGTATGTCTTGAATAGGTCATTTTGCACTGTATGGGTATTTCCCTATCCCACACCAGCCTTTTACACACTGGTAGAAGTTACTGACCTTTTGTATTCTGTTGGTAATTTTCTTTTTTATCTTCCCGCTTGCCATTAGTATTTCACTTTCTAGGTATCCAAAACTCTCCACCACTTCCAGGGTTTCTTAGACTCCAATCTTGATCTCTGCATGATATTTCCTTATGTCTCCTTCTCCTGGCATACCGTAGTAACAACCTTGTTCTTGCTCACGCTTATCTTCATGCCAACTAAACTTAAAACCCTTTTTTACCTACCTACCTCATATTAATCAATTAAAGCAAAGTTCAGGGGGTTACTCAACACATGCCGCCCCATAACTAACGATGACTTTGGCGTTTTCCGAGTTGTGGCTAGGTGCCTTTAAATAGCCGGAATGTGGGAAAACCGGGTTCAAAAAAATTTGGAAAATTTTTTTTTAAATAATTTTGGACCTAAAAAAAAATTACTTTTAAAAACCCTTTTTTAAAAAATGCTTTTTACAGTTACTAGGCCTATGAAAGCAACCCAAGTACAAAAAACGAGTAAAGATTGCAATTTTACTCAACCCCAGCGGAATTTTGGGAAACCTGAGCGTGCAAGATTAAATACACCTTGGTCATGCTTGCATGCAACCCCGGACATTCAAAAAAGATTGAAAAAATTTTTTTCTGAACAAAAGATTGTGTTTAAAAAACCCAACACATTTCGTTTTATTTTTTCAATTTTATTTTTTCTTGTGTTGTGGGTTTTAAATCGCAACGGATTTTGCTCATTTTGTTAGCAGTTCTCAGTTCTAATCACGGAGTATTTAAAAATTTTCAGCCCCAATCTTTTTGGGTTGGGCCTTTGGGAGAACAAACATTTTACAAAATTGCAAACGAAGACCCGTTCAAACTCCAACTTGTGTTACATCAAAACTTTACATTTTGCCCCCCCAGTGGTAGGCCATCTCAAAAATTATTTATGGATATTGACCCCGACTTTTTAGTAAAGTAGGCTTTTGTGTTTTTGTAAAAAGGAGTAGGGGGGAGGAGCTCACCCAATGCAGGTTAGTGGATTTTTTTTGTTTCTTCAAGAAAAAATCGAGCTTTGATTTTTGATTTTTTGGCGCTTTTCAATGGAGGGAAAAGATGAGGGGCACAATCATATAGGGAATGTCAATACTAATAGGAAGCTTTGCAAAGCTTTTTTAGTCGCGTGATGGATGAGCTTTTTAATTATAAAAGTAAAATTTTAAATTTTAAAAGAAAATAAAAAGTATTTACACGGCCCCTACAAAGCAATATTAGGTCTGTTTGGGTCTTTGATTTTTTTGTAACAAGGCTGTGAGTAAGATATAAAATCTCCTGTGAAGTTTTATACAAGGTGGAGAAAGATTAAAAATTTTATTTTCGTGTATTTGGGGGGATTTGACCAAAAAAAGTGGGGCACAACTTATATTTCACAGGCATTAAAATAAGGGGGAGTATTTACTTTTTGAAAGAAAAAGTTGAAAAAAGTTTGGGCCCGAATCTATAGAAATAAAGGTTTTAAATTTTTTCACCTCAAAAAAAATCAAATTTAAAAAAATTTTTTTTTAGATTTTTGGCAACTTTTTTAATTTTCGCCCCCAAACGTCAATAATCACCATAACCCTTTAATTTTTATGGAAATATGAAACGTTTTTAGCCCACCCGTTTTGGGCAGAACGGCCCCCAAAAGTCACGAAAATATTGACTAAAAAAAAATTTTTAAAAAAAATCGTAAAAGTACGAATTTATGAGAAATATTTTTTTCGATTGTACCCCAAAAAAAAGCAAGTCTAAATTCAGAATTTTAAGGTCCTGTCAAAATTTTTATAAAATCGCATATGCCCGTTTTTCCGGTAGAGAGCGAACAAAAAGACGGAAAAAAAAAAACAAAAAAAAAAAAAACATGAGCTAAATTTTTTTGGGGGGTGGTGAAATTTAAGTCTCGCTTCCCTCTCCCAAAAATAATTTAAAAAAAAATAAATTGATTATGTTAGAGCTACCCCCTCAGTTTTTAATATAACGATTTTTATGGGGGACAGTAAAACAAAAACGACCAAGCCAACCCTGACGTCCCCACGCAATCACGAGTGAGCGATAAAAAACAATCGATATTTTTTTGGAAATTAAAAACAGTGGTATGTAAAGTGCAAACACCCGGGAGAACGCCCGAATCAACAAGGCCCTTCGAACAACTCTGAATTTTTTATGTGTTTATTGCAGGACGCTCCAAAGTCACCGTTTACAAACTCCTAAGACAGTAACTGATGGACTTAAGTCCAAATCAGAAGCTAAAAAACTTCTGACTTTGGCGGGAATCAAACTTTGGACCTTCTGCATGGAAAGAGATACGCTAACCACAAGACCAACAAGCCACACAATGTTTGGTTAAGTGTTGAATAGTAGCCTAGGCCTACATTTTTGTTAGGCCTAGGAGAGGAGGACTAAAAAAAACTAGAATTTAGTAGGCTAGGTATGTATTCAGAAACAGTGGTGTTCATCCTGTTCGTTTAAAAATGAAAAATTGTTTATTAGTGGAAAAATCGCTAGCCTCTGAGGCCTATTAGAAGTGTGTAGGAATGTGCAGCCCTAAGCTTATGTCGCTTACGCCTAGACTAGAACCGACCGGCCCTGACTAGTTACAGTATTCAATAAAGTAGGCCTAGGCCTACTGCATGACAAACTCATTTGGAAAATAAAGGGACTATTAGGTGATAAGTGAGGAATCCTTTGGGAATCCGGACTTAACCACTGAAGAGACAAAGGGTCAAGGTAGGGGGCCGGAACTTTAAGGGTAGAACTAGATTATCACAGGGAGGATAGGGTTGCCAACTCAACTCTGACCAGGAAAAAAAACGGCCTCCCATGTAAATTCAAAGTGAAAGGGATCAAGCACAGGGGGCCTGCCCCCCCCAAAAAAAAAAAACAAACTACATTGGCGCAGGCGAAAATGTTGAAATTCAGCTTTTTAGAGTGTTTGGTGCGTTTTAGAATAAAGTATTGTAAGTGTAGCCTATTAATGTAATTTTAATTTTTACTTTATTTAATTTATTAGGATTGTCTACGTAAAATGGTACTTGTGCTGTATAGACTCTTATATGAATAAAAAAATAAATGAAGTAGGTAGTGGGCTGAATGCAATACAGACCAAAATAATGTAGTATTTTTTGTACAGGCAAAACTGGAAAACCACCAAAAAGAAGTGAGAGTTAATTTCATCATCGGATTCGTGCAAGCTCATTATTACAACCTGTCCCAAACTTTACGTGGGAGCGACTGACTTAGCGAGTATCAGCATTGACAGCGGACTGCAGTGCAGTGTGGCAGTCTTCGGCCTCACTCGGCTCGATCACTGTCGTGTCGAGTTCGGCTAAGTAGAGAGACTAGAGAGGGGGTGTTGGTTGGCCGGTTAGGTCATGGGGAAGTGGAGAAGAGCAATGTTTACTGTTTAAAATAAAGTACTTGGGAGTATGGCTCCATAAACAACACAAACGGGAGGAACAGGTCAACATGGTAATAGGGAACCTAAGTGGGCATTGTCCGGTTCTCTCCGGTCAGCTTGGTATAGGCAATTAACCCGTGCTAAATGTTTCGTAAGCGATAGCGCGAGAACCTGACCACGGACCGGAATTATATTCATACTGTAAGAAACTATAATCTTTCCTCTTTGCGTGGATATACATAACTCTGCTCTATCACAAATATTAATGACATGTGTTTTGAGTTGAAGTGAACTCTACATTTACACTGTTGCCAAACCTTCCAAACTGCTCATGAAAAAGCACGTAAAAACATTTTGTCCGTGGCATCAGCATAACATTTGGTATCCGACTTGCTTTGTGGCTACTGTGAGGTTACTGGGTTGTACTAGATTATACATTACTAATAAAATATCCTTTAATGTGCCAACAAAATCTTGAATGCGAAGTACATTTAGCAACAATTGACAGGATGGACAGTATGCGAGGATGCCAGGATGCCACAGCTGCACACAACGTGGCTGCGTCTCGCTTAGGTTGCCGCTCAGTCAGAGTACATTTGCAACAGCGTTCAAACATGGGTCCATTTAACTCATAATAGTTTGAATTTAGGAAGCGTCATCGAGCAACGTAGAATGCCATCATCTTCTTCACAAAATTATGCATCTTGTGATGTTATTGGTATAGATTTCTTTGCGCGAGTCAAAAGATACGGCGAGTTACATTTTCGTACCATGCTAATTCTTATGGGCGCTGAGACCAGAGAGAACCAATTTCCTTCCCGCCTTCAAAACTTAGGTTCCCTATGAAGAAAGGGTGAAGGATTCTAAACTTTGTCATGAGAAATCTAAGGGGAGCTAGAAGGGAACTCAAAGGGCATGCGAGACTATAAAACCTTGGTTAGACCCATGGTGGTATATATGTCTTTGCGTATCCAGCAATGCTATTTTTGTGGTCGCTTAATGCATGCAGTTCAGACAAACGCCGCCAGGATCGCGACGTGACAAGTACCATCAGAGTCGATAAAGAAGTTTTCCCAAACTTCTTTATCGACTCTGATACCTAGGCCTATAGATGGTGGTGTGTATACACTTTATTGAAGGCCATGCATTCAGATCGGTAAGTGGAACGTTCAAATTTTCGAATTCGAGCCGTCTGATTGGTCCGCAAGGCCACCATCTTGTAAGTTCTACTTTATTTATTTATTTATTTGGACAACAAATAACAATACAAAGTACAGTTAAAGTTTATAACAGTTTTCAACCGTGTAGTCCATTTTGCTAAACATAGACTAGTTGTTACATAAGTATTAATATAATATAATATAGGTACGTATTTTACAAATAGTATAGGCCTATAGCCTATTATATGGTACCTCCTACTAATAATAAAATATAGCAATTATTAGGTAGTTCTGTCTGTCATAAAGTCTTTTATGCTGTAGTATGCCTTTGTATTAGGAATTTAGTTAGTTCGTTTTTTCTTTTGATGTGTTCTGTTATGTTTTTATTGATTGGGGGAGTTTATTGAATAGAGTTTTATTCAAATAATCAGAGTTTTTTTGACCTAGGTTTGTACGATATTGGTTAAGATGGAGGTTATTTTTGTTCCTTGTGTTGTGGGTGTGTATGCCACTGTTGAGTGTGAGAGTGTGGATGTTTTTTCTTATGGCTAAAATTGACTTGAGAATGTAAAGGCATGTAACGGTAAGAATGTTTAGTGTAATAAAGTAGGGTTTGCAATGCTCCGTCGGCTTAAGGGTACATAATGCCTGATTGCTCGTTTTTGCGTGATGAATACCTTGTCGATATGAGTCGATATTCCCCAAAATTCGATTCCATATCTCAAGTGCGATTCAAATAGAGAAAAGTAACATATTTTAGCAGTTGATATGTTGCTTATTTGTTTGATGCTCTTAATTGCAAAACAAGCTGAGCTGAGTTTTGGTATTAGGGTGTTGATGTGGGCATGCCAGGTTAAGTTGTTATCTATTGTTATTCCAATAATTTTGCTTGTGTAGATGATTCTACTGTGGATTTATCATGTGAATTTGTAATGCAAGGTATTTGGTTGAGTGATTTTTTTTGGAATGAATGGAATTGAATAAATTTGGTTTTTGATGAGTTTAGCAGTTGTTTGTTCACCGTAAACCATTCGGTGGATTCGGTAATTCTTTTATCTGCCTTCTCTTGAAGTTGTATTGTCTCATTAGCGGTAAAACCTTGTAGTGAAGTCATCTGCAAAAAGCTCTGCATCCTCGATGTTATCAGGTAGATCATTAACAAAGATGATAAAAAATAGTGGGCCAAGGATTGATCCTTGTGGAACGCCACAAATTACTTTTTCATAGTCAGATCTAGTCTTTGTAAGTTGTTGTCTTTTAGTTCAGTCATTTCGACGCATTGCAGTCGGTCAGTCAGGTAAGAAGTTATAAGCTTTAGACCATTCCCACGTATGCCATAGTACTCTAGTTTGGCTAGTAGTATTGTATGGTCAACACAATCAAACGCTTTTGTGAGGTCGCAGAATATACCCAATGTGGGTAAATTTAGGTCTACTGCTCGACAACAGTTTTAAGAAATCTACTGATTGTGTCGCTTGTTGATTTGCCTTGTCTAAATCCATTTTGCCTCTCTGTTATGGTATTAAACTCGTCAAAAAATGAGACCATTCGTGTGTATATTATGGTTCTAATATTTTTGAAGCTGCTGGAAGAATGGATATTGGTCTGTAGTTACTGGTTATATGTTTATTTTCTTTTTGAATATAGGGATTATTTTTGATATTTTCAATGCTGCAATATAAAATGTCAATATTCTGTATCCGAGCAGAAGAGCTCAAAACATGAATTAATTAATAAATACAATACAATACACCGTCCTCCAGGCAAGTATTGAAAATATCAGACAATGGTTCAGCTAATTCATTGATACATCTTTTGAATACCATAATTGACAAATCATCGATTCCCGTAGGGGTATTTAGGCTTTAGTTTTAGTACTATATCTTTAATTTCATTTGGGGTTGTTTCATAAAAGTAAAGGGAGTTACTTGGGCTTTTGTTTGTCTTTGTTAGGTAAGTTTGAAAATTGTGGTTTTTATTGTTTCCGCAAGTAGGCCAAGTTATGTTATTTGTTAATAGAGATGCTTCCGTCGTGAAGTACTTATTGAAGGTAGTGGCAATTTCAAAGGCGTCATTTATTAATGAGTTTTTGTTATTGAGTAAAGTTATATTTATTTCTGTATTTATTACGTTCCATATAGATTTTGATTTATTGTCTGTAGTTGTTATGATTTCTCTTATGTGGCCAATTTTTGCATTTTTTAGAACCTTTTGTAAATTCTCAAGTATGTTTTGATATATGTTTGCAAAAATGGCACATTTGCGAAATGAGATTTAATATGTAAGAGACTTCTTTTATTTGTACTTGAAACCTTAATACCTTTGGTTAGCCAATTCTGCAATTTATAGGTGATTTATTTTTTATTGTTTTTAAAGGGCAATTTTCATTATAATAGGAGAGCAGTTTGTTTGAGAATTCATTGTATTTATCATCTGCTGTATGTGCTTGTGTTACACACTCCCAATTTTCTTCTGTTAAGCTTTCAGCTAGGTTATTTAAGGATTTGACATTTGTTAGACGTATAATTTTGGTAGTTTGAGGTAGCTGATATTGTTGAAATTGTATTGCAATTTCTTGTGCGTAGTGGTCAGATATTCCAAAGTCAATTACTTGTGAGATAAAAGGGAGTGTAGTGTTAGTTGCTATATTGTCAACGATTGTTGAGGAATTCCACCTTGGATCAATTCTGGTAACATCTTTTATGGTGAGCTGCATGTTGCATGAGTCAAGAAGATTAGTTAGCTGCTCTTTATTAGGGTCCTTACTATTTTGTGAGACATCTACATCTACGTCACGTGTACGTACGTCACGTGACTACCACCTGACACGTTGCGCATTCTGTTGGCGACCGTCTGCACTGCGTGCATTAAGCGACCACAAAATTCTGGCAGTGAAATCACCTAAAGAGATACACTACGTATATCACAGCCCTCAATCCGAATTGACTCAAGTCGGTTCGAGTTCAATTCGGTTTGAGTCTCTTGATATACACACTCGATTCGCATTGAAGTCAATCCACTTTCCAAAGTGGACTGACATGAGTAAATTGCTTGATATACAGTTCAATACGCATTCAATACGGATTCAAAACTGCCTTAGAGATATAGATTTCAGTGAATACCATTATTAGGCAGGCGGTGTTTATTACATGTTTACAATAAAATGGCGTCTTGGAGGCTTTAATGAAGACATTAGGCTTTATATTTACGTAGCTGTAGGTAGAAATACAAGTACATAGTATTTTCAAGTGTTATTCATAGAATCTTGTAGCATCAATTTAAACTGCCACAACAACAACTTCAATTCGAATCGAAATAGGATTGAGGAAGTCGTTTCGAATGTCCGTGATATACACTTCAAGTCAAACCGAATTGAACTCAAACCGAATTCAGTCAATTCGGATTGACTGCTGTGGTATACGTAGTGATATACCACCATGGTTAGACCCGTGCATGGTAGAGTATGCTGGGGCAGCCTGGGACCTCTACAGAAAGGGAGAAAGAGCTGGAGTAGAAGCTGTTCAGAGGAGATCAGCAAGGAGGGTCATGCAAGGAGAGTAGGTAGGCTGGTCAGAGGAGGTGGTGAAGGGTAGACTAGTTACAAACATACGAGAGCGTAACAGGAATTATCAAGGTCTTGGGATGGGAAAATCTGGAGGACAGGAGAAAAATTGAATGATGGCCTAGGTAAAATGTTCAGAGTAATCAGGAATTATGAAGTATGCAGGGCTAAAAAAATACCATGCCCCAGATGCCCGGGGCATGTAAAAAAAGTGGTCGGGCACGTAGATGGACGGGCATGTGGGAAAATCTCCCACTATCGCCCGCGCTTAACTCTCGTCTTCACAAGATAAGACTGGGAAAAAAGATGTCCATTTGTCCAGTGACAGGTCCCATGCCTCGTCGTGATTGCAGGCCATTAAGATAACACTCGCTGTTTCTTGCATCTGCTTTATATCTTGTCACTAGTCAAGGTCACAATGCCATGGCGCGGGGCGGGGGGGGGGGGGGAGGGGCTGGATTGATTGGATATTGCTTTACGTCTCATATTTATGCAACTTGGCTAATCGAGACGAAGGGAGGGACGTTAGGGATGACGCGGGGGGACAAGGGGAGGACAGGACTGTGCTGGTCAGAACCAGCCACAAGCATATGGGGAGGGCAGGGGTTCCCCCACGTCGTGGTCGTCTCCGTCTGTCATCATCCGTCCGTGTTGTCTTTGTCGTCGCCGTCGGGGAGGTAGTCAAAGGGAAGGGGTTCTCCGACGACGACCCAGAGCTCGCCATTAGTTTCAGGGAGTAAAACTCCCCTATTCACGGGCCAAACCGCAAGGAGCCCGAATGCGGTGAGTAAACAAGGTAGGCAAGGCCAGCCAGCCTTCGCAGTATCTCTATTCCCATGTGTTTAATTTCAGTTATCACCTAGCTTTTGACTTCTAGCAGATTAAAAACATTAGAATTGTTATGGTAATTATTTACGCAGTATAATCTCTGGAAGATCGCGAATCGCGAGTGGTAAGGCAGGAGGTGGCGGAGGGGGGGGGGGGCATACTCAACACACTGCCACAAGTCGGCGGCATGAACAAAGGACATTATAATTCGAAAGAAAAACGCCGCTATATGTCCTGATAACTTATTTTAATTGTTTTTTTTTTTTAAATGGGCATGTATAGGCCTAAGTTTTCTGTCTGGGCATGTAAAATTATCTCCAACATGCCCAGCCGGGCATGTGCCATTTAATAAATTTTTTGAGCCCTGCAGTATATAGGGAAACTGAATAGTTATGCTAGGGAAGCAAACTACTTGGCAAGGAGAGATAATGATTGGAAATTGGACATGAGAAACTGGAGGACTGATGTGGAACTACTCGTTCATGGCCAGAACAACGGTCAAATGGTATAATCTTACAAATGAGATGGCCAGTGGGATCGAAGTGCCGTGGGGGGGGGAGCGAAGGTACAACCAGGTTAGCTCTACGTTTAGTGTTGCATGGTTGGTAAAAAATTGTGCGCGAAGCGGGGTAACCTATAGTATGGCATATTTACCATGAATTTTGATAATGTATGGCAACCCTAAACTGTGCTACAAGATTTATGGGTTAGAACCTTTGTAGGCAGTGGCATAGAATAGGCCTAAGGTAATTATGCAGAATCACTCAGCGGACCGGAATTACTTTGGAAGGTAATTTAAATGATTGAGCGATGTTACTTAGATGGTTTGTGGAGTGATTTAAGTCGGCGCACGTTGATTTGAGTATGTTTTTTGGTCATTCAGAAGGTTTGTTGTGATTGGCAAAATGTTAATGTTTACGTTGTGAGAGAGTGTGTTGTATGTCGACTGGAGCGACGGCGAGGTGGGGGAATAACGTATTGCAGTACTGGCAACTAAAGCCTTAGTATTTTATGAGATTGACTGGTTTTCCTGAGATAGTGATTCATTGGAATGAGATGTGTTTATGGTTTTGTTGTTGGCTATGAGTTGGGGTACAGGGGCAGAGCCCTGGTGGGGGTGGGGAGGCAACGCCCCCCATTCAGTTGTGCATCGAATTTAATTTTTATCTCATAAATTGATAGCACTGGTTGAGGCTGGATTTGAGTTCGAAGATGGCAAAGTGTGGAGGTCGGTGGAGGTGATGGTGGCTGTTTGTTAAGTGTTGTTAGTGTATGTTGTTTTGTGTTTTATTTTGTGAACACTTGTGTGCGCCTGTTAAAAAATCATTTAAAGTTACTCTGTTGTGGTTGTTCTGGTTATTATTCGACAAAAAATGGATTAAAAACATCGCTGAGTAACCCTTCACTTTTACCTAGAATAATGGACAAATACAATGGTCGGAACAGGTCACGACCATGGGCTGTGTTGTGGTGTGTGTGGGTTGCTTGCTGGTGGGAATTGCAGTGTGCGAGTCGGACAACAGCCGTTGCCCATTACTAGTTAATAGCCCTACATAAGCAAGCGTTTTGGTACTTCTTCGGCTAGGGGGGTCCAACTTTTATACACTGTAACGGAAAGAATTTCGGGTGCGCTCTCAAATCCTAGAACTAGCGCGGCAGGTAACTAGGCGGAAAGGTTGACTAACCTTATGTTCCCAAGTAGTTTTGTAACGGAAAGGATTTCGGGTGCGTATGTTTTCATTGAAAAAAACAAGTGATGAAAAGTTGGACCCCCCCCTAGGACCGAAGAAGTTCCAGCGTTTTTACTTACCAAGCCTGGAGGGCCATGGAGAGTTAGTTCTGGTACCCCTACTTTTTGCATTGTGAGTGCCATTCCCGGTAATCCTCCAATATTATACCAAGACGAATGAGTCACAAAAATATGGTCCAACTTGGAAAGTTTAATTTTGTGTTCCTGGGCCAATCGTTGCGTCCCTTCACCGCAGTTGAACATATAACGAGTCTTGTCCGTGAATATGTAGAGGGAACGAGGCGCACCCCTAGCGCCTGTACCAAGTACTTGGATTGATACTGTACCCGGTATACATATAAAGCCCTTTTCCTTGACTTTAGGACGTGCCGTCACCAAGTTCTCCTTGGAGTTGGACATGCTTAGCGAAATTTTTAGGTTATGTTGCGTCCGCCGTAGGCCTACATGCGAGACTGACCTGGAAACCAGTAGGCCTACAGTTCGGCTGAAAATAATTTTACGAGTCACCGTCGATAACCAAACTTTTTTAGAACAAAGGTACATTAAAAGAGGACTGTTTGCCCCTAATACAGCATGTGAAACAAAATCCACACATAAACGATGACGAAATCAGATGAAATCATGAGTAAAACATGCCCGACTCGAAGAGGAGGCAGCAGCACCATCGTCAAAGATGGTCATCGCATTATGACCACCTAATCGGACGGAATCATAACAATAATATGCTCACGAAAATGAATAGTAGGCCTACTTGTAATTCGTGGAGTAATAATATTTTAAGAGTTTTGCAATCAATGTACAAATAGTACAGTTATGAATCCTAGTGGGCGCGGCTACGTAAAGGGGAAAACTGACCGATGTTCACCGGGCATAGCAAGTAGTCTTTCGAAAGTTGGCAGCAGAAATGCGGTTTAATTTCAAATTCATGAAGAAAGAAAATGAAAATTCGTCCCTTTCATATTTTTAAAACCAATCAAAACTAATAGTAGTGCTGTTTCTACCAAAATGGCGGTAAGGATGGAATGATATTATCTGAAAATACGAAGGAGAAAGAGGCTCTTTTCGTGTAGGGGTGTGGGAGGATTGCAAATATTGTAGTCTATCTGCTAAGTCAGGGTTTTCCAAAAGGGCTAAACCACCAGAACTAGTACATGGGGCGTAGCAAGGTTCTACCCTTTCCCTGACTCAGAGATTGCTGACCAAGACCGTACTGTGTTTTAAGGAATTCAGGATGAAAGATGAACATGGTTTTACACAGTTAAAAGACGTGTTTCAAACATGAAGAGAATGCCTTGTTTATTACACATACAATACTGAAGTCCGCGGTCTCAAACCCTGGACTCCCAAGTTAATGACTGACAAATAATGACAAGCGTTCACTTATGTTGCCTGCTTACCAGATTTTACCACAAGCTTGTTAGTGACAACACTGTCTGGTCCTTTACGGTTCTTCTCCCTGATGTCCAAGGTGAAGGTCCCAAATCCTGGACTCCCGCCGAGGCGGGAGCCTCGGTAGTTCTTCCGTTTTCTAGCTCTGCGCACCTTAATTCTATGCCCAGTTTGTTCCCAATCTCCCCCTGACCGAGGTATAGTAGTATCTATGCCCTGACCCATTCTTAAATACTTGTCCCAGTGGTGTTTATGTCCTAATTATTCAGTAACGTAACGTTGTTGTACAACTCAGCGTTCTTGGATAAACAACACGTTTTAACTTTCGTTTCCATAACTCCAAGCTCAGCACAACTATCGAGGTCACACCAAAACATTACTGTTTACATCGGTTTCATAACCGTGCAACTATAAACAATAATCCTCTGTATTTGCAGTTGCACTAAATATTCCAAATCTTCCTACCTTCCTTACAATATCAACACACACAACAACAACACAACACACAACACATCAACAGCACGACTGGACTGGACGAAGTTCGAAATGTAATTCTCACGAAACTAGCATGTAAAAGCAGAACGCTACGATTCAAGCCGAAAATGTGCGTTCGTACTTTTCAAACTACGCCTACATTTTTCTATCGATCAAGATCATTTTTTGTGTGAAGGCCTACACTCAGAAAGGTGGTACCAATCCAATCCAATCCAATTGTACATAGATTCTTTTTTAAATTTTAGCACCGTTTGGTAACACACAATTTTTAAAATACCACAGCGTACCTTCAAGGAGGATCTTTACTTTTGCAAGTGCTTTGTTTTTCTGCCTACGCATTGTGGGTGATTGTTGTCAAGTTTCTATTGTTACTTGTCAATTGGTATTATTTACCGTAAAAAACTTGTGTTTTAAAAACTTTATTTCTATGGGATTCTGGCTAACTTTTTCAACTTTTTCTTTCAAAAAGGGACTACATCACCATAACCTAATGTTCATGTTTAATATGAACGTTGAGCCCACCCGTTTGTCAGAATTGGCCCAAATGGCACGAAAATATCGCACAATAGTCAAAAAACGTAATTAAAAGCTTTATTTCTATAGATTCTGGCTAACTTTTTCAACTTTTCTTTCAGAAAGCAATTACATCACCATTACCTCAATGTCCATGGGAAATATGAACGTTGTAAACCCCACCCGTTTGGTCAGAATCGCCCCAAAAAGTCACGAAAATATTGCATTAAAAATCGAAAAAAATCGTAAAAGTACGATATTCATGAGAAATATTTCTTCGATTGTACCCAAAAACTTAGCAAGTCTAAGTTCAGATATTTCGAAGGTCCCCTACAATCAGTACAATCAGTTATTAAAATGAGTGGTAGACTCTAAATAAAATTTATTTATTTATTATTTATTTATTTTCATCAAGATCGCATAATATGCCGTTTGCCCGGTAGAGAGCGAACAACAGACAGAAACACAAAAACCCCACACAAAAAAAAAAAAAAAAACCCGAGCTAAATTTTTTGGGGGGTGGGTTAAATTGGGAAATTTCTTCGTTTTCGCCCCCATCCAAATATCGTACTTTTACGATTTTTTTTTCGTTTTTTAGTGCGATTTTTTTCGGGGACTTTGGGGGGGCGATTTGACCAAACGGGGGGGGCCCTACAACGTTCATATTTTTTTTTTTTATTTTTTATTTATTTACCGCCCCTATCCTATTCATTTAAAAAAACCCTGATTTAAAAAAGGAGGCCCAATAAATAAATCAAATTACATGAACAGAAACAACAAAAAATTACTTTTTCGTAAATTTTTGAAATATTTACCCTTAAAACAAAATGCTTTTAACACAAAAATTTTGGTAAAAAATTAAAATGATATTAAAATCATTTAATGTAAAAATAAAAAAAAAAAAGGGGGGGTGGGAAAAAAAAAAAAAAAAGAAAAAAAAAAAAAAGGAAAAAAAAAAAAAAAAAAAAAAAAAACTGATTTATTAGACGTTTCCCACTCAAACGAATATGGGGTTTTTGCCAAAAATCAAAACCCAGAAAATTTCAGGGAGTAAAAACAAACTTTCGGGGAAGAAACCCCCGGAACGGGGAAATTTTTAAATTTTTGGGGTTTTTAAATTTTTTCCTTTTTTGTTTTCCCAAAACCCTTGCCCTCATATATAAAATTTATTTTCAGTTTTATATAATTTTTTAAAAAAAAAATTTATGTAAAACGGGATCCCCAAGAAAGGCCCCCGGCCCTAAATAAAAGTTGCAAGCCCCATCAGCAGGCGGCAACCAAAAACCCTAGGCAGAAAATATATTTTGGAAAATACTTTGGGTTTTATCATAACCCCAAAAGCAATAATTGAAAAAAACAAAGAAAAAAAAGGAAAATTTTTTTAAAAGGCTTATAAAGGGTTAAAAAAAAACATTACCACAAACACACAGACAAAAATTTTTACAAATAAATAAAAAAAATCAATTTTTTGCTTTTTTTTTTTTCATTATCATTGTTTTAATTTTTTTACTTTTAAATTGTACAATTCCTAGATCAGTAAACGGGCTTTTTAAATCATAAGAAATTAAATTCCCAATAGGCCCTCTGTACATAAATAAATTTTTCTAAATGCTTCAAATTTAAAAATCAAAGGAACTTCCAAAAAAGTTTATTAAAGTAAATTTTTCTATCACGATCAAAAATTTAAAAAAAAATATTGGGTAAAATACCAAAAAAACTTTACCTTTCAATATTTTGTATGTATTTCCCAAAGCACCCCTTAACTTCACCCTTTCCTAAACCGGGGAAAAAATCAGACTGAAATTTTGGGTTTTAAAGGGAAAGAAAAAAAACAATGGTCAATTCCTTCGGGAGTACAAAAATACTAGTGAAGGCCCAACTCCCCAAAACCAAACTAACCAAAAAACAAAACAGAGTGAATTTTAAAAAATTTTACAAGTAACCTCAAATTCTCCGGTTAAAAAATTTTTCTTCTACTTAAAATTTCCCAATGCTGATGATACTTTTATTACACACATTTTCATAATTTTCCTAAAATTTAAATCCCAACCCAAGAAACCCCCAAAGGGATTTTTAAAAATTCTACACTCTAAAAATTAAACCTTACCATTACAATTTTAACGTCAAAGGAATATCTTCATGCTTCTATCATTAGCCTTAAATAAAAAAATTCAAAAAATTTTTGTTTTTGCTCTTAAATATCAAGTTCCGGGTTTTAAAAACCCAAAATCATCCTTTCCCTTTAGAATTTTCCTTTGAAGACGTCTTACGATCTTTTGGGACTCCAAAACCTTCTAAATAAAAGGACCAAGTCATCAGCTATAAGATAAAATTTGACCCCTCCCATTATAGTGATATATCATCTTATAAAAGAATAAATAACGGGGGCCCTAATTTTAAACCTTGGGGTACTCCACAAAATATATTGAATACTTTTGAACTATTTTTTTTGAAAAGATTTAAAAAACTTTTTTTTCTTTTTAAAAAATTTTAATCCGCCAAAAAATTTATAACAAATAAGGGCCCTTCCCTTAAAAAATGGTTTTTAATTTTATTAAAAGAAAGGGAAAAAAGGTACTGAATCAAAAGCTTTTAAAAAAAAAAAATAAAAAAGACAGCTTTCCCCAAACCCTTTCCCTTACGTTTTTCAATCCTTTAAAAGATAAAATCTGTAAATGCTAGAAAGGGGGATTTGCGTTGACCACCCTTTTCCGAAAAAATTGGGTTTGGCTAGTTTAAAACCTTTCCCAATGCATCCACTTCATGTAATAACCTTTCCTTTTTTTAAAATATTTTCAATAATTTTCCCCACAATTGGGGAGTTGAATAGGTCGATAAGGGTTTTCCCATCAAATCCTTTTTTCCTTTAACCCCTTATAAAATAGGGGGTTACCCTTTCCAATTTTTTAGCTGTTTTGGGAAAAACACCTTTCAAAAAAAGAAATGGGGAAAATTTGATTAAAGCTAATAATCCAACTATTGATTGGGGCATTTTTAAAAAACTATGCATGGAATCCTTGGGAAATTTTTTGCGAGCTTTTAATTTTTAAAGGGGTTTTAATTGCTGAAAAAGACTTCTTCATTATTACTTTTTTTAAACGGAAGAAATTTTCTGCCCTTTTCTTTTATTTTTAAATTTTTTAAACCCTTTCCAATTTTTATTTGGGGAAAAAAATTTTCATCGTTTACAAAAAAAACTTTTTTGTAAAAAAACAGCACAATCTGGATTAGACGTGGTTTGGATTTTTCCCATTTTTCCCGTAAAAGAGGCTATGCCCACACTCTTTTTTTTCTTTTTACCTGTCCCAAAAAATTATAAACTGACCATAAAGAAATTTTGGGAAAAAATATCCTTTTCAAAAAAGAAGACTTTTAAAAAACTCACGCCTTTTTTGAAAAAAAGAATCTGATTTTTTACCTTTTTTCTAAATTTCTTGTATTCCTCCCACGGTTTTACTGCCTTCTAAAAAATTCTAAATTCCCTTTTCGCAAGTGGTTCCCCCTCCTATTTCATGGATTTCCTAATTTTTCTGCTGTTAACCCTGGGGCTTTGGGTTACCTTTAATTCTTAAAATTTTAAAGGGGGGTGCCCTGTTCATTTAGAGGTTTTTACGACTACTTTAAAAAAAATTTCCCAATTTATTCCCTCTGCACTTACTGCCACAACCCAAATTTGGGCAATGGGACCACTTTAAAATTGGGCATTATGGTTATGGTGAAAGTTTTACCTTTTGAAAGAACCCAAAAATTGAAAAAAATTAGCTAGGGAATTTTATAAAAAATAAAAGGTTTTTTAAATTTTAGTTTTTTTGGGTTTATAATAACAATTAACAAATAAAAATTTGAAACTTGAACCCCGTCCCCTACAATGCATTCAAAAAAACACTTGCAAAGGAAAAAAATGGTTTCCCACCCCCAAACTAAAACTTTACAAAAAAAACCCCATCCATCACCCCGGCGGGCCCAAATTTTTGCGTTTTCCTTAAATACGGAACAACACTGATAAAAAAATCCCCCTTTTAAACGTTTAACCCCTGGTGGGCCCAAAAGTGTATAATATTTTTTCCTTTTATTTGGGGGGTTTTAATGGTTTTTCCCCCAGTTAACCCCTTGAGTGACTTTAAAATATTAGCCCCAACGGTTTTTAAACCCAAAAATTATAAAAGGGCCCGGTATAACCTTTTGGTTTTAAAAAACCCTCCTCTTTTTATTAAATGTGGGTTTCACGAAGAAAATTAAATTTCCCTCGTGACGTACATGGTGCAGTACAGTCGGTAAAAGAAGATGTTATGTGTGACTTCTTTCGACTCATCGAGACTTTTTTTAACCAATCAGAGAACGAGAATATTACAAAGGTGAACGTTATCGAGTAATTTTTTTGGAAAACCCAAACTTGAAAAGGCTTTAAGAATATGTTGGGGAAAAAAATCTTTAAATGCTACGGTTTTGGGTTTTTTTTTTTTATATTTTTTTAAATCATGGATGTGAAAGAAACAAACATATTGACTCAAGCTGATAAGTAAGCTAGTCTACATTTATTTTCTAATTTTAGTCTCGCTTATTAAACATAGGCCTATTTGTTGATGTGGCTTACTTGGCCCTAATGCTTTGTCAAATGGATCCATAGGGATTGGGAAAATGGGGACGATGGCGTTGTCATAGGCCTAGGGCCTTTGTGTTTGAAAATGGAAAATTAATATCCCAATGAGGACCTAAGCTAGCCTAGACCTTTTTGAATGAAAGCTGCCTGCAATGCAATATGCCTGCAATGAGCTGACCTGTTTTTGACTGAACTTGGCCTAGCTTTGGGCCCAGGGGTACCTAGGTAAAAACCATGGTTTTTAAAAAATGTTTTAGGCCCAGGCCCTAGCCCAGAATATGCCGTTAAAACCTTTGGCCTACTTAAAATCAATAGGCCCTAGAGTAGGCCTAGAAATGTAGGGCCCAGGCCCAAGGTGACCATATTTCAAATCCGGGGAAAAACCGGGGGGGAAAAAAATACCGTGGTGAAAAAATTTTTGGCAAGATCTTGACCCAAAATCTTTTAAATTTTTTTTTGCCCAAAATCGTAAATATGAACGATTCCGTTTTTATTGTCAAATTTGAAAAATAACTTTCCCAAAAAAGGTTTACCAAGCCTCATGGCAACATATTAAGAGTGCGCCGGGAAGGCCCCTAAGTTTGGGCTTGAAGGGGGCGTGCAAGATAGGTGTTTGTCGTCTCGTATCCATTTGGGAAAAGGGAGACGCTTGTGGGGCTGAGTGTGTGTGTGTGCTGTGCTGTGTTTTGAGTGAGGCCAAAGACGCAGCCGGCCGCCCGGCCCCCCACCCTTTGGGGCGACCCCATTTGCCGGTCGGGGGATAAAAATTGAAAATGTTCGGCCAAACGAGCTGGAGAGTGGGGGGAAAAGGGGACTAGCACTGATTTTCCTGAGTTTTTAAATTTTCAAAAGGGTATTTTCAGCTATAATAACATTGAGGAATGTTCTATACTTAATGATAATAATGATCAAGAGGCAAGTCAGAATTAGGAATTTAGCAAAATGTTTTGAATATACATCCATAATACACTCAAACACAACTTTTTGCACTGCATGTACAAAAGCTCAAGTGTGAAGAAAATTTCCGTCCTACCCTTGATTGATTTATTTTTACCCAGGATGTGATTGTGAATGGTATAAAATCAATAGTATTATTTAATATTCCAGACATAGGCCTACCAGGTAAAGAAAATATTAATTTCTATTTCAATAACTATAGTAGACATACAACTAGTATGGTAATGACGTTTCCTTCGGGAATCCTTCATTTCTGTAACTGTAACTAAGGTATACGACGTTTTCGTCATACCCTTGATGTACTAGGCCTACTGCCTGTGTTAAAATATGTAATTGCCGATATAAATGCATATTATTTAGCGGCTTTAGAGAAGGCTTTGCTTTCTTGATTTCTTTGCTCGTTTCGGTTGTTGTAAGAGTATCTTGGCCACAGATGCTGCAACTTGTGCAAGGACGATGTTATGTAGGTGGGTTCTTTGATCTCACCGAGCACGAGCCTCTTTGCAAATTGCGCTTCAATAAGCTCGGGCAATAGCAATCCATATAAAACCTATAAATGCAAATTTCCGTTGCTTTCATGGGCGTCGGAAGGGGGGAACGGCAAACGGGGCTAGCCCCCCTCCCTCTCCTGGATGTTAGAGAAAATTATAAATTTTGCACCAGAGTAAATGTTTCATTTTAATTTATTCATAACTTATTTTAATAACCCAAAACCTATATTAACAACCCAAAATCTGAATAAAAGTTGTGATAAAAACGCACTGCGGAGCCATTTGAGGTGTTCTATTCGTTCACGGCCCCTCCTCACACCAGGATAAATGTATTTGAATTAAAAAAATTTCATAACCTATTTTAGCAAAACAAATTTGGTTAAATATTTTTGAAAAAAAACACCCTGCGGGGCTATTTGGGAGTATTCTGTCGTCAAAATTCCAGACGAAGATTGAACGTTTCGTTCAAACCAATTTTCTTCTACTTTTTCCAATTTCCTGCAGTATAAATAATTATAATGAGGGAAAGAAAAGTGTCGTACAAATGGGTGGGGGCGTTAGATTCAATTGTTTTAAATTGGTTTCTACTTCTTTGGCAAAGTAAATAAACTACATCAAATCAGTGTTAGCCTAGTCATCACTACCCATGGATTCGTTCATAAAATATCCAACAGTTTGATACAAACTAGACAGACTATACCTACATTATTGTTCCGATCTTTACACACGGAATAGATTTAGAAGATATACCCTAGTGTCCCTGTGTCCCTAGTCAGTTACTTTTATTGTGGCTGACTAGTCTCGCGACGGGACAAGTTAGCCAGCGTCGTTATAATATATCCATTATCCATAATATATCTAAAAATCATAAGACTGGGTTTCATCTATAGTTGCTATTTCAATTGTTGAATGCGTGTTATTTTCCCATACAAACATAAAAAATCGTTAGCAACAAGAGGCACTCGTTATCGCCAGTCTTGGGCAAGTTCCCCCCCAAAAAAAGGAACTTTGAAAAGTTAAGTTACTTCTGCCTAAAAAGGAACTAAGACGTTCCTAGTTCCTTTTATAAAAAAAGGAACTGAGACGTTCCTCACGTGCAAGTATACAGAAAACTTACATGCTAATTTTTTTTAAACAATTAAAATTAGTTATCAGGACATATAGCGGCGTTTTTCTTTCGAATTATAATGTTCTCTGTTCATGCCGCCGACTTGTGGCAGTGGGTTGAGTGCGCCCCCCCCCCCACCTTACCACTCGCAATCTTCCAAAGATTATACTGCGTAAATAATTACCATAACAGTTCTTAAGTTTTAATCTGCTAGAAGTCAAAAGCTAGGTGATAACTGAAATTAAACACATGGGAATAGAGATACTAAAGAGGCTGGCCTTTCCTTATCTTGTTTACTCGCCAGCATTCGGGCTCCAGCCCTCCCCCCCAAGCCAACGCATCGTGACCTTGCAGACTAGACTGTGACAAGATATAACACCAGATGCAAGGAACAGTGAGTGTTCCTGCAATCACGACGCTTGGGACCTGTTACTGGACAAGTGGATTATCTTTATCCCAGGCTTCGCTTATCTTGCAACGAAAGCTAAGCAGCGGGCGATAGTGAGAGATTTGTCTTCACCATGCCCGGACTTTTTTACTTGCCCCGGGCATGGGGGGGGGGGTGGGGGCTCCGCCTTTTTCGAAAACACAAAATGTGACAAGATAATTATTTTCATACTGAAGTTTAGATATTATTAGGTATGGAATTGTGGAATTCGACGGGATTACGACGACAAAACGAACTTGTAAAGGAACGTTAAATTCGTTCCAAGTTCCCACGAAATAGTAACTTTCACGTTACAAGTTCCTGATCTAAGAAAAGGAACGCGTTCCCACAAAAGTTCCTGAAAAAGGAACGCGTTCCCGGGAACGCGTTCCTCCCAAGACTGGTTATCGCCATCGGTATTTTCTTATAGCGAGGGTCTTCACTGGAAAATACCGACAGTGTTGGTTTCGAGCGCTAAGCGACAGATCTAATTCCCAGGGTGAATTTTAAAATTAAAACTAGATAAAACGCCAAAGTCGTTGTTAAGAACGAGTGAGTGACCATGTGTTGAGTCGCGGTAACATTCCCTTTCTTCCCCCTACATAAGGCATCCCTCACCTATCAATATCATAGGATAGAGTTGCGCATTATGGCATTTTAATTGACTTCCACTTATACCAACTAAACTTCAAAACCCTATTATTTATACCAATATAATAATCAAATTTAAATGCAAATGTTCCCGGGTACTCAACACATGACTCGCTCACTCGTCTAACAACGACTTTGGCTTTTTCTAGTCTAGTTGGCTAAGGCGCCTTCATACCCGAAATGTGGGAGACCTGGGTTCAATCCCCTGATCGAGAAAGATTTTGTAATTTCTGGATTGTGTTTTAAAAATTATTAAAGCCATACTCTCACATTGACTTGTTGCTTACTTATGTTAAACCTAAATTTATTTTAGGAATTAAGAAAAAAAAATGAAAGAAATCGGTCAATATTTAAACATGGTACGACCAATATTGTTGAAATTGTATAGTGCGTGACGTCACCACCCGTGACGTAGCTGGATGGCTACAGAGCTTCGCTACCGATCGACTCGAGTAAATGCGGCCGCTCACTGCCCGCTTATTCAATACCATCGGGCACGGGACGGGTCAGTTGAAAAGTGTATGTTCTATGTACACGATGTTAGGATTAGCTCCCTTCACTTTCGAGCCTTCATATACAGAAAGTGAACAGAGGGAAAATCTCAAGAAAAATTAAGAAAAAGAAGCCTGGATAAAACAGTTTAGTGGCAGGAAAGGTGATCTTAAAAGGTGTAACTTAGTTGTAATGAATGTACATCAACATCAATGGATACCGACACAGAGTGCTTATATTGTCACGAATCGGAAAAAATCACAAATTTGCGTGCTAATTTCGATAGTATTACTATCCATGATGGGTTCGAGCATATTATTAACATTCATTCTCTCAACACTGCTAGGCAACAGTTTTGTTACTCTCCACTTGTAAAAACCAACGATATGTAGGATTTAAAGTCGCATACGGGAGTACTGTGGACTACTTTGACTAAAAGTGATTCGACTTTAATGATTTCTTTATCATTGTAAGGATTAGAACAATGTATACATTTGTAACGCGATTTTAACCCACGGATTAATATGAAAACCACATTTCTGTATCATAAACCTGATTTTGATTTTGTTGTTCAATATATCCACATTAAAACACTTACGCGACACACATTAATTATTTATAAAACTAAGAATTATTCGGTATGTTTGCCGTCTCTTTGTATGACTCACTTACATTGATATTTAACCCCTATAATTAATTATAAGGGAAGTCTATGCTCACTTATCACGAACTTAAAAAACAACCTAGAACCTAAAAGTAGACAAAATCCACACTAAACTATATTTGTTAAATGTTAACTGTAGTCTGTAATTATTTATAAAACTAAGAATTATTCGGTATGTTTGCCGTCTCTTTGTATGACACACGTATCACTAACTTTAAAAACTACTAGAACCTAAAAGAATACAAAATCCACATTTCAACTATATAGGTATGTTCGTTAACTGTAGTCACTGAGCCATCCATACTCTTCACATATCTCGACAAACCTTGTAATGCTATTCACTATCACATTAATTAAATTAGTACATACAACACTTGTAGAGCTGTCACTGTGCTAGAACAAATCTGCGAACACTTCATCCACACAGAATGTCAACCCCTTACTAAATACAACACGTGTTCTAACCGAGTGTTTACCCTCGCCCGGCCGGCTCGGTCAGCTCAGCAGGTCCCCATCCACCCGCGTCACATGCCCCCAGGCGCGCGTCAAAACAAACCGTTGTACATAGGGTATAGGCCTCATCCAAGGTTGCCAAAATGTCCGGCATTCTTATTTTTTGTACACCTTCTTGTATTAAAAAAATACTTCGTCCATTGTGATTTAATGCCTTTAAGCATGTTTTGAAATGCATATAACGCAGTGTAGTCTATCATCAATGACAATGCTATGGAAAACTTAGCCAGTACAAAATACGTGTGAATATTGCAAGGTTTACTCAATCTCCGAGCAAAATTTGGGGGTACCTTGAGCGTGCAAGATTCGATACACCTTGGGCACTGCATTCCACGGCCAGAAAAATAACAAATAACAAATATTTTTTCAAGAACAAAACCATTGTCGTTAAAATAATTCGTACACATTCCTGGCCTATTTTCAATTTATTATTTCTTGTAGGTTTAAATCGCAATTGATCTTGCTGATTTTGTCATCAGTTCTCAGTAAACTCGTTCGTTAAAGTGGTTCGAATCCCGGTTGGGGCGGACATTTTTAATTTCTGGATTGTAGTAAATAATATCAATTACACCTACGGGAGTGTTTCCCGACTAACCAAATCGAGAAACTCGTACCGGATGTCTGGTTTAAAATTTCAGCGCAATCTATTCAGCAATTCGGCTGATTTTCGACGTACAGACACACACATGTACAGAATTACGGAAGTGCCGATTTTCTTGAATCCGCTCGCTCCCTCGTCTAATTACTAGAAATTTTTTTCATCATTTGCTCAAGCCGCATCTTCAGGCTTCGGGGATAGGTGCCAGGTTCAATGCTTGGCATACGACAAAGATAGCTCATGCGTAGCGTGAGACTCGATTCGGGAGGTCACGGGTTCGAATCCAGATACCAGCAATCCTAACTGAATGTAAAGTTTGAGTCTTCTAATAATCCCATGAACATTGCTTAACAATTACTCTCATAAATTAGTTTCTCACCTAAAGAGGGTCACACTGGGTGAACCTGATGTTAACCGTACAACGGGAATCTTTGCGAAAAACGTATTTTTAGCTTAGAGCATTTGTGGTACTCACTCGGACTGCCGTGCGTTTGTATAATGCAATGGAGTTTCAGATAATATGTTTGCAATTAATATTGTCGAAAAAATAGCCTGCTTAGTGATCAGGAGCCTAAAGAGGGACACATTATGGATCTAGTTGGCTTTCTGTTCCAAAAACAGAGAACCTAAGTACCAAGTGAAACAACAAAATCCTAAAATAGGCATAACTGTCAGAAGTCTGGTATTGCAAGGTATCAGATTCAGATTATGTGCTAGGGAAATCTTTGACATAATATCTTAAATTAATATACCTAAGCTATATGTTTTGCTTTGATGTGTCACTTAGGGTAATCATGCTTAATTAAACAAACTATAATTATATAATAACGTCATTTTTTAACCTGTGTCAAACAACAAATAAACACAGACACATACACAATATAAAAAATACACACACATACAGTGAACATGATTGAAATAATAAAAACATTGTGTGGACAGCTAGATGTATCGATAACGTGCTTTTTCAACGCTACTGTAACATAAGTGAACAAGCAACAAACACTCGCGTAAGGACACAAGTTCCAAGGACAGCGATGCTCAGAGCCTACACGGGCAACGTTTGGATGTTCGCCGCGTCACTACCTATAGCTCCGCCTCTCGCGGCCGAGAGCTCTGGCGCTACGCTTGCGACATTTTATCTGCAGGGGCAAGCGGTATAGACTAGCCCGCCGAACACTAAACGCCCTTTATTCTAGAAAGCGTAGTTTTAGAGATAAAAATCTACAAAAAAACTACGTTTCATATGAGAAGGTTTTGTAGGAATGTATCATATCCAAATTTGTATATCTAATCTAAAAAACTGCATTTTATTAAATATGCTTTGGTAAAAAATTAAAATTAAAATTCGAATATGATCAGAAACATCAATTGGTTCTTTATTGACATAACGCAAAAAAAATTATCTGATTATGTAAAGAATTGTGGATTTGACAGCCAATAAACGAAAGCTCTGTATCGCCGCAGCCCTCTTAATGTTTCAAAACGGCGCTTACCTTGGAAATGTGTAAAAAGTTGAAAAACATGAACTATAAGTGGCGAGGAGTGACGCAGCCTAGGCCTACCGTGCTGAGATGTTGTACTCACTGCAAGTACCTTACAATAACATAATTTAAAAATCCAAAATAGAATCATCACGTTTCTGGTGTTACCTATAAGTCTTGTTACACTATCAACATGTTGATACAACTTGTTGGCTCAACTTGTTGACAAGACTACACTCTGTGTGTGTCACCTCCATCAACATGTTGACGGACATTTGGAACATTCCGTCGAGAGAACTGCCACTTCGAAACTGTTTCATACCAAAATAGATAGTAATTACGTACATATGCCATATAAAGCTGTGAATAACATTAAAAAAGTATTGGCAGATCGATATAAAAGAGTTAAAAGTGTCGTTATTGCCATCCCGAAGCTTTTATGTCCATCTCGAGTCTGCGTGTGTATCTGATGGGCTAATGAGTACCACTCTAAGCGGCGCAGGATTCCAGTTAGCTGCTGGCTCAACGGTGAGAGCGCTCGGCTACCACGCAAAGGGTCCCCGGTTCGAGTCTCGTTTGGGAAAACTTTTTTACCATTTTTTACTCACCCCATCATTATTGTTTGTGTCTTATCTGAAACGGGTACAATTTTTATAACTTTTCAGTGTAAATTACTCGCATAAATAAGTCTTTCTTCCCACAAAATTTGCTTTATAATAGCCCACACCATGGATCAACTAAACGAAATGATCACGTGACAAAATATCGGTCAGCCATTGGTTGAACGTCGTCAACATCTGGTCAACATTTCTCAAAAGTTGAACTTGTTCAACTTCTTGTCAACATATTGCCGTGGTCGTCAATGTTGAGTCAACATATTTCAGTGTGTGACAGCAGCATCACATTTCAATGCTATCTACATCTGGTCAACAAGTTGAGTCAACATGTTGCGTCAACATGTTGATAGTGTAACAAGACTTTATAGTAACAAAAAAACTTCAAACCGGCCTTTAACGTCACTATTTTAAACGAAAGTCATGTTGCGTTGAAAGTCCTTTATTTAAAATATAGCGACGTTTAAGGTTTTGTAGGTTGAGTATTTTAGTGCAAAAGGTTGGTACTACGTAAAAGCAAGATGTTAATGTCCAACATGGTAAACCAACAACAGTGAAATGTCCCGATTGTTTACGTGTTCAATCTGTGTTCATTTTTCCATATTCCCGCCTACGCGGGTTGGCATTGTAAAGTTTCAACTATAATTGAGGTAATTTGTTCAATTACCAGTGGATTTTTGCTGGGAAAAGTAGGTTAGCCGGGGTTTGGGGGGGGGGGGGGTTGCGCGAAGCGCCGTGGCGAGGTTAGTACACCACTTGGGCATACAGCCTTGCAGGTGACACTAATGTTTTTCCTACTTTTTACACTTTTTTAAGGTAAGCGCCGTTTTGAAACGTTAATATGTCGACTAGTGATGCTTAGTAAAGTCTTTTTGAAAGTTATTTTTCAAATTTGACAATAATACGGAATTGTTCATAATTACCCCAAGATCTTGCCAAGATCTTGCAAGAACTTGTCAAGATCTTGTATAATCTTGGCAAGATTGTAGTTGGTCTATTTATGCGGTACCAGTACGCCTACTTGATGCAATTTCGATACACACTTTGCCACCTTATTAGATGTTTATCCGTGGCTTGTTAATCTAGGCCTAGGCTAGGGCCTAGGGCAAACACAGGCCTAGGCCTAGTGCCCACCTTATTAGATATTTCTCCGTGGCTTGTTAATCTAGGCCCTGTGAACAAGAACACAAAGCAAGTAGGCTTGCCTGCAGGCTAGGGCAAACACAGGCCTAGACCTATAGTGCAAGGCATAATACTTTTAGTCAACTGTCATCTAAGCCTACTACCTAAGCTACAGTAGTGGTTGTAAATACTCACATAGTCTGAGGTCTGTACAAGACATGGCAACTATCTGTAGCTATTTAAATGTGTATGTGGCCTTTGCTTACAATGTAGACCAGGTCTATTATCAACTGTCTACTCTAGTTCTAAATAAACTGAAACAGTGAGACAGCACAAATGCAGGCTTGCATGGCTTTGATGTAACTGTTAGTGATGACTGATTAGGTTCAAGATGCTAACACCAGGTGGCAGATTTGGTACTTGTTCATTAACGGGACCCCCCTCTAAAAATGTAAATATTCAGTAGAAACATTTCATTAGACAATCATAACTACTACATCTACTCCATCTGAGTTTCAGGAGGTCAGGAAAACACAATTATTTCGAACAAAGCCTCGAAAACATCCTTTCCGGCTACATACTTTGCGCCAGGAGTGACACGGCCTACGCCAACATACTCCACCTACAAAACATTTAACGTCGCTATTTTAAATATAATGGACTGTCAATGGAAAAGTACTTTCGTTTAAAATAGCGACGTTAAAGGTTTTGAAGGTTCATTTGGTGTCCGTGAACGACAATGTCAGCTGCACGGCGATGACTGCTCTCATGTAGGCCTACGCGTTCCAATGGACTGTACTCGCCTGAGTCACGTTGAACGTGTGAGTCAAGTTCACTGTTTGGGTCATATTCAACTCCTCACAAGTTGTAATTATTTATTGTAAACAGAAATAAGTAAAAAACGACAATGGGGGGATCAATTAACAAAAAATTGAGGGGGTCCCGTTAATGAACAAGTACCGCAGATTTTGACAAGATCTTGTTTATATCTTGTTTCTAACCAAGTTCTTCGGCGTCGGGGCCTGCAGGGTTGGCTTGGTCGCTTTGATTTAAAGTCCCCCACTGAAAATCAGTTATATAACTGAGTGGGTAGACTCTAAATAAAATTTATTTATTTATTTATTTATCTTGCCAAGAATATTCTTGTTAAGAATCTTGCCAAGATCTTGCCAGTAATATTCTTGTTAAGAATCTTGCCAAGATCTTGCCAAGAATATTCTTGTCAAGAATCTTGGCAAGAAATAAACAAGATCTTATTTCAATGCAAGATCTTGGCAAGATCTTACTTAATACAAGTTCTTGTCAAGATCTTGCAAGATCTTACAAGATCTTGACAAGAATTTTCACCAGGGTACCCAAAGGGAAAGGGACTGGACAAATGAAACACCGGTGCCCGGGTAACCCGATTGTGGTCTTTAGTATTCTGGGCCTCAGTTTTTTCCAAATTACCGGTACAATGGGAAGTGTTTCGGTTCTGGAAATAAGTAGGGGTAGAGACATAAAATTATCGTTAGATACTAGGTTAGGAGAAAAATTAAAGGTACCTAATAGTGCAGTATAGCGGTAGCGTACGTGGGTATGGCTAATACTCCACCTACAAAACCTTTAACGTCGCTATTTTAAATATAAAGGACTTTCAACGGAAAAGTACTTTTGCTTAAAATAGCGACGTTAAAGGTTTAGAAGGTACTTTAGATTTAAAACAGCGACGTTAAAGGTTTTGTAGGTGGAGTATTAGCCGCTATAATACCCACGTCCGCTATACTGCACTATTACCAAATTAAATTAGTAGCAACACAACATCATAATCGTCAGTGATATAGGGACTATTTTCTTGAGGCCACCGGCCACCGGCATAGTAAGACCGACAATCAGTTTACCCGGATGCTCCCGCTCCTCGGACAGCGTTGCAGGTTAAAAAAAAAATACATGTTGACGTGGTTTTAAGTGTTTTAGAATATGTTACGGGAGTATTTCCTCACTTAGCAATTCGAGAAATTAATTATTTTTTACGTAAACTTAGATGATGTGCAGAAGTACATTACAATTCAAGCTGGGATTTGGGTTGGGGAGGGTTAAGCTTCCCGAGCCTCCCCTGGATACGCCACTAGGAGAGGGTGCTACCAAGATAAACATGTTTTCAAATAATATAGGCCTAGGCCTAATATTTTATCAGTTTTAATAAAAAGTTAATCACTCCATAATCAGCATGAATTAGGCCCTACTCCACAATCAATATTTTTCAGAAGAATGAATGTTTACACAACTTTAATTTTGTAACAGCTTATCAATTACCTACCCTATCATAATACGAGGAACAAGAATCATTCACATTTGTATGCAAAGTAACAATTACTTTTACTGTAGGTAGGCCTACTTCACTGCCATTATTTGGCTCTTGTTATCACTGTTCATTACACTAAACACTCGTTCAACGTGTGCATTTGTTGCCGGAAGGCAAAACACATTCCACTATTAATTTCAAGTTTGGACGTGCAATATGATTTTCGTGGAAGTGTTGTAACATCTGTAGCCCTACCCATCTGTTCACGTTGGAAATTGTACTTGTTATATGTGTCTCCACTCTTTATTCTGCTAACTTCCCTTCAACAAAAATCTTTAGGGGTAGGCCAGGCCTAAGTGGGGTAGGCCTATGTGTAGGAACACGGGGTAACGGAACAACGCTTATATAGCGCTGACAAATTTGTTGATTAAAATCTATCTTTTGCACCTTATTCAAGGTCAATTGGCCTAAAGCTTGCAGAATAATCGAGAAAAGTTCCCGATTTTGCTTTAATCCTAATCATAAAAACGTGATTAGGCTTATTGCCTTATTTTGTTTGCTAGGTACGTACCGTACTTCATAATAAAAAAGTCATATTTAGCATCATTCTGTTTAGTGAAAAAAGTCATTCACAAGGCCTAAATTGTCTTATTTTGTTTGCTAGGTCTTACTTCATAATAAAAAAGTCATTCACAAAATTTCAGGGCCCCTGTCAATATTTTGAACTACCTAGCCTACTTGGTGACATAGTTAGAAATCTAAAACATTGTAACAGGCACCTTAAATCTGTCAAATAAGAATTTTTGGAGGAAATAATTGCGATGTCGCTGAATTTTTGCAGAGACCTTCCTTATATAATACTAATCAACATACTAAAACTCCCCTACAATCGGACTTGAGCTTCGGCCGCCATATTGGAAAATGGCGGCCAAAAAGTGTTTGTTATCGAATATCTCCAAATTGGTTGGAGATAGACAAAATGTCGCAATTGCAAAGATATTCCCCATTTAATTCCCTACAAAAAAGGTGTCTTCTATAGTTTTGGTAGGGGCAAAGGTTACGTCACAAAATCGTGGTTTATACGTTGCTTATTGGAGTACCAGCTAATTTCCTAATTTTCACGCCCAGCATCAAACAATGCCCGGTAAATCCTAAGAAATCGATTTAAATACAAAAAACTTTTGTACGGGGTTCATGAAAGCTTCCATTAGTATTTAAAAAAATCAGGTCTGCGAAATCGGATTTTGCATTTACCCGGAATTTAGGTTTTTCCATTGTTGGCATTTCCTCAAAAATGCCATAATTGACTGTCCATTATTAAGCACTAAATAGCATCGGAGGAAAAATTCTTTCTACGCACATTGAAGTGAAAACCAAAGTTTAAATCCAATATGGCTGCTAATTCCTAATATTCACAATATGAATACTGTTTTCGTGCTGTTTTTACACTCTTTTTGTTACATCATTCACTTTGATGTTGTGGATATAAGGAATTATCAGCCATATTGGATTTAAACTTTGGTTGTTTTCTCATCGTTATTTAAGTCACTTCAATGTGCGTAGAAAGAATTTTTCCTCCGATGCTATTTAGTGCTTAATAATGGACAGTCAAATATGCTATTTTTGAGGAAATGCCAACAATGGAAAAACCTAAATTCCGGGTAAATGCAAAATCCGATTTCGCAGACCTGATTTTTTAAAATACTAATGGAAGCTTTCATGAACCCCGTACAAAAGTTCTTTTGTATTTAAATCGATTTCTTACGGATTTACCGGGCATTGTTTGATGCTGGGCGTGAAAATTAGGAAATTAGCTGGTACTCCAATAAGCAACGTATAAACCACGATTTTGTGACGTAACCTTTGCCCCTACCAAAACTATAGAAGACACCCTTTTTGTAGGGAATTTAATGGGGAATATTTTTGCAACTGCGACATTTTGTCTATCTCCAACCAATTTAGAGATATTCGATAACAAACACTTTTTGGCCGCCATTTTCCAATATGGCGGCCAAAGCTCCAGTCCGATTGTAGGGGAGTTTTAGTATGTTGATTAGTATTATATAAGGAAGGTCTCTGCAAAAATTCAGCGACATAGCAATTATTTCCTTCAAACGTCAATTTTAGATCTTATTTGACAGGATTACCTGTAGTATACCCCCCCAAATACAAAAATTTGTAAAAAAAAAAAAAAGAACAGCAGCCACACTCTCCTTCCAAAGTCTTTGGCTGTGAATGCTGTGAGAAATAGAAGTTGAGCCAAGCTTTTCATTCTTTCTCCATAGTTTCGCATTAAAAAGAAGTAAGATCTTTTCGCCTGTTGACGAGCGCCAAGTTAACCATTTTCGTGGTAAAAAAAGTAAAAATTTTAAACTAAAAAAATCATGAAAAAATTACTTGGCCATTAACTTTTCTTAGAGTTCTTGTGCCAAATTCAATGGCTAAGTAATTTTTTTATGATTTTGAGTTTAAAATTGTTACCTTTTTTCCCACGAAAATGGTTGGCTTGGCTCTCGTCAACAGGCGAAATGATCTTAGGTATTTCTTTTCAATGTGGAACTAGGGAGAAAGAATGAAATGCTTGGCTCAACTTCTATATCTCACAGCATTCACAGCCGAAGACTTTGGAAGGAGAGCTTGGCTGCCGTCTTTTACAAATTTTTGTATTTGGGGGGGATATCACATCTTTTTGTTGTTTGTTTCATATCAAGGCGTGAAATACGTGTTAAGGTGAATAGGCCCTACAGTGCCTTTAAAACTACCATCTTTTGTTTTTGTTTACAATCTGTAGTTGGCAATATACAATGTTTTTATTAAAGTTCCTATGGTTAATGTCGTCTTGGGTTTTTGAGTGAATGATTTGTTAACCGGACTATAATACATTGATGCATAATTTTAATCAGCAATTAAAATATTCAAACTGTATTAAATACTACCTAACGTTTTCCCCAAAGTTAAGGGTGGTAGGGAACAGTGGGGGTGAAATATCGCTTGCCTCTAGGGTTGCCAACAGTCCGGAATTTCTCCGGACAGTCAGGATTTGAACACATGTCCGGATAGAGGAATTGACCCGTTCCGGACGTCACTTTGTCCGGAATTTGTAAAAAATACTAATGTTCACTACATATTAATAGAATTCGTGTATGATCGTCTAAAAGCATTTATTGATCCACTCTCTTTTCGATATAGGCTAGAATCACTCGCAATATGTTTCAACTTGGTAATTTGTTCTCGATCTTTGCCATTCTGTTGCAATCAGCTGCTCTCTTTGTCCTCAACCGCGGCATATATCACAGGCACAAACACATTTTGTTTTGTACTACTACTAAATACGAATAAATTTCGGTTTTATTTTGTAAAATCTTATAAATCACACTAAGACGCAATAAAAAAGAATTGCGCATTTTAAATTTATAGTGTAGAATATACACTAAAAAAAGGTGTACAAATGTGTAAATGACATCTACAACTACAATAACAACAATCGACTTTCGGTAGCGGCTGTCAAAGTGGATACCGGGCAGAACGTTTTCAGCATTTCGAGACAAAACTTTTGATATATGGCTAGGCCTAATTACGTGGCTTGCCTGTACTTAAAATGTTTAGCACATTCAAGTTCTAGAGCAGCTACAGAACTAGGACCCAAGTTTTGAATCAAAACGTCGATAATTTTTCGAAGTTTTGAGTGGTTACGTGGTCTGATAACGTCGATTTCATCAAAAAGCTAGTTTTGAAATCAAAACGTCTATTTTTTTACGTCCCACAACGTCTTTTTCTACCCACGAGAAAATAGCTAGTGGGACATGCGTGGGATGATGCTTTTTGACGTTACGCCCTCTCAATATAATACACTCGTTCGTCCTAAGCATGTTTATACAAGGCTGTGGTTAAATTTGAACACTCGGGACTTGGTATTTGGCGCTAGGCTATTTCGATGTATTTGGCATTTTCATTTTATGAATAAACCAATTAATCTTGATTTTATGGCCCTACACTACGGTAAGGCTTAGGCCCTACATCAAATTAGGGCTACCTAGGTCGAAAGCCTATTAATAAGCTAGGTCTAGCACCTTGGACCTAGGGCCGCCTTGGAAAGGCCTTGCTCTTGTCAACATTCACGACACCTCGCGTTTTATTTACCTTTTAGCATGCATGCGAGTTATTTCCACGACGCATCTTTGTTATTTTCATGTTATGAAACGTTGAGTTTTGCCGATTTAAATCGTGTATTGATGAAATAAGATCTTCTTGCTGTTCAAATGCACGTTGATCGTATTTTATAGGTTATGTTCGGCACTACGCTGAGAGAACGTAAACAAACAAGGAAATGCAAAGACATTGAATATACATGTAATATGTACAGTAGGCCTATCTTTGTCTGAGGTCTTTGGGTGTACAAGCATAGAATACTCGTATTTGATTGGTCCAGAACTCGGCAATGTTCGGCTAGCGGGAGAGATAGCTGACGGGAAGAACAGCAAAGCAAGTTTATCTCACAACGTCAGTAGAAAGATTTAAAACTATCATTTAGTCAAACCACAAAAAATCGACGTTATCAAGTGACGTTATCAAAGTGACGTTTTGATCAAAACGCTTATTTCAAAACTTGGGTCCCAGAGCTTCTGTACTATTGCTAGTAGGTACAGCAAAAAAATGGGTTTTTACACAGGTTAACTTCGAAACAAAATTGTTGCTTCGTAGGACATTTAGTTCTAGAGCTACGGTGCTTAATTGGACGCGTGACTTGGCCAGCAATTATCAATAAAACATAGCTAGTACTGGTTAGAACATGTGGTTTTTACCTACATCATAATGTGAGTACCGTAGCCTGTAATGAAGTCTAGGCCCTAAGTGGGTAAAGGGCACAAGTGTAGGTTAGGCCTACATATCCCTAGAGGTATCTAGACTCACCTTCAGCCAGGTTTGAACGACCACGAACAAATCAAAACGTGGTAGGTCTAAGTTCAAAGATTTCAAAGGTCCCCTCCAATTTTCATCAAGATGGCATATATATGCCGTTTGCCCGGTAGAGCGCAAACAGACAAACAAACAAAACAAAAAAAGAAAAAAAAAATATTTTGGGTGGTAAGTGAAATTGAAGTCTTGGCTTCGCTCATCCAATTAACTTTAATTCGACTTTCAAACTGACTTCCGCAGTTAAAAACATAGGCCTACCGTAACAACCTATCTATAGGCCTACTTTTTAAAGTTTTGTAGGGACGCAATCATATCATCTTGGCCCCTATAAATAAGATAAACACAAAGAAATTTGTCACTCTTAACCTAGAAAATTATTTTCCAAAATAGCTGCTGTTACTGGACGATACCTATCAGTACGACCTAAACCTATTTTCACCTATTCAGCACAATAACATAACTGGGTTCTACACTATTGGACCTTATTCTACCAGTTAGCCTACATAATTAATTGTATTTCTTGTTGTTTTCCAGGAAATTGGAGATAGTTATTTGACTGTATCATGATTGATATTGCCAAGTTGTGTTTAGACAAGCGTAAACCTGACAGTTTGTTGCTAAAGAGCATGGCTCTCCTGCATGCATCACCTGCATCACAGTTCACAACCGACCGAGGCTGCAATGACTACGAAGAACAGCCGTTGTCGACGCAACCGTGGTTGAAGTGTAGTGGGAACTTCGTATTCCCCGTTCCGCCGAATCGTGTTCAGTATCAACGCCCCCATTCCTCATCGCCGTACAATGCCACTAGTGACTCAGACACCCAATCAACGCAATCAGACTCGGACTGTAGATGTGTGCGTTCGTCCCCGAGAAAGATTTTATATCCAAAAATACTGCAACACGAAAACCTTAGTGATCCATGTAATCGAAATTTTGGCAATATTCCGCATCTCTTACCGCCTATTGGCGTGTTTTGGGATATCGAAAACTGCAATGTAAGTAGGCCTACTATTTCTAATTTCTAGTTGCTTTTTGCTAGATCTAATAAAAATTGGCCTACCATTATCATAATATATTAATAAAAGGGCCGACCTGAAATGTATTTTGGCCTGCCAACCTTAGGCCATGAACTTATTTAGTAACTGGCATTACTGGACCTGCAACATTATGGGCAGCCAGAACATTATTGGCGGCCATTTTAGCCCTTAAAAATTTAAACATTTGTGTAAACAGGCAAAAATGGCAACAATGTTTGATGAGTTTTTGTTTTTCGAGGCAGTTTCACAGTACAGGAATTAACCAAGAGATGCATATCCAATGCTTAGGCCCAGGGTGAGATTTTTTTGATTAAAAAAAAATCACTAGTAGGCCCTATTTGATTTAAATCCCATTTATTTTATTTAAGTCAACTTTTAGATTAAGGCTAAATCAGATTTTTCCATTTTTTTCATTTAATTAAATCATATTTTTATTGATTTAAATCAACAATTACGTGTAGGCCTATTTCAAAACTTGTCAAGTTGGTGAGTGGATCAAATACTTTATCAAGCGTTTCAGAAAATCTTAATTTAAAAAAAATTAAAGGAAAACTTTGCCTTAATCAGTTAGAACTCTTGCATTTGTTGCTCAAAATGAAGAAAAAATGCACTTGATTTAAATCAATGATTTTTATTAAATAAATCATTTGATTTAGGTAATTAAAAAACACCCTGCTACTAACTAGCGTGCATTAACTAGGCCTATAGTCAAATCCCAATTTGGATAATAGGTCTACTGTATTTTAGTTTTTACATGTTAAATGCTACAGTTCACTAAATCTAATTCCTTATCACAAATAGATTATCTATGCTCAACTTTGAACAGGCATTGATATTAGAGTAGCCCTACGTTTCTGCTTGATGAAGAGCCGGGAGTTTGTGACCCACGACCCTACCCTGGTCATGTTAAATATAATGTGTTTTAATTTTTTACATATTAGCTACTTTCTGGATCAAGAAGCTTTTCTTATATTGTACGTCATGCACTTCTTTTCTTAAACCTAAGCTCTTGACAGCTTTCCATATTTGAGTGTATAATTTGTAAGTATCGATCCATTGTATTTAGTTTTAGGAACTACAGTGTAGGCTACCTGTAATACCGATATTATCTTTCTGCACTAGTGGAGTTGCAATGGGCTTACATCAATGTTCTGCCCATTTGATGCAACTGGTCTAATCTAATCTGGTTTACGTTCAGGTGCCGAAAGGTAGGTCTGCCCTCCAGGTGGTCCAGGTGATAAGAAACACCTTCCTCGAAGGATACAGAGAAGAGGAGTTTATTGTTGTGTGCGACGTCACAAAGGAGAGTAGTCAGATTGTGAGGGAACTCAGCGATGCTCAGGTGAGTTGCCGTAGATTGGTTGACTAATTTATCATATCTAGAACAGCTTTGGTTCAATTCAAGCTGTTTGGTAGCCTTGTTGCTAGCAATTTATAATCCACAAACAATGGCGGTTTGATAATCAAATTGAAATAACTAGGCCTACTTTTCTATTTCTCAATTTGGTAATTCTGGAAACACTTTCGTAGGGGGAATCAATTGTTAGGCCTATATCTTAAGAATAATTCAGAAATTAAAAAGCAACCGGTAGGAGCTACAAATAACTGGTCACTACCCCATCACAAAATGCCAAATCACTGCAGTGACACTTTTACTTTGTAAGTCTTAGTGTATGCCATATGGCGTTCTAGAACGTGTTCTATACCGGTAGCTAGGCCTACAATTGTTTAACAACCCAAGACCCCAGTTTGGCCACGTAGCTTAACTTTTTACTTAAAAAAATTATAATTTGCTCTGGAAAGCAGGTACAATGCAACAACCTGTTATTCACTATTTTGCACTTTAGAGGATAGGATGCGTTTTCAGCAAATTCCTGTTTGCTCGACCGACTGACACCATAGGCCTACATGATGAAAGTTTGGGTAATTGTCACTGAAGTGGAAATATAGGCTAGGGCTCTAAAGTAGGTAGGCTACCCGGTACCTAACACTTCGCAAAAACTATTTTAAAATAATTTATCCCTACAAAAATTAAATGATTTTCATGATTTTGGATTTTGTTTAGAAGTCCAAAATTTACCATATTGATCATGAATTGATTCTGTCTGATTAAAATAAAATATTTAAAATCTGTTTCTGTAGGACTGTACATGACTGTAGGGGTATGCTTTATTGACTAAGAAAACGCTTAAGTCCCGCCGCGTTGATGGATGAGCTTTTTGTAAGTTTTCAGTTTGCGTAGGACCACTTTTCCTTTGCAAGTGCTTTTTGAATGCATTGTAGGTGATTGTTGTCAAGTTTCTATTGTTACTTGTTATTATAAACCTAAAAAAAAACTCATATTAAAACCTTTATTCTATGGATTCTGGCTAACTTTTTCAACTTTTTCTTTCAAAAAGCAATACATCACCATTACCTTAATGTTCATATAAAATATGAACGTTGTAGCACGACCCGTTTGTCAGAATCGGCCCAAATGTCACGAAAATATCACACTAAAAATCGAAAAAAAAATCGTAAAAGTATGATACGTATTCATGAGAAATATTTCTTCGATTGTAGGCTACCCAAAAACAATACACCTCTAAGTTCAGAGATTTCGAAGGTCCCCTAAATTTTCATCAAGATCGCATATGCCGTTTGCCCGGTAGAGAGCGAACAAACAGACAAAAGAACAAAAAACAAACAAAAAAAAAACAAAAACAAAACAACACCCAAGCTTAATTGTTTTGGGGGTTAGTGAAATTGAAGTCTTCGCTTCGCTCATCCAACAACTATGTTAAGTTTGATAAATATAGGCCTTTGTCGGATTCTTTCTGGACAAGCGAATTGAATGTGCCAACAGTTGTCAAATATGTTCAAAATCCTCAGTTATTATGTAGGGGTCATAGGCATACCATTCTCTGTAAATTCAAAGTCTAGTAGTAGATGCTTTTTGATATTATTCAGTCAATGATACTGAATTAATGATTTATTGACCAACATTTCATGATTGGTATTGATCATCAAACTGCACAACATTCATCACAGTAATATAATGTAAGTAGGGTTAAGTGCGGCGCACAATTGGCATAGCATAAGCGCAGCACAACGCAAGCGCAACATAAGCGCAACACAAGGAATGTAGGCGCGCACAATTGTCATAACGGAAACGAGGCGTAAAGAAACTACAAGGCCGTGCAAAGGTTTAGAAGGCTCGTGATCAGATGACTGCATGTCAACTTTGCGTTTGACATTTCGTATTTGAAACCATTTGCAGTAGCCTATTATCATAGAGATGCGGATATTGCCTAAATACGTAATTAGCAGCTCGTCGCTAGACGTCGACTCAACTTCATACTCGATAATGACGTCGTCTTCTGTGAGTTCGTCCATGATTAATAATTTGACACTGACACAAACAACAATAGTTGTGAATTTGATTTAACTGAAAATGGGCGTTTGTGTTGAGTCGTGTTGTTTCTGGATTCCTATTGGTCAAACGCAAGCGCAAGCATAAGAAATATAAAATATAACCATCTCTTGCGCTGTGCTTCCGCGCCTACGCTATGCATACGTGAATTGTTGTTCAAGCAGCCAGGTGCACTTGTTTATATTTCCTGCGTTGTGCTTGCGTTGCGCTACGCTTATACTATGCCAATTGTGCGCAGCACGTTAGGCTTGATAACGGACAGTTTTTTTCTCCATACAATGGAATATGCAACATGTCCAGTCAAACAATACCATATGCAACATGTCCAGTCAAACAATACCAATATATTAGCTTCACTTACTTTTTTCAGGTCAACTTAATCCACGTACCTTCCCAGTGTAAAAATGCTGCAGACGAGAAACTACGTCAATCAATCCGTCGGTTTGCCGATCGTCACGGCTCACCGTCTGCAGTCGTCCTCATTACCGGTGATATCAACTTTTCTGCAGAAGTTTGCGACCTACGGAACAGGTAAGACTAGCACAGTGTTGAATATAATGTATAACATTCGGTCGAACACCCTCTACAGGGCTCAAAAAGTTTATTAAATGGCACATGCCCAGACAGAAAACTTACATGACAATTTTTTTTTAACAATTAAAATAAGTTATCAGGACATATAGCGGCATTTTTCTTTTGGATTATAATGTCCTTTGTTCATCCGCCAATTTGTGGCAGAGTGTTGAGTATGCTTCCCCCCCCTCCTCCTGCCTTACCACTCGTGATCTTCCAGAGATTATACTGTGTAAGTAATTACCATAACAATTTTAATGTTTTTAATCTGTTAGAAGTCAAAAGCTAGGTGATAACTGAAATTAAGCACATGGGAATAGAGATACTGCATAGCTGGCCTTTCCTTATTTTGTTTACTCTTGCCAGCATTGTGGGAAAATAATCAACTTGCCTGACCACTTTTTTTACATGCCCCGGGCATATCGGGGATGGTATTTTTCGAGCCCTGCTCTAGTGGTTTGATCTTATATGATCCGCAAGAGAAAGTACATAGGTTTATAAGTAACACAAGGCAGTGGATATGAGGAAACTCCGAGATTGAGCTGTGGTTTGGTCGAGGTTGAGTCTTGGGCTCCCTCTCAGACCAGGGCCCCTATTCAGTAACTTCACGGGTTCAACTCTGTCACGGGACCGACTCTGTAGTAACAGTAATCGTTCCGGTTGTTGTTGGTCGAGGTCGAAAGGTATGATTTACATGGCCGTGGACGGTCAAATGTGAACAAATGATTCGCAGTCAGTTGTCAAATATTCGAAATGACATAGATGTGTGTATTATTTCCAATCGGGGAGAAATTGGATTAAAATGGTATAATTTCATGAGAAAAGGGAACGCACGGGACTTTTAGGGGTAGGCCCTTACTAGAGGTTGGTTTTCTTTGAGCATACTATTGTTATTCGTTTGAGAAAGTTAATAATCTGGTTGTGTTTACGTGTAGGCCAAGGCTTATCATCCACCATTTTATACAAATATAACCGAGTCGGACTCGGTTGTCACGGATTATATCGCAACGATATCGACCTCAACTGGGTCGATCACTTACAACAGAGACGATTACCGTTGGAAACGCCCGGGTCCACTCCGTCAGAGTTATAGAATCGCAGACCAGCGATGATGTCTAGAAGCTTTGATCTTATCTGATCCACAACAGAAAGTAAAACATTAAGTTAAGTCTTGTAACACAGGTAGTGGAAATGGAAATAGGATATAACTAATAAATTGCGTAATGGACAAAACACGTTGCTCGTTAAGGTAGACCAGACTTGGTGGTTGGTCGGGAGGCTTTTTGTAGATTTATCTTTGGCAGTACTCGGCAAGCAAATACGTACATATTTTTGTCAGCTAGCATAATTGGACTGTTGGCCTCCACGTTTCAGGCGCAAGATTCGAGTGACGCTGTTGCATCACAGCAGCTCCACGTCCGAGGCCCTGTTACTCAGCGCCAACGAAGCCTACGACAGCGGAACGCTCATGGACAACCTTCCCACGAGAGAGAGCAAAGAGGTAGACCTTGATCCAACCAATAGCATCTTGTCTGTGCACTTGCTTGCTCAATCACTCAAGTTATGGCTGCACAGTCCGCTACGTGGCCTATGCAAATTAATTAGACCATCTCACCGGTACCTAGTACGCCACGGTTATATTAGAATTAGAATTCGATTTCTAGGCTGAAAATGTTATCATACAGCTTTATATAGAGACAAGTTTGAAATGAAAAACCAAAAGGCCTAACTAAATATTGCATGCAGAGAAAGAGAAATGAATTAATCTTGTCCTCTCATTGTGTGCTCAACATAATTATATCGTTCATATTGCAAGTTTCCTTGATTGTCTGTGGTTATGTACATTTTCTTATTCCGATTTTAAGGTAGGGATAACCGACCATGTTAAACATCTTTAAAAATTCACGTTTAAATATTTTATAGCCAATCTGGCAATCACCTTTCCTTGCAAACGTCTGGATAAGCTAAGTAATTTCATAATGTACGTACGTAAGTAAGGAAACTAGAATTTGGAAAGTTCATACTACGACCACTCCTTTGTGCCCATGCAATCATTGCTGATACAAACCCTCGCAGTAAGCAGCAGCTACTACATTTGTTTGGTTGTATAATATTTCCATCTAATTGCATGCACCTACTGGTGCTGTAGTCCAAGAAGCAGAAGGTCCCGGGTTCGAGTCCCGCTCCAAGCAAAAGCTTTCAACTTCTAACATAGACTTACCAGTTAAATCCATTAATTCTTGTGTTGGGTATGTGTGAAAGGTGACGCGTCATGACAATAACTAAATGCACTACCCGAGTGCATACATTTCCGAGTATAGATGTCCGTATTATCAAAGTAGTAAAGTTTTTGCTAGTGGCCAACACTTGGTTACGGTAATGGTCATTGTGCCTTGCAAACCCTTGTTCCCTGGTAGCTTGAGTGCTTGCTTCCATTGACGCATGTGTTTTATCTTTCTGGTTGAATCATGAAATGTAGCCCAACTGCAATCCTCACTGCGTGATTAGTTTTACACTGGGCAACATGTGCAAACAAGGCCAGAGTAATAATGGGTGGAGTTTGTGATATTCTTGTTGTTTTGTGTGCACTTGCAGTTTTTGTATTATAACGTATACATAATTCTCACCTGATGTTCAAAGTTCTAACAAGTGGTTTGGTTTGCTTGGTTGGTGTTACTGTTAATGAACGTGTTGCATGTTGAGTTGAGCACAACGACTTCTAGGCTTAGGTTGCGGCAATAAATAACTTGGAAGTACTCGACCGAGTCAAATAATTAAACCCAATCCTCGATATCCTGTATGTATTCAACTTGACTTCACCAGTTCATCCATCCATTCATTGCACAGTTGATCGATTGAAGGAACCCTTCAACTACCTTATGTGAGATGATGTGCCATCAAGGTATATACAACCTGAAATAATTGGGAAAATAAATAAATCAGGAAAAGTCAGGGAAATTGCTATATTTCTGGAATTTCTTTACTTTGCATAAAAATATCTCTAAAACTCACAAAATCAAATCTGTAAAACCCCCAAAAATTGAGGTCAAGCCCCCAGACCCCTATTTTCATGTACAGCCAGGGTCATATATAAATCAAGAGGTCTGAAAGATACCTCTTTCACCGACATCTCGTGGTCAACTCTTGGTGTCATTATTTATATCGCCCTGTGAACTGCATTATCGACGTAAATAAGAAACATGGCTGCTAAAATGTCAAAGGAAAATTCTCTATTCACCAGAGAAACTATCAAGCCTAGAAGAAATATAATATGGAACGTAAAGAGAGCATTATATATCGATACCTTGGCCTTGGCATAGCATTAAGACTATGCATTAGTTCTTATATTGGCCTTAGTTTCTAATTAATTTTGAATAATTCTATCTTGGCTGTCAAGTCTTATTTGCAAACCACCAAAGTTTGTTTTATGCTTTTGTTTTGATAAAATTTTATTTCACTTCTGACTGCCTTCTAGATATTGACTATTTTGTTGACCAAGAGTCTTTCAAAGCCTCCTAAATAATATTAATAACATCAAATAGTCTAGGGAACTTCCATCGATCGATAATGCAGTTCACAGGACGATATAAATAATGGCACCAAGAGTTGACCATGAGATGTCGGTGAAAGAGGTATCTTTCAGACCTCTTGATTTATATATGACCCTGACTGTACATACCATCATTTCATTCATAATGTTGAAGGGCAATTGAAGTTATTAATTTAATAATTTAATTTTCTCAATCAGCCAAATTTACAGTCTGGAATCACGGAATTTGTTAACCTAAATACGTAAATACCTTTGCTATTATGGAGATATTTGGTTCTATACACAATTTATCACAGCATCTTAACTTAAGCAATCTGTTGTGTTCCTACTTTTCAATCAGTTCACCTTAGCCTGTTGGCATATTGTTCTTGTCACTTGCACTGGTTTGCTTCTCAACCGTGTATGGTACAGTAATGCACTACGCTCTACGTTACGTATTTGTATGCCTTGTTATGAATTACATGGTTAATAAAAGCATGTTTATCTTGCAGTAATGCTCGTTGCTGACTATTGACTGTCATTGTTTTAAGTAACATAACATTATTGTAATCATATTATTTCAAGTTGATCTTTTTCTTTTTTGTAAATCTTGACACAATTTGACTTAACTTAGATTTCTAATCTTTCTGGTTTCTTAATCCCAGAGTACCTACCTCCTCTGCGTCCATGCGTTGTACCGTATTTCCAAGTACTAACCCCTTTTTCTTTTCTGTTTCGCTCATGATCACTTTGTCCTTGCTAGTCCTCTGTCTCTTGGTTGCCTTGCTGTTTACTAGCTTCTTATGTCCACGAGTCCACTTTGCCTTATACTTCATATTCAAATCTAAAAACCACCTATACCCATTAATGGTACCTAACAGAAGTGACTCATCCATTGCGCATTCTTCATCATCTTCCACTGCTATTTCCCACTTCTGGCAGTGTCAGTTGGAGTTTCCGAACCACATTCTTCTTTTCTTTTACAATTGTATCTCTTCCACATCTTCCCAGCTCTCCACTCATGGTTATAGAATAGGGTTTTAGCAATGGTCTCCTTCCACCTCTTCCTTGGTCATGCTGGGTGTTAAGTCATCTTGCTTTTTTCATCATGAGCTCTTGGCTAATTTATATAACAAAAATAATATTAATAAACAACCATGCTGTATCATTTGCATAGAAATACAGTTGTTACTTTAAAAAAAGCTTATGCTTGCGTGTTTACTTTGGTGTTGTGTTAAAAATTGTTCTTCTAATTATGATTTGCTTTGTCAAAATACTGTAACTGAAGCACTATTTAATTCCTGATTTCTGAGGGTCCCCCTTTTGGAATTACTTAATTGAATCACTCCAAGTTGCTTGGGGTGATCTGTGGGCCCGGGAACTCTCACGGACCACCTCCGGATTGTTCAAAATAGCATTTGCTTCCAAACTGATCCGTAGCAAGGGCTGTGTAAGTGAAAGAGATGTGCTCTTGGCCTGCGTGCTAGTGTGCTCAATTTGTATTTATTTACTCGTCATTACAAAAGGAGCAATTCTGATATTGCCCAAAGAACAAACTGTAAGCATGTCACACTTTTTACAAGAACTACAATACTTGGTTTAACTGTGGACATGTATTTTAATTAAAGGTCAAGATTACAGGTTGGGAATGGCGAGTTTGTATGGTATTTTTAAACCGTGCTTGCAACACCTGCTCAGAAATGAACTGTTGGAAGTGCTTACGCTTGCACAACTCCTGCAAAGTTCTTTCAATATTATAGTTACAACCTCAGTAAATTGAGTTAAATGTATTGTGAAGTATAGACTGTTTCATTCTTTGTCTGTACAGTCGATAAATTACCACCAAAAGGTACTACCATAACTAACTAACTAACTACACTAACTAACTTCAGTACAACATAAAAGGGTGTTGACTGTAGGTTCATGGTTTGTTGCTAATACCGATATGGGCCTTGCACTTTTTCTCATTCTTTGGTTTGAATCCTTGCTTGCATTGTCTCGATTAGTATTGTAGTAAAAATATTAGACATAGATCCATTAGTACATTGCAGGGATTTTCAATGCAATGCCTGACAGCACGAAGGAGGATAGAGAAGCATGCCTCTACTGGTTGACTAGATCTAGCACGATGAAGTAGTCTTGAAATGTTCTGATTTTTACAAGAATCATTTTTAGTGGGATCACAAGTATTTGATGCATTGCTGAGTACAATAAAATAAATTCATTTTTCAATTCATTTCTAGTGCAATATTAAACATGGCAAATAGACCTGGGGATAAAAGTAAATCTGGTTATGATGGGAACCTCTCCCCACGTACAAAAATTTACCGACGCAAGTTTTGTCTCGTTAAAACTGGCGGACTTGGGCAAATCCATATGTAAAATCATAGGACTAAAAAAACCGTAAGCATAAAGAATAAAGATAGTTGCGTTAGCAGACTTGCTGCGCTAGATGCGTCGGTAAAGTTGTGGTTCCTCTGGATGTGCTGCAAATGTCTACCCTCGCTTTTTTTAAATCAGAAAATGAATATTTGAACTAAATTTTTGTATCGACATACAGTAAAGCAGGCAAGAAACGTGAAATATTGAGTAAATAATTGTAAAAGAGTTGATAAAAATTGAGTGAAATTTGAATCCGCTAGATTCAGTATAGAAATGCCTCTCGTTAACCTCTACTCCAAAGTGGATGGTAAATATTGCGAGTTTTGACGACTACATACGTTGCAGGTTACTCAAAACACAAAATTTAATAAAAGTTTGTTGTTTTCTCTCTAGAAATACTCTTTTTTAATGCTAGAATAATTCATTCGTGTCATTTGGACTGGTTTTTGCTTGCATTTTGTTTCCATTCATCTACAAACATTATCGCCGGAAACAATTCCAATATTATATAATATATCCAATATTTGCCAATATTTGCGTCCACAACTTACCGATGCAAGACTGTGTATGAGGGGGTCCATGCATAACCCTTCTTAACATATTTTCAATTTTGTCATCTAACAATAATTAATTACTAATTATGCCATTTGATTATTTTTTTCTCATCTACAGGTGTATAAGATTTTGATTCCTAGATTGGATTGAGTTGAGACTAGAAAATAATACCTACCATTAAGAGGATGGGATAGTCGCGAAATTAAAACCACGCGAAATTACAGTTTTTTTGTGATATCTCAAGAACGATGCAAAATATCTAAAAACTGATTCGAAACCAAAATGTGGTTTTGTTGAACAATATAATGCAAGAAAAAATATTCAAATATAATAATTGGTTTGGTTTGTATAAGATATGCATTTAATTAATTAAAATTCTAATAAAAAACTAATTACCATCACATTACAAATTTTTTTCTTGCATTATATTGTTCTAACAAAACCACAATTCGGTCTAGAATCAGTTTTTAGATATTTTGCATCATTCTCGAGATATCACAAAAAAACTGTAATTTTCGTGGTTTTAATTTCGCGACTATCCCATCCTCTTAACCAAGTTCGTTAGTAATGTTAGGATAAAGAATAAAGATGTTTGTTTTTATTGTCTTGTGGCTGTAGCCGCTGTACACTGTCCCTTGTAGTGTACTACTACATACATAGGTGGCGTCTTAAACGAATTCGCTTTATTTAAACGTTTGTCTTGGCGTAGCTCAGCAAAGCATGACAATTCTTGCCTTCTCACCTGCACCAATTACAATGATTGCAGGACAGTTCTTGAAATATTGTTTTCACATAGTTTTCTTTATTTAAAGTGCAGTGTACAGTCCAAATAATTAATTACATTATTATATTAGGTCTACTTATAGTTGTATCTTGACGGCAGTAACACAGTAGGAAGGTGTTCCTACTCATTTCATGCATAAGACAGTTGGTTTAGATGATAAAATGGGAAAAATAAATTTGCTGAGAGAAATTAATAATGTCAGTATTTAATCTATTTCTTGTAAATTTCCGAGTCATATTGATCGACTTCAAACTTATGGAATCAATGTCATCCTTACTGCAAAGCCCTGCACACTGTAATGTGACGTTGTTGCTTAGTCTCTAATGAGTGTCCCCTCCTGTAAACGTAACGGACAGTGTCTCCAGTCGATGAACGAGCCGGTTGAGGTGCTCGTCCACAATCTACCGGAAGACAAAGACTCGACAAGAATCAAGGCTCGCCTGCGGAAGCTGTCGTACAACTGTGGCGGGCGAGTGATATCCGTAGGCGGGGCATCGTGGCGGTTCAATTCACCTCCGTCGAGATCGCCGTCAGGTAAGACCTTGCAATGTATAGCGGCCATGACACCTGGAGGTAGAAAACCTACTTTTCAGAGTTTATTTGATTGATAGATGAAGGGCTTTATGTCTCATATTTATGTTTTAAAAGTAAGAGGCAGCAACCCATAGATTTTATAAGTGTCACACATTGTAGATACACTGGTAGAACGTTGCTACTAAAAAGTTGAAGGTTTTTCCAAGAAAAACAACACTTAAAAAAGAGTGTAAATTTAAGGAGTTCTTGAATAATGTACTGTAATTCATAACATTCCTAATGTATGCGGTATGGAAATCTGTACTGTGCAAAAGAGAGGAGAACAAAATACAGGCAGCGGAAGTAAGATTCTTAGGAGCGCAGTGGGTAGGACAAGAAGAGACGGGATCAGAAACACGGCCATTAGAGAAGTTAGGTGACGGGTTAGGATGGATACAGTTGAGATGGTGAGGTCGGAAGAGAGTAAACACGGGAGAATGAAAGGAAGAAGAAGAAGAAGAAGATAAAATAAAGTACGATTACCTCGCCTGTAATAGTATGGCAGATGCATAGCTCTTTAATTTACTTATCTTAATTTAATTTAACAGAATTTGAAGTAAATATTATGTACACAAGGAAAAATATGCATTACTTACGGAACTCCTTCGGTTGGGGGGGTCCAAAAGCTTTTTACAATGTTTTGTAGGGAATCGTAGGTTGGGGGGGGGGGGGGCTGCAAAGTGCGTATGTTTTATGATATGTAGGGCCTACTTGGTATTATATTTCATTTAACACCATCGCGCTTCACGCAAAACATCCCAAAATGTGTTTATGTCATTATTCATGTACCGTATACAATATGTAGTCAATGGCAAAAGTTACTGCTCCCCTTCGCATAGTTTTCTTGTTGAGTTTGATAACCATATTTCTCATGGCAACACATTTGAATTTCAGTGGGAGCATATTTGGACCAATCACAACCCAGCACTTGTTGAACCAATGGGAATGACTCATTGTAACAAGCTAGGGTAGATGGGTGAGTGAGTCACTGAACACTGAACAGCCAGTCAACCAGTCAGTTGTGTCAGAACCTCCAAGCTTGCATGGTAGTTGTAAGAATGTTTCTCAGGGAATTATAAAAGTTTCTTACATCTTTGCCAGTGTTAATATTAATATGATATGTTAAAAGATTAATCAAGAAAAATTTGATTATCCACATTTAAATGCTTTCACCAGATTACTACAAGAGGAACAGGCAAGTGGTATTTTAGTTGCAGCTTCAAGGTCAAACTCAACATTAGCTTACCCTCCATGACTGAAATTTGATAGGTTTGTTCACATTGTTCAGTTAATGTAATGGAAACAAATTATAGCTCTGAGAACTGAGTAGTTCTCATCTAGGTCAATTAATTACTTTGCCTATGGTTTGCTACTCCAATAACCTAGAAGCCCATGTTCTTGCCAATTGTGACCTTGTAGAAACAAGTCAACTAGGCCTAGTGTATCCCTCTTAAAGTTACACAACACCATTCCCGAGGATGTTTTGTGCAATACATTGATGAATGGTGATCCTTTTTTATGGCAACTGCAATGGAATAACTTTTGGGAGTTTAGGAGACAGATTATTTTCCAGAGGTAGTTTATTGGCCAAATTGGTAATACTAATCGATATTGTGATCTCGCACCTGTAAGTGAAGTTTGTATGGGGTTAGGGTTTGCGCAAAGTGCAATGGTTTTATATTTGTTTTGAATTTAAGAGAAACATGTAAAACCACCGGGCTTTGCGTGATACTCTAATTTTTGTTGAATTGATTGAAAGTTGAAACCGGTAAATATGAACGATTCCGTATTATTGTCAAAATTGAAAAATAACTTTCAAAAAGGCTTTACTAAGCATCACTGGTCAACATATTAATGTTTCAAAACGGCGCTTACCTTGGAAATGTGTAAAAGTTGAAAAACATGAACTATAAGTGGGAAACTTCAAACCGGCCTTTAACGTCACTATTTTAAACGAAAGTCATGTTGCGTTGAAAGTCCTTTATATTTAAAATAGCGACGTTTAAGGTTTTGTAGGTTGAGTATTTTAGTGCAAAAGGTTGGTACTAACGTAAAAGCAAGATGTTAATGTCCAACATGGTAAACCAACAACAGTGAAATGTCCCGATTGTTTACGTGTTCAATCTGTGTTCATTTTTCCATATTCCCTCCTACGCGGGTTGGCATTGTAAAGTTTCAACTATAATTGAGGTAATTTGTTCAATTACCAGTGGATTTTTGCTGGGAAAAGAAGGTTAGCCGGGGTTTGGGGGGGGGGGGGTTGCGCGAAGCGCCGTGGCGAGGTTAGTACACCACTTGGGCATACAGCCTTGCAGGTGACACTAATGTTTTTCCTACTTTTTACACTTTTTTAAGGTAAGCGCCGTTTTGAAACGTTAATATGTCGACTAGTGATGCTTAGTAAAGTCTTTTTGAAAGTTATTTTTCAAATTTGACAATAATACGGAATTGTTCATAATTACCTTGAAACCCTCTACGAATTTACTTTCAAGCACAATATCACATTGATAATTACCTAAATATGTACTAATCTGTAGCTTAGACTGCCTATTTCAAATGAAATCCTAGAAGGTTGTTACAAGTTGGCCTACCTCTTTCAGTGTAGGCGAGTCTGAAGTAGGCCTACCTAGCTTTTCTTTATTGTATTTACCTTTGTGGCATTCCTTTAAAATGCTGAGTCAATAAAAGCAAAATAATAATAATAATATTAAGTGTAGGCGAATCTGCTGTAGGCCTGCATCTCTTCGATTTTGAAGTAGGCCTATCTCTTAAAGTGTAGGCGAGTCAGCTGTAGGCCTGCATCTCTTCGAATGTCACTGAACTTGTCTGGTGGAACTTCTTCAGTTGCCCCCCAAAATAAAATCATCATGTTTTTGCTGATTTTTGGTTCAAAGTCCTTCATACTTAAAAAAGCACACCAAAAGCATGATGAATTTGATTTTGACCCCCCCCCCCAACCGAAGAAGTTCCGGCTGGTTTGGGTTCTATTAGATCTTGGTGACTTGGGGTTTAGTGTTGCTGCGTAAGACTACAGCCTTTTCGGTTGGTGTTGGCCAACTTTTTAACACTGTTTTTTTCACTTAAAAACTACGGAAAACCACTGTAAATGATTTATATTTTATAATTGCAGTTGTATAATAAAAAAATGCACTCGCAAGTTTCATTTTCATGTTGTTTTATTAACAAAAGTAAGTTACAAGTAGCGATGAGTGACGCGCCTTTAGGCCGACCGATCATGCTGAGAACTGAGCACCGCCACCGAGCCGAGGTTTGCACTCACTGCAAGTAACCTTACAAAAAAATAAAAAAAATAAAAACAACATAAAACTTTATAGTCGCTACTTTAAACAAACAAAAAGCTTCAAAACCTTCAACGTCACTATTTTAAACGAAAGTCCTTTTGTGCCAAACTAGGTTATTTTCTATTTAAAATAGCGACGTTAAAGGTTTTGTAGGTAGTGGTATATTGGTAACTTGTAGAGTGAAGGAGGCATCGCGTAAATGTAAATATCCAATATGGCTGTCAGCCTAATGTGCGTAGGCCTATGCTATGTATAACCTGTGTAAATTACTAATTCAGCTAACACACTATATTGTACATTTTAGGATCAGTGAATAATAAATAATAAATATTAAATAAATCGTTCATAATTACTATTTTTATATTTATTTCATATTTACAGTGGTTTTTCGTCATTTTTAATTGAAAAAACAGTGTTAAAAAGTTGGCCAACACCAACCGAAAAAGTACCAGCCCTTCATGGAAGTCATTCAAGCTCATTGACTTACGTACAGACTGCCATAGAAAACAGTAGGCCTATGTGTTCACATTTGTACTATAACTACTAAGAAAAAATCTTGATGAAACTGGGTATTAGGGCCTACTGGCCAATATCTTTATTTATGGTTGTATTAGGTAGTGATTGAGCGAGCGTCTCCACTTGACTCTTTTGGCTCGAATGTCTGTTTTTTTTTCTGTTACTGCTTCGGTACAGGTCGCACCGTTTCTCTGATCGACCTGAAACTTTGCACACATGTACATACCACCTAGGCGGGTTGCTGTATAGTTTTTGAACAAAATCCGATCGTTGGTTATAAAAAATAAAAAATAAAATAAAAATGTTCCGATCATTATGAAATTTTGCAGGGTCAATAAGTACAACATTCTCTCCTATTTTACAAATTTTCAGCTAAATCGGTCAAGACCTTAAAGACTTATTGGTATGTAACATTATGGGAATGTCGTACTCGGGTCGTGTTGCACGTACCGGTGCTCGCTCAACAACGCGACGGGACTTTAGCGTTTTCCTAGTATTCTACATCAAACACCAACTAGGCCTACATTATTACTAGTACCACTACCAGTACTAGTAGGCCCAGTTAGTTTGTAATTTTGAACAATTCTGTAGGCCTGCCTACCATGATCAAATTTTCTTAATTTTTTTATACCAGTCTGAAAGGTATACAATACATATATACTGTACTAGAGTTGAAGTTCTTATTAAATGTATTTTTTAGCCGGCGTACACAAATTTTTGAAGAAATTGATTTCCCTTTTTGTTTGTTATTATTTCACTATTATCACTCCTTTTGTCTCGCTGTTTACACTAGGCATTGGAATGCCACGCTGCATGCTTCCCTCATCCTACAGAACCAACTTCGATGATGGTGCGCTATTAAAGATAGATATGTAATTAACCACCTGCTTTTTACGCCGTAACCTCTTAACGAACTTCGTAGTTGACAACGCCGTTTTTTGCGCTTTTTACACTTTTCTGGTGTGTGTGGAACGTTTATGTGTCCTACCAGTTATGTTGAGTGTATGGCTTTTTTTGTGAATTAATTATATGTTAAAGAACTATTCTGATAAATTGGTGGAAAATACTAGTTCCAAATACACTTCGGAAAGTGATTTAGATTACTCCAATCGACGATCAGTACCATTTCAAGTGAAGTGAGAATACAGTATCGATCTCAGAATTAGACTATCGACTTTAATTCGACTTTCAACACAATTTCTGACAAAAACAACAACTCAATCTCATCATCTGCTATTTTCATCTTGTTTTGCATGGACGTAATCATTTTCTGTGTGATAAACACGAATAAATGTGACTCTAGCCCAGAACTTGGCTTTCAAACACAACTGGCATTGTTCAGAATATGACTCCTTTTAGCTAAATTGGTTCTAAATCTTTAATCTATTGATGTAGGCTACACTGATTGTATTAACTGTTTTATGTTTGACTTTTCCTGACAGTGAGATATAGGCCCTACGTAGTTATTGGCTTCGACTTGGTTTTGTGCCTACATATTTCGAAGGTTGAATCACGCATTGCATGGCTTTCCAGTTTTCACTACTAGAAGATTAATTAATTTAACCATTTATAAAATGTGAAATTAATCTACATTTTAAGACCCATCTCCCACCTCACTTCCTAAGTTTTAAACAATGGTGGGCATACTAAATGGTCTCCACATGTGTTCTGTGTGTAATTCCATAGTCAGCTCGAATGGGCATTAGATAGTGGGAAGCTAAGTTTGGAAATCACCGACGTAGGCCTCCAGTGTGTTAGCTTAAAGTTTTACGAACTTGCCAACAATATTTGAATTTTTTCCTTTTTCCTGTATTTGAGTGTTAGCCCTTTAGGAACACATTGTGTGGTTTGATTCCCGCTCTAGGCAGAAGTTTTTTTAACCTGATTTGGACGGAAGTCCATCAGTTCTTGGCTTAGGAATTTGTAAACAGTGACTTTGGAGCCGTCCCAGCAATGAGACACATAACAATTTCTAAGATTGTTCGTTGTTCCGAATCAGCCTTGTTGATTCTGTGTCTGTCCGCGGGTGGAATCGTGTCCAGCTTGATTGATCAGTGTTTTCTACTTAAATATGCCGGTCTCTAGTTGGTCATTGTTAGCTGGTCGATAGTCTCTGCACGTACAGGGTTGGCTTGGTCTGCTTTAAATCTAATGCCCCCCAATGAAAATCAGTTCTATGACTGATAAGGTAGGGTAGACTCTAAATACGTTTTTTTAAAATTTGTATTATTTATTTATTTTATTTAGATGCATTTGCACATCCCTAGTATTGTTTGGAACTGTTTTCTTATGATGTGCTGTGAAGGGACCTCACTCCAAAGTGCTTTACATAGCTGTATTGCCATTATGCTCAGCCCTTACACTAGGCCTTTACCAACCAACCTAAAGTGCATTTCTTTGTATGTGATGTCAAGGTTTTGTTTTGTTTGCGCAGAGCCCAGAAGAGGATGGAGGGCGAAGACGTCTACGGTCACAAGATCACGGTGAGTCCTCCAATGAAGGTTCCAATCACAAACAAGGTCTTGTCTTCCTCCCCTGTCAAGGGACGCATCACGTACTCGCGGTCACAGGAGGGACATCAGTACTTGGTGAGTGTCGCCCCGTCTGCTCACGACTGAGGGATGCGGGCTCAAAACCAAGTCTTGATCCTCATCCACAAACCCGCATTGTTTTGAAAAGTAGGCATGCATTAACAGTAACAACAAGCTCGCTCACTCATTAAAACATTGGGTCACATAATATTTCTGAATCAATATCGTACTATGGTGAACCTGATAGCAATGATTGTCCTTACAGTATAGCTCTAAACAGTTTTATCACTAGTGAGTAGTGACATTTTAGCCTGATATAAAATGGTTATTGCATTGCGCTGACTTCCAAATTCATTGTTACGTGGATCAGTTTAGATGTTTGCCTTGTTTTCACGAGTCCGTCAGACGCGACGCAACAAAAGTTAAAACATGTTAAATATCCATTGTGAAACCGAGCCCGTCGCGTGACGGGGTCATTCCTTGCTGTGATTGGTCAATCATTACTTCCGGCGCGTCGCGGCTAAGCTGGACGTGAAAACGAGGGTTAACAGTACCAGTACACTCTATAATGCCTGGGCTAGATCACTATGCGTATTTTTACAAGCGCTAGCGCTTAGCTGGTTTATGTTCGGTTTGAAATCTTTGTCGTTTGCTCTGGATGCTCAAATTGAGATGGCAGCACCATATCTGAGCACATTTATCACTTCTCTGTTGTTTGATGCCTTGAAATGGCCTGTAAACGTAATTCTACCCACTTTGCTGCTGGCAACTAACGCTCAAGCCAATCCCATCATTTTACAATCCATTTTCCTGCAACCTATTATTTTGTGTTCTAAAAATATGAGTTAGTTTTCTCAAGTTTGCAGGGTTGCTTATTGCATTGTTTGTATTGACCCTCGGTGGTGCTCTTGTTGTATCGTAGGTGTCCGGCTCTGGCTACCCCCCGCAAGTGATGGCGAGCGTGTACCGCACCAGCGCTCGTTCCGTCTACACTCAGTACAACTCAAACCCCAACCTGAGTTCCGGCGGTCTTCTGCCGACTCCTCCTAACCTGCTCGGAATCTACCCGATCTCAACGTGGACCAACGACAGTTGCAGCTCGGCTTTCGGACAACCCGCACAGGTGAGAACCTGTTACGTTGCGTTGATTTTTATTTTGTGCTTCCTTAAATGTCTTTGTGGGACTTGTTGCACTTTGTTTGGGAAAAAGTGCCATTTTGATTGAAACCTAGTCTAGATACTGAGAATTATTTGCACGTAAAACTCATTAAAACACTATTTTATCACCATAACAATCGGAAATAAAATAACATGGACACAGCAAAAACAACAAAGTGTCGATACTAGTCCTGTCAAATGTAATTTTTAATTCCTTGTAAATTTCTCCTTAAAATTTAAACCACAAACATTGTGTATCTAAATTCATTATTTAAAAATATTACTAAGGTGTAATGTTTGTGTTCATAGACTGATGTTGTCACCACCACCCAGTCGGTGAAGACCAATGGTTGGCACTCGGCCTGTGTGGACACCATGACGGCCGGGCGTCCAATATGCCAGACGTCGAACCTGAGTTCGGCTTCGTTGAAAGAATACAACCCGTTCAGAATGAGTACAACAGACTCCAGTCAAACCTCATCGGCCTTCTCGCCTAATAATGCGGGCCAATCCTCCATCAAGTCCACGCCAAACATTGGAAATATGTTCATGCACGGTACTTTCTTTGCTCAAAAGTCGCCAAATTAAAACATATCCACCACTTTTTCAACGGGTAAAAATTCCAAGCATTTTTATCCAATCGCATACCTGGATTGGGTCCTGCCGTCGGCAAGATGATCCCTTGACCCATCACCGCCGCCCGTCCCCATTCCAACACTCCGCCGAACACCCCTCGGCCAATGTTCTACGCTTATACGGTAACGCTCAGGCTGCCAAGGTTTGTACTTGTGTTTCTATTTATTATTATTTATTTTCCCACTATAAGGTTAAGTCCGAAGGTTGGCAGAAAAGGGCAGTATGCCCCAAGCGCAAGGTGTCTGCCAGTCTTAACAAATTGATACAACAAACAAGCACTTCAAAATCCGAATTGTACTAAATTAGACATAGGAATCCCGCTATAGGCAGAAGATTTCAAACTAATCCTAGCGACGAGGCTGTGTTCTGTTCCGAATTAGCCTTGCTGATTCTGGCACCATCCGCGAGTGTGATCGTGTCCAGCTTGTTTGGTTGGTGTTTCCTATACCAGTCTCTAGCTAGATAGACATTATTCTGTTGTCGATGATGTCGGTGCCTACGGGTTGGTTTGGTCTAGGCCTACTTTAAATTAATGTCCCCACTGAAAATCAGTTCAAATGTGGTTTAGTGGGTAGACTAAATACAAGCTCTTTATACATATATTTATTTCAATATAGGACCTACCTACTATATATGTATGTGAGTTTAGGCCTATATTTAAAATTATCAAGTTCAAAACATGGGGTGCAGCCATTATGAGAAGCCATTTTTCAATAGTATTAACATGCTTCACTTTAAAAATTGAGTGGTGAAAATAAGGGTGTGGCCATTACTCGGCCTTTAATCGAGTCAATGCAGTAAAAGTATGTAAAATTAGGGATGCACACAATAATCGATATTATCGATCAGCCACTAATCAATAATGGATATTATTTTGATAATTGATAAACAAAATTCATTATCGATTATCGAAATATCAAATACTAATTGGTAAATAGTGGCACGAATCAAATTCTAAATCACTGGCTGGGCTGATGGTGTCACACTCGAGATTTATGTTTAGGATCGACCCATCAGTCTATAACAGAAGACAAACACATGACTTCGAAGACAGCCAGGCAGTAAACGGAACGTGGTTGTTTTGTTTTGACTTGTACACTTTCCACACTTGAGGTTCCACTTATAGGTCGGCACAGGCTAGGCTTTATTGTGATATCGATATTATTGATAGTGACATTACCATTTTGATAATCGATACTGAAAAAAGTATTGATGTGTAGGTACCCATAATTTTGATAACCGATAATGAAAAAAGTATCTATGTGCATCCCTATGTAAAATAGTATTTATTTACAAGTTGGTAATAATTTACTGGCATAATAGTGAAATGTCATTTATTTCTAATACACAGCCTGTTATTTAGGCCTAGTTTAATTTTTACTATCAATTAATTTCTTATTTTTTTAATTCTTGATTTCAGATCCCGGTCGCCACTGGACAAACTCCTTCCACGAAGAACTCCACCCCGTTTATCTTCACCGGCAATGGCAGCGAGTCATCTGCCGCTCAGCGGGCGACTAGGCCGAAACAGCAAGTCAGCGAGGAGTCGCAAGAGGTAAGCCCGCACTCGCTCGAGATGTGATCTACATGAACAATGTCATTGTCACCTCAATGTTTAGTTTTATAGTAAATAAGAAATTGTCACAATGTTGATACTATAAACACCCTTGCACGCACAATTCTTCTGTCGTTACGTTCTGAGTTACCTACCGAATTTAAAGTCTTGCTCAGGAATGTATCCATTGAGACTTGAGAGCCTAAAAGTTGAACCCTCATCACTTGTTTGTGTGTGTAGCGCTACTTCCATCCGATCTCGTCCTCGAACAACGTTGCCAGATCAGACGTCATCGAGCTGCAAGTCACCAACCTGGACCAGAACATTGATGTCAGGGAAATGAAGAAGTTAGTCACAGCTGCATTTGCCGAGCATGTTGTGGTAAGTCCAGTCACTCATATTAACATTGCTTCTCAAATTAATAGGTTTTGCATTTGCATTTGCAAATTGAATGTGTAAGTTTAGAGGTGGGGTAGGCTACCCCACCACTGTTGTGAGGTACTGTACACAAATTACGTACCTTGCATTTAACATTATTTTAAAGGTATTCTACTATACGTTTTGTGATCTAAATGGAAATATCATATCTATCTATCTCATATATTCCAAGTATAAGTGCTGCCTACATTACCTTCTTTCACACCTGACTTTATTGAATAACTTATGAGGGACAATGATATCTGGGATGCAGGATGATACGTAGTATGCAGTTCATATTCATATTCATTTATTTATTGTACATAGATCCCCAATAGAGTAACAGGTACATGGGATATTATACATAGTCACAGTAGTAGTATGAATTAATCTAAAAGAGTTCAACTAGAATCACAGAAAATTGTCAATGAAATAAAATGAGTTATTAGCATGGGGACTGTAAGCCTACACATTTTGCACAGTTAGTTCCAGAGACATTATCCTCTTGAAACCATAACTTATTGTGTTGTACCAAACACAGGTTGAGGATAAAAATTGTGTAGACTCATAGTGAATGAACATTGTCACCATGTGATAAATAATTAACCGTCAAACGCTTGGTTATGGAGAAACGTGTACAGAATACCTGGATCCCAGAATGGCTAATCCCCTGATTTTACTCAATGTATTTAGTAGAAAAGATACAAGTCCTAAAGTCTTTACCATGTATGATGTTTTCCCGTCAGGTTCTCCACGTTTCAATGCACACGCAGTCTGACGGCAACTTGGCTGCGTATGTGAAGCTGCCTAGTCTGGAGGAGGCCCAGTTTGCCGTCTCGCAACTCCACAGACGCAAGATAGGCTACAAGCGTGTGATGATAGCCTACGTCGGTACGGGGGGCCCCAGCCCGCAGCTTCTCAGGTAGGCTAACGAGAACCTGAAGTAATTAATTTGATTAGATACTAATGATGATTGATATGAGTTAATACCATTTAGTGTTTTTTTTATTTCCATTTTCATGGATAAAATACCAAAGCAAGAGACCTAGGCAAGTCTTTGTTAAAACAAGGAAGAAATACAGTTAATGTAGTACGCCCACCGCACCACAACCACTCTTTATCTGTTGCTAGGGCGTATATTAAATAATTTATTAAATTGCATGCATTCATATTAATTTAAAACTGGGCAACACATGTGCCGGAACATTGAGGAAAAGGCTGTGTTCAAACGTGATTTATACACGGCGACAAGATTAACCAGCTAGCTATTAACTTCTGCTTTGTCGGTGCAATTACTGTATTTATGCAAATATAGGCCTTGGGTATTTAAAAATATCAATTTAAAAAGGTGGGGGGCGGCTTTTCTGCGGAGTAATTTATCAATAGTGTTTATATCCTACTCTTTAAAATTTGAGTGGTCAGTATAGGGATGAGTCAATTAGTTATTTTTAAATTAGATTGGAGATGCTTAAAGGGCCATTCACAACTAACTTAGTAGCTATGTTCAATTAGTTTGGAAAAGGCCAAATGGCTAGTTTAGTTTAGATTGGAGAAGGGTTGACAGGTTGGGAAAGCATAGAGAACATTCGAAACGCGTCGTGGATTAAGGTAACAACTTTAAATTAGCTACAGTTGTCATCAGCAGGTGAAAAGTTTTGTCGCCCCCAGCCCTTCAGGCTGGGCTTTATGTTCTCTATGCTTTCCCAACCTGTCAACCCTTCTCCAATCTAAACTAACTTAGTAGCTAACTTAGCCTCTAACTTAAAGGTTTGTCTTATGGAAAACAACACGTCTGTTCATGACCAAAACTTAGCCTTTAACTTACACTTATCAGCAACCGAAAATTTGCAAACTCCAAGGTTTTACTTAGCAGCTAACTTAACATTAAGCTTTTAACCAATCAGAGAGAGACTCGAGCCGACAATTTCCGGTCATATCCGATTGAAAACGTAAACAAACAGCAAAAATGGATCCCAAGGAACATCAGCTATTGTTCGATGAAAAGCTATTGAACGAATTCATGAAAAGACCACTGCTATATGTAAAATCTTCGTCTTTATCCAAAGATAAGAATATAAAAGAAAACATGTGGCTATCGATTGGGGCAGAAATGTCAACTGACCGTCAGTATTATTAACGTTTATTGCGGCACTAGGCCTAGCCCCCAGCTAGGGCTAGGCCATGTGAGGTTATGTAAGGCTTACGTCACGTTGTCTTAAATAAATACGTTTATTATTTTTACCATCAATTATTGTTTAATAAACTGTACAGTCTATAGTCAATCAATTCTATAATGCTACCTAAGTAGAGCTAGGCTAGGCCTACTTACTGAATGCTGAATGTTATTGTATGTCAAGCATTGGCGCGATAAAAGTAAACACTGCAAATCTGTGTTGTGATTGGTTTAAAAATATCTATCATGAACAGCAACCTAAAGTTAGAGGCTAAGTTAGCTGCTAAGTTAGAGGCCTAAGTTGGTTATGAATGAGCCTTAACGGCTAGTTAATGTTAAGTAGGGGTGTCGAAAGGGAACCCAACAGCTTACCTGGTCGGTGACTGCAGGGATCTCGTAGAAGAAAGACACAAATAAATAAAAATAAACATAATACAAGAAAACGTCAAAACTGTTTCGGCCAAACAGGGCCTTGCTCACTCGACGAGAGCGGAGGGTTAACTAACTAAGTTTGTACAGCTATTACAGTATTTACAAGACACGCCAGTGGCGCTGTTGGGTGGGGGTGGAGTGCAGGAGAACTAGGAGGGAGGGGGGGGGGAGCAGTGGAGTACCCCTAACGGATGTTGAGGTTAGGGGGAAGCGTCGAGTTGGTAATCCACTGGTGAGCCAGCTCCCACCTCCTCAATTCATGTTCATTGCAGTGGGCAGGTAGGGCTCTCACAACACTGGCCTGGTAGCATTCGTTGAAAGACAGGTTGTGAGATACAGCATGTAGGGTTACTGGTTTTTCGATGTTGCCTGCCTTGGTGTCATGTCTATGGCCATTCATTCGTGTGTTGAGGGCGTTGGCAGTAAGACCTATATATTCAGCTGGGCATCTACTGCACCTCAACTGATAAATGATGTTGTTGCTTTGGCATGTGTTGTGTCCCTGGATGGCGTATGTTCTGTCCGTGGCTGTCGTTGTAAACGACTCGGTGGATAGGTTGAGTTGGCATGTTTTACAGCGAGCGCTGTCACGGGGGTAGGAGCCAGGTGGTAGGGCTACTTGGGGTGTGTCGGTCCTGTTCCGGGGGTTGCGTTTAACCAACAAGTCCTGGATGTTGGGCGGACGCTTGAATGTTACCCGCGGGATGTTGAGGTTTTTGGTCAGGGTCGAGGTGTTCAGCAGATGACTGTTCCTCTTCATGATGCCGTTGAGGGCATGTAGGCCAGGGTGCCACTGGGTGATGAGGGGGATTGTGTTCCCTTGTGTGCGAGTGGTTGGGTCTCTGGGGGCACGAGTCATCTGCTGTTGGACCAGTTTAGGCGGGTAGCCTCGGTTGCCGAAGGCTTCCGAGATTTTGCTGCAGTATGCGGCCAGGTCCTCCTTGTCGGAGCATATTCTCCGGCCCCCCAAATTATTTTCTATATTTAATAACAAAAGAAACAACTGATGTAAAAGAAGTTGGATAGGAGAGGCCTACTAGAAAGGAAGGAGAAAGAAGTTGGAATCTAGAAAGAAAAGTCAACTCAAAGAAGGTGGATATTGGAAAGAAAAGACATGGTGATAAGGATCTAGAAGAGAATAAGTTTTGTTGGAGAAACTAAAGAGATTGAAAGTACAAAATTGTAAGTGGCGGCCAATTTTGATTTTTCGAAATTGTATCTTCGGATTTGATATGATGTTTATTGAGTTTTCCTACGGCCCGGAGAGCTTACCCCGGGACACCGTGCCAAATGATCAAACAGAGCTCATTGTTTTCATGCAAGAATTTGGCACGTTGTGGGTGAAGATATTGCACGACGGGTCAACTACAATGACCAACAAGTCAGGACCACATACCCCCTGGACTGGTGGCAGGAGGCCCCAGAGCAAAGACGACTTTCACGAACGCCACTGGCTATCATTTTGGATAGCTGGGAAGAAAAATGATTGAAGAATCAAGCTTTCCGCATAGGAAGAAGAAAAAAAAAGTTTAAAATTAAGTTATTTGTTAGTTAGTTAGTAGTATTTTATTATAGCGCATTAGCTAATTTAGTAGTACAATTCAATACATAGAACACATATTTAAAACAATTACAGAGCATACAATGGTTACAGTGATTGTTACAGTAAATGTACATGAATAAATCAAAAATTATATAATGTACACACTACACATGAATATCCTTTTAACAAACATATCAAATATTACTATACAATTTCGTAATAAATTTTATTACGGATATCTATACATAACCTTAAAAATATTCTACAATGGATGTACACTACACTGTGTACCCATTAATTATCCGACAAGTTCATATATAATAAAAATTCATAGGAACTAGTGGGATATAAGGCAATTCAATCTATATTAAATCCCTGTTGTAGCCTATCTAGGCCTAGGTACAACTAACAGGCTAGGCCTAGCTAATTTGTAATTTGGCCTCTCTTCCCCTGGTCCTAGATCTAACCTTCAAGAGCTAATCTAAAGCACAGGCCATTCTTTCTAACCTAATTATTACTAGGCTAGTATTTGTATTGGGTAGCGCTAGGCCTAGGCCCTAGGTTTGGACAAAGATAAATACAAGTAGGGACCTAGGCCCTAGGCCTAGCCTAAAGTCAAATTGTGAGTCAATGTGATTAATTTGGTGATCCTTTACATTGTTTGTACTTGATAAAGTTATATAAAGTTGCCGCATTTAAATTATTTAGTTGTCGGAAAATTTTCCCGATCCCGTCCTGAGGCTAAAATTCATTTCCCGCACACCCCTAAGTATTAATGTTGTCAAAGTGTGGAAAAGATCTACTGGCTGTTTTTGCTTAGATTGGAGAAGGGTTGACAAGTTGGGAAAGATTAGAGAACATAAAGCCCAGCCTCAAGGGCTGGGGGCGACAAAACTTTTCACCTGCTGATGATGACTGCAGCTAATTTAAAGTTGTTTGTTACCTTAATCCACGACGCGTTTCGTTCTTCTGGGACTTGGTGTTACAGTTTGTTTTGTTTTCAGATCTCAGATTGTGTCGCTACTTGCGGAGATCCCCTCCCACAGCCTTCCATTGTTCAAGTTCTGTGAGCTGTTCGAGAGCCGCTACTTAATTTCAATCAGTGTATCCGAGATGTACAAGATGAAAGACGTATGTCTGATCACGGACGGTCCGACCGGTCGAATGGTCAGTCTTAACCCTGACCACAGACACACACCCTCGCCGGCTTTCAACAATGTTACGGTGAGCAGAACTCCTACTCTCGAGCAGCATACTGCTATAGTTGTTACTGGATTGAGTTATTTTAGACAATATGCCAGCTTTTGGAGTGCAAAGTGCAATATTAGCCTACACCTACACTGTAGCATACTCGGTGCAGCATAACGCATATGAAGTTTTTTACACACTATTCTTTCCAACTTGATTCAATTATGCTAATCGAGGTGCCGAATAATTGGATGATGAGCAAGAAGCTCAAGATAACTTTGAGTAAAATAAATTAGGTGTTGAAATGTTGTAGCTTTGCCCTCTTTGCTAATGTTGTTCACCCATGAATCTTGATGTAACATTAGGTAAACCCCGAGCTCGAATCTGTTGCGTGTAGTGATGACATCGGGTACCCAAAAACCGGTTCCGACTTTTCACACCGGTTCCCCCCCCCCCAATTTTTTTTTTTTACAAAGTGACGTTAAAAATTGGTTTCTTTTTGGTACGTAACCACGTAACAGCACCTTCTTTCTCACAAGATTGTGAAATTATTCAGCTATGCTAGGCCCATCCCACTCCAGATCGCACAATAGGCTATGGGTGTTCAAGGACGCGCGCATTGTTTGAACTTCAGCTATGCTAGGCCCATCCCACTCCAGATCGCACAATAGGCTATGGGTGTTCAAGGACGCGCGCATTGTTTGAACTTTGAAGAATGCTATTAAAGGGCACTTTTGACCTGCTGATTGTTAACCTTTTCAGGAGTGGTTTTTTTAAACATTTTTTTGCAGATTATTTAACTTGGCCTATAAAACTAGGAATGTACATTTAAGTTCTGAAGATGACTTCATTGATGGAGAGTTCGATATTCAAATTTAAAAAAAAAAAAATGGAAAAAAATTTTTTTGGAAAATTTTAAAATTCAAAAAAAAAAATCTGTTAGCAAATCGCGCGGACGTAATATTACGGCCGTACTCTAGAAAAGGTTAATTGTAACTTTAAAAAAAAAAACTTTAAGAACTAGTTCCGAACCGTTTCCGGAGCGGAGGAACCGGTTCGGACTTTTTGGACTCGATGTCATCACTAGTTGCGTGTGCAACTAAGGTTTGCTCGCGATGTTTCAGAACGAGCCCAGTATGGAGTTGCCTTACTGCACGATACATCGGCCGGGCCCCGACAAGGGTTGGGCCGAGCAGGAGATGCGGCCGTTACCCAGCGTTCGTATCGGCCTGAAGGTTCTCATGTACCGCGTCAACCTGCTCATCGAGTCTCACGGCGGCAGCCTGCCACTCCCCAGGTAGGGACTGAACTTCACTCCTTCTGCTGCCTTCCAGGAAACATTTCTGATGGCAATAGGGTTTTTATCAAATCAATAACGCCTCATCCTATGAGAATCTAGTACCCCCAGCTTTATCATCGAGCATAAATTGTGTTGTTTTTACCGTGCTAGAAATTTTTCTACTGAGTAGAGTAACTGTTGTTATATTTATTTCATAAATCCTAGAATCTAAATTTGTGAAACAATATTTGCATGATTTTATGTTCCCATACATACTTACCTACACATTATATGACAGTCCATTATTTTGCCTATGCCCCTTGTAATGGTGCACTTTATCCAAGCTTTTCTCATGGGACGTCTCATTCGTGAGCGTGTTCAAGATGACGTATGTGGCGCAAGGTTCCTGCCTCTCTGCCACGTTATTCCTTCTCCCTTGTCCCGATTCTTTGCTGTACTACAGAGCAACTAAGCTACAGATCAAATCAACCAATCTCGACAAGTCTCGAGTTGTTGTTAAACCGCATCTGCACTCTCGTCTTGTTATTTCCCAATGCCTGGTGTATGTGAATGCGTGGTACACTGACTGGTGTATGTGAATGCGTGGTACACTGACTGGTGTATGTGAATGCGTGGTACACTGCCTGGTGTATGTGAATGCGTGGTACACTGCCTGGTGTATGTGAATGCGTGGTACACTGCCTGGTGTATGTGAATGCGTGGTACACTGACTGGGTCTCCTCCCCAGCCTGCCCCACTGCTACGAGGCCCAGTTCCACCTGCTGGAGGTGGACGACGCCGGGGTTCCCCTCGAACACCTCATCAGCTGCCTGTCCGGCATCGAGATCTACCAGGGCGTCGGCTGCGTCAAGTACCTGCGCTGGAGACGCCAGGACAAGGACGCGGAGGGACAAGGTATGTGACCCTCGGGCTGTCGATGTTGAACCTTGTTGGTGGCTGGTTTCTTCAAGACTCGTTTTCAGTCTTGAAGAAGCCACCAACATGGGAGGAGATACTGTTAGCAGTGCCTCATCAATCATCATCATCAACGCAACGCAACAGCCCAAGTATCCCTTGAAACTCCCCACTTCTTATGATAATGCTTTCTGTTAATATGTAGCATTATTAAGTTCTTACATGGGTCTACAGTCTACACTCTACACAAGGAATTTAAGTGTAAAGAGAGTAGTAATATTCAGTTCAGTACGGACAGCCGACATTGACAGGAGGACACCTCAACACTCCATATTCCAGCCCAGCCCAAAACTGTTCGTTTTTAACTGTAGCTGGGGCCCAAATTCAGTCATCGCATTGGGAGCGTGCCTCCCAAAGTGCAAAGAAAGGGCTTTGGTTTTTAGATGGCAAATAACATGCATGCCAAAGATCTCGGACCCAATGGGAACCCTTTGGGCTAGGGACGACTTGAATTTGGGCCCTAATGTTGTAATGTTAATGTGTTTAATGTTTCCACAGACGCTGTCAAGTGTGTCAGCCCTCAATTGGTCAACCAACAGTCTCTGTTTAGCCGAGAGGTAGTTGACTTGTTGCGAACTTCCCCTCACTGCCAGCTTGTTTTCAATCGTTTCATTCCTGCGTATCACCACCACTTCGGAAGGCAGTGTCGTGTGGCCGACTACGGTTTCACGAAGCTCATAGACCTGCTGGAATCTCTGTCTCATGTCGTACAAGTAAGTCAACATGCATGTTTTGTCTCTCCGAGAAGATGCGCAGGCACAAGCTAAGATGTGAACGATTTCTAGGTCCTGGGCGAAGGTAACAAACGGGTGGTAACGTTGTCCCACCGAGCTCAAGTGCGCCGCTTTACATCCGATCTTCTCCGTGTGCTCAAGTCTCAGGCGAGCAAGCAAGTGCTGATGTCGCAGTTCCCGGTCGTCTACCAGCGGGCGCTCGGCAAGAACTGGGACGTTACGGACTATGGGGTGAGGAAAGCTGCTTCTTCCTGTCTAAAGGGGTCGCAACGTAGGCAGGGAGAGGCTTGAAAAGTCAACTAGTTGGTACTCGACTCGAGCAAATTTTTTTGCAAGAGCCAAATCGAGTTTAAGTTCCAATTATTCTAGTAATAATAAGTATAGATTGGAGAAGGGTTGACAGGTTGGGAAAGCATAGAGAACATAAAGAACATAAAGCCCAGCCTGGGATTTATATCTTGGACATTGGAGAAGAGTTGACAGGTTGGGAAAGCAAGGAGAACATAAATCCCAGCCTGAAGGGCTGGGGGGGACAAAACTTTTCACCTGCTGATGACAACTGCAGCTAATTTAAAGTTGTTACCTTAGTCCCGACGCGTTTTTGTCCTTCTGGGACTCATCAGGCAGATGGTGGCCACTAAAATCAGCTAACTACTGCAAACAAAACTCACAACACAAAACCCCAACCTGTGGTAGTGCACGCAAGAAGCAAATTCTGCAGGGCATGTTATCATCACTCATCAGAAAGGTTACTTCAAACACCATTCATACTGAGCCACACCGTCAGCACAACCATTTAAGGGGGCTTCCCTCCCAACTCTAGTGCTCGGGAGACAAAACATCCATGACTCACCCTGGATTTGAACCAGGACCCTTGGCAACAAGAGAAAAGCTGCCCGTTCTGTTGTTGCTCGGCCAGGGTGCCTCTTCATTCATACTTGGAGAAAGGGTTAGAGATAGGAAGGGTGGAAAGTCACACAACAGCACAACCAGTGAGGGGGCTTCCCTCCTAGACTGGTGCTTGGGCGACAAAACAACCATGTCTTAACCTGGATTTGAACCAAGACCCGTGGCAACGAGAGAGGCTGCCTTCCTTACTAATTGTGACTAGGATCAGAAAAAGAAAGAAAAAGAGAAAAGACACATGTTGCAAGCTCTTGGCTATGGCACAGGCACATGTGCTATACTTACAGGTAATGAGAAATGGTGATATAAAAACCCAAATTTCGTTTTAAAAAACCCAAATTTCGCGTTTTTCGCGATTTCAAAAAAATTGTCAAAAACGTTACTAAAAAATAAAAAAATCACTTAAAAAAATTGTACGCACTGTTATTTTGGTATACTATTTTCGCGGATGCCGTGATACGCGCCGTTATTTTGGAGGTATATTTCCGTGAAGCCCGTGACGTCAAGGTACCCCGCCTACCGCGCGCGTAATATTCGGTCTGGACCGGCACCTCCCCAAAACTGGACCGCACCTCCACATCACTTTACATTTGCCCCACTAAAAGGTCCAATTTCGCGATTTAATTCGCGTTTTGACCAGTTTGATGTAATTTTGTTCGTTATTTCGCGCTATACACGAAATTTCGCGAAATTCGCGTTTTCAAAATGTGTTTCCATCACTAAATGATGTAATTCGTCGACAATATTACATTTTAGGCAATAAAAAGGACATTTAAAAAAAATCGCGAATTTCGTTATCACCATTTTTCACTACCTCTAGCTATACTAGCTCTTGGCTGCAGGTGAAGAGGTTGAAGGAAAAGAAGAGAAGGGTCTAACAGGTTCATCACCTGCTAGGGTCTAGTTCTACTTTCTCTTAAAAATCAACAAACATGCAAACATAACATAAGAATACTAATTGTCAGTAGATTAGATAAAAAACATTTTTACTGTTTAGTTTATTTCTAGTGGTAATTTACTTCAGACATTGTGATGACACTTTGCATTCTTTTGCCGTGTTGGCACGGTACAAAGACTGTTTGGTTTGTTAAATTGAGAACACGATCAAGACCATTCAAGTTTAGTCAAATGTCGTATGAACTTAATGGTTGTTTTTGTTTTATCTTCTAGATGTTTATTATTTTTCTGTACTTTCTCCGGCTACATTTGCTAATTGTTCTGTCTTGACCCTGGGGATAGGTTTGCGAGGTTGGCGATCTATTGAGCGAGGTCGCCGAGTGTAGCGTGTTGGTAACGATTGAAAACGACGAGATTGTCATCTCGATCCCGAAGCGAGAGCAAACTTCTGATGAGTTGCAGAGAACCAAGGTTTTCTCAGACGAGGTATGTTGTAAACACGAACAAAGATCTGTCTGAACTGAAGAGCTTGCATTTCTGACGTGCATCAATGATGATTCTGAGATATTGTAAGAAATATCTTGGGGGTGACTGTGTAGAACATAACATTTGTGTCCTGTGTGAAGCTGGTGTCAATTCCAACGCACATGCTGGCGTTGTGTATGAAGGAAGCTTTGACGAGTGTTGTAAATGTTAACTAACTTGGCTATAAAACTACCGGTAGTTTAAGAGAGAAAGTATCAACAAGCAAACCCTTTCCTAAGAATATTTTATTTTCAAACATAACAGCCTGTCAATATACTTGATTACTGTAAACTAAAGTTTTATTAGCCTGTAGATAAGTACATGACTGGTTGGTCTTGGACTATTTTATGAATATGATAGTGCTAAGCTTTCTTATTCATCCCTTGAAGGGCAGTCATTTTGTATTTTGTTACGTAGACAAGAATTTGATTCTATTTCGTTCAATTCATGAAGTTGGATGGATGAAGTAAACTGTGTCCCCATGTAAAGCAGGCTTAAGACAAAACTGCTCTTGGGTATAAAGTGGATTTCATGTTGTTAGTACAAAACTCCAATCTATTTAAACTATGTAGTTTCCATATTCTTGAATGGCAAGTGTGGGTTTTCAAATATTTTGTTGTAGGCCTAATATCAGTTTCATAAGAATAAATGCTGCATTACATCAGTTTTTTAAACAGTTAGGCCCCTACATATTAGTTTGTCATAATTCATTGATGTGTATATTATTTTATTATTTATTAGCATCATGTTGATTATGTACAGCACGATAGTATAGGCCTAACAAGTCAGTTGGTTCATAATTTAACTACTACCGCCGTCTGCATGTGGCGACATGTGTTTAAAAGTTGGCATAAGTATTAAGTAATGAAGTTAAGTATGAATAGTAACTATTTTAGTCGAGGTCTCTTATTATACCAAATACTCTAAGCGTCATTTCCATTGTGTTGGTGGTGACATTACGTAGGTTTGCTCTGAGTGCGAGCAGATGAACGAGGCTGGGCCCAGCTGTGACGACTGGTTTGTCTGTAGGTGGTGGAGCTACTCCGCCATGCGCCGCAGTGCTCGATGCAATTCAACAAGTTTATCCCCGCGTATCATCACCACTTTGGCCACCAGTGTCGAGTGTCCGACTACGGTTTCACCAAGCTACTCGAGCTGTTCGAGTCGATTCCCCACGTCGTCAAGGTAGCTCCGTAGTTTGTGGGTGGCGGACAGTTAAGCGCTCTTCAGAATTGTCAGGCCAATGTTAAAATATCTCTATAGACGGGCGGATCTTTGTCTCGATACTTTAACTTGTTGAAATGGAAGGTCTTTAAAAATGTTTCTTTTAATATTTTTTTTGCCACTCTAAAAATGATTTTATCGATTGGCCTTTTTTTATTTGACCTGACAAAAAGTATTGTAGGCTTAGATATTGTAATGTATGTATGTACTGGTATTTGGATCTCGCCACTCTCTTTAACAATGTGATTGTTCAACGCACATGTGTTTAGTTGTGATAATAACTGTTGGTTTCTTCCATCTAGTATTTGTTATCGTCAACCTATTAGACCCTGTTCATTGTTGTCCCCTAGATTAGTGAATCCTTGTGTGCTGGATGTTAACCCTAGCTCTCGGTGCATGACCAGTTTGCTGTGTAACCTAATGGTGTGAAGAAGAAGAAGAAGAAATGATGATCTCACATCATACTCCTGCAGTTGTGCTGTGTAGCAATGTTTGTGTGCTGGCGATGTTTCTTAACTGAAGTTATTATTTAAAAACTAACAAAACCAAGTATGCGGCAAAGCTTTTGCTAATCTTCCCTCAAAGTGTCCAGCAAGTAGCACCACGGGTGAGATGGTCGTCTTGTCTCTTAACCATTGTTATGTGTTGTTTCAAGTAGAAACCTTGATAGTTTGTTAGTGTTGTGTTGTTTTATTGGGCCCTGTATTTGTTAGTAGTGTGTAGGGCTGTGCGAGTCTCGACTTTTCGAGATTCGAGCGAGATTAAAGTGCTGCTCGAATCTCGCTCGATCTCGAGATCATACTGCTCGGAAAAACGAGTCTCGCTCGATCTCAATCTCAAATTGCTCGAAAAATCTAGTCTCGAGATATCTCCGTCACGAACCACGGTGGTCGTAATTATGCGGGACCTTGCGTTATGCGACGTGGGAAAGTAATATTTATTCCCCGATTTTTGCGTAATAATTTCATATTGCCATGCCACGTTGTCGAGAAATCTCTAGGCCTAGAAAAGGCTGTAGGCCTAGGCCTAGCAGAGTCCCGGTTCCATTCCGTGATCGGAGCTTTGACAACCCGCAGATCGGAGGCCTAGGGCCTACTAACAATGACGCATAAAATAAGCTTCACTTTAAAACACTTTCCTCTAGAGAAGTTCTACAGAACGAAAGCTAGGCTAGGTACTTCTAGTACTAGCATACACCCAATAAGTGACAACAAGACATCCATCTACATTTTATTTTAGGCCTAGTCGAAATTTCACAAATTCGTTGCCAACGCGCATGCGTCTGTCGACGCGCACACAGATCGCGCATTTGACTGGTCACTGGTAGCGCACTCTATCGAGCAAGCTACTGAACTGAAGCGTGATTTGTGAAGTTGGCGGTAGAGAGCAGAGAGCGCTTTATCGACTCGTTATCGACTCTAACGGAGAAACTACTTTATCGGTTTTTCTTACGACATTCCTATCTCGTTGCGACTGAGGTCACTGCCAGGTGTTGTTACTTATTAAATATTTTCACTACCAAATTAATGTGATTAAACTAATAAAGTTAGAAACAAAAATTATATTTCATTCAACATGTAGCCTAGGACCTCTGCCATAGATAGGCTAGGGCTAGGCCTTGGCTACTCCACGCCTAGGCCCTAGCCTAGGCCCCTATGCACTGAACTGAGAAATGTTGTTTACTTTTTAAATATTATTTTTAAGTAGGCCCTAGGGCCTATTTTTTTACTTTTGAAGCCGCCTAGGCCTAATTATTTTGTGTAGGCGATTCTTTCTTTGGGGTCCTACAACAATTTCAGTGCGCTCGATCTCGCTCGATTTTGCTCGACCTCGCTTGATCTCGGATCTCGCTCGAGATTCAAGATTTTTTTCAAATTCTCGCTCGATCTCGCTCGACTTAAAAAAAACTGCTCGCACAGCCCTAGTAGTGTGTTACGTTATTTCTTTTTGTTCTTAATCTTTTTGGTTTATTATTTGTAACCAAGTGTGGATATCAATAAAAAAGTGCTTCATTAACATTCATGTAAAATTGGGTAGTATTGCTAACTGTTCAGCAGAAATCATCAACACCTGAGTGAGAGCATTTGAGTTGGGCTAAAGCTCTTAAGATCTAGGGTTTTGCCTTCAGCATTATATAGCGTTTTCAGAAATATTTGTTAATGGATTTTGCAATTAAGCAACAAAAATCTACGCTAAAGTTAAAAATCTTTACCTTGTAGTGGATGTTAAGTGAAAGTATGGTGGCTGCAACTTAGTGCTAACAAATATTTATCGGAGTGTTACTCTTGGCTAGGTATCGGACGGACCAGAAGGCGAACGCTCTGTAGAGCTTACGTTACCCGAGAGTTTGAAGGTGTTAGCCAATCAGATCTCTCAGCTAGTGACCTCGAGCAATGGCCAACTCTTGCTGTCCGAGGTCCCATCCAGATTCACGCGCCAGTTTGGGTTTGCCTTCAAACCGGAAACTATCGGCTGCACCGACGTATCGCAGGCCTTACAAATGCTAAGAACTGTCAAGGTGAGACTGTAATTATGACCGTGACTTAACTATAATAGTCTAGAATCACTTGTTGGTCAAACTGGTTATACAAAGGAAAATGCAGAAATTTTCTAAATCTAACCCCAGCTGGACATTGAATTACTGGGATGTGTAAATATTTCCCACATTATTATCTGATTGTGTCTTACTTGTTTTGAAAGTTGGGAACCATATTCATCACCATCATCATTATATCTGGCTGATTGGTATCCAGCAAGGCAAACATGTGAAAGTGGTTTTTCACACTATAATGCACCAACAATCCAGAAGTTATTAAGCTAACCGTCTCAGTGGCTTAGGACTTACGAGTAAATCCGACTAGAAATCGGGATACCCGGCTGAGATGGATTCTCTAATTTCTGAATTGTATTGTATTATATTGTTTTATTATTGGTCATTGGATTACATGGACCACTGCCTCCTGAATGTTGCTTGTGGCTCCTCGTTCCCTGCCTGTTCACGCGCACAGTGTTAATTGTTGTCCTGGCAGCGCTAGTTACCGTCCCCAAAAGCTCAGTTTTATTTTTGTTGTTGTTTAAATTGAACTTTTAAATTAAATTTAAATTGAACATAGAAAGTCTGAATTTACAAAACACTAAGATGACATTTTAATCGTCTCTACTTGACAACAAAAACAAAACAGAGCTTTTGGGGACGGTAACTAGCGCTAGAATGGTCAACAATCAAAACTTGTTGCGTGGACAGGCAGGGAACGAGGAGCCATGAGCAACATCTAGGAGGCAGTGACATGGACATTGAGAAAAACGCAACATTGGATATACGGTACGTGTATTAACATACATGTGTGGATTCCCGATTGCAATATAGACGGATTTACAATTTACATACAAACATATTATGTTCATAAATTGTATTCTCATTCGAGCTTGTTCTTCATTTAATGGAGTTGTTCAACTTGTGTTCCCAGCTTGTGGAGACTCCTCGGGGGGCCTTTGTGAAGCTTGCCGACGGTTTCCGAAACGAGAATGTGTGGGCGGCGATGGCTGCTCATTCCCCAGACCACAGCAGCTCCGGTGAGCCAACCTGCCCACCCTCTCCTGTCAATACTAAACAAGTGCAGGAGTAACCCAAACATGTAGCCATTTTAAATCTAATAACGTAAATAATACAATGTTGATTTTATATGTTCAATATTAAGATTTACACTTTTAGTCCACAAAGATAAACTAGGTAGAAACTTCCTTTTGCAACGGAATCTGAGAGGGTATTGTTAACATTGGAGATTCCACAGACGTCTAGAGATGCTGCATACGGTCAGCCTCCTGGCCATTTACCATCCAGTCTGCTGTTCTATGGTATAAGAGGGGTGGCATGGAAGTGGTTTAAATCGTATCTTGGGGAAGAAAACAAAAAGTAAAAATAAGATATAATAAGAGAGGGCTTTGTACAGAATTCTCTTCAAACTGGTTAGAGATGGTGGCCGGAGTACCACAAGGTTCGGTCCTTAGTCCTACCCTCTTCCTTGTTTATATAAATGATCTACAAAAATATATTAAAGAAATAACGTTAATTCTTTTTGCAGACGACATAACAGCGCTGCTATTTAATAAATGTCTGGAAAGCCTCGAGAGGGAAGCAGTAATTATTATTAAACTAATTTACCAATGGCTGGTAGCAAACAAGTTAGCACTAAATGAGACTAAAACATGCTTTATTCAGTTCCATTTTTGGCAGAAGCATATAGAACATTTTCCAAAATTACAACTTAATGATAAAAAAATTGAGCGAGTAACGAATACAGGATTCCTGGGGGTAATCACAGATGAAAATCTAAACTGGGAAAGCCATATAACCAAACTAAGTTCTAAATTAAGTTCGGCATCTTTTGCATTGAGGGTGATTAAGGCAGCCACAGGCAAGCAAACAGCTAAGATTGCATATCACGCATATTTCGAGTCACTACTCAGATATGGAATACAAATATGGGGAAGCACCACTCACCTAGGGGACATTTTCATACTACAAAAAAAAGCGATAAGGATAATAGGAGGACTAGCCTTCAGAGAGTCCTGTGTGGCAACATTCATTGAATTAGAGATTCTTACGGTACCATGTATCTATATATATGAATTGTTGAAACTAATTATTAAACAGCAGACAGACAGAGACCAAACGTTAAATAAAGACATTCACCAGTATAACACAAGACATAGGGGGGATTTTAACATACCACGCAGTAGAACAACTAGGTACCAAAAGGGTTATTGTATTACAGGCCAAACAATATTCAATAAGCTCCCAAAGGGTATTAGAGAAATAGGAAATAAGGATAAGCAGATAGAGAAAATACACAAGTACCTAGTCAAAAATGCATTTTATTCTGTAGAGGCATATTTTACAGTGTGACCAAAGCAAACAAAAGGTGGTGTTTGTATAATGCTTAATGCTACAACTTGTTAAATGTTACAATTTTAATTACCTAACTTTGAACTAATTTTAACCAAGAATTGTGATCCATGGTTGAATTGTTTTTTACATAAGGGTCTGCAGTGTTGTTGCATTTTATGTATTTATTATTGTTGTACAGAAACTGGTTGTAGGTAAATTTTCTTTTTTTTTAGTTTTAGACATGCCTGGATAGGCAATGACATGTAATATACCCAGACCAGCTGATGTTGTAACGGGTCAACATTACGAAAATAAAATGAAAATGAATGAAATGAACACTAAAACCAGCATGCAATGCGTACAGACATAGATGATAGTGGCGCTGGTGGTTTACAAAATCGTAGCGGAGCGCCTTCAGCGATTGCTCTGGTTCACTTCCCTCATGTTCAGTCGCGCTTTGTGTGCCAACGCATACACATCACTTAAACGTTCTCAATATTTTTAAAAAGGTGTAAAACGGGTCATTTTGATGCGTCGTTAGTTCACACTTATTAGTGTGTGACTCAAAACTCATACATACGTAATTCATCTAAGAATAGGTCACCAGATGCGTGCAATATGTTATGTTTAGGCCTACTAATGTTTTCTTGAAACAGGAGAACAATGCCAAAATATAAGGTGGCCTACTGTGCGAGATGAAAACCATGTCAGTACAGGGTGGATGGATTACGCGTTGTTCATTGGCTCAAGATTTCACTAGAGCCTCGAAAACGTGGAAACATGAAACCAACATCCGCCGTCAAGAATTATAAATATTAAATAGCATTGTTCTTATCGAAGATGAACGGGACCACTCATAATTTGACACGAAAACCGTGATAACGTCCTAGTGGTAACGTGAAAACAATGTTTGACTGCAACTTTAGAACAACTTAACTAACTTTAGATCTGCTTGGAAAGCACGGATATTGGATAGGAATGACCAATAGCAGTACTTACACTGGGAGTGAAGAACAGAATAGAGAACATCTGATGCTCAAGAGGTTCAAGTCTTCAAAACTGAATGGATGCCCTTCCAACTGACTCGTATTTACTCGATTATAGGCCGAGTAATGAGTAATGGCCGCACCCTTATTTTGACCGCCCAACTTTTAAAGAGTAGCATGCAAATACTAGTATTGAAAAATGGCTTCACATTATGGCCGCACCCCACTTTTTGTCTTTCACAATTTGAAACATACCCTAGGCCTATACTTCCATAAATACAGTATGAGAAAAGGGAGGCCTGTCTAGGAAAACGAGAAAATGTATAATGGCCTAGTAAAGCAAACAATTCAGGGTTGCCACCAAGAAAAAATAAAAATCCTGTTTGAGCACTACAAAAATCCTTAGAAATCCTTAAATGAACACCCAAATCCTTAAAAATCCTTGAAATGGCTAAATGTACCAATTTTGATATGATATTGATATCATAATGTACTTGTTATAAAAAAAAATTGAAAATATAATTTTTTTAAAAGAGTAGGCCTATTTTAAATTATTTGAGGCCAAATAGGGTTGATAAGGTATCACCATAACATCATTTTTTTAACAATTGTTACGATCTCACAACCACGTTTTATTACCCGGCACCTCCAACATGATCCAGCAAAGATTAATTTAATTTCGACTACCTACCGGGCACCTCCACCAAAGTTACGAAATTTTGCGTTTTTGGTGTAAATTTTGATATTCATACATTGAAAATATTCCCACTTATCGATATTGTATTGAAATATAGATTTTTTTACCAGCCCTAGTTAAAAACGGCGTAATTTTTTTTTTGAATTTTTTTTAAATCTGTAAATTGGAATAAAAATCCGTCGATCCGTTTTGCACCCTCAAAATCCGTTAAAATGGATAAAATCCGTAAAAACGGCAACCGTGTGGTAATTACAATAAGTGGTGTTCACATATTCAACACATAATTTACTGATGCGTTGCTTGTGTTTTTCCAGAAGTTGCGGCGGAGAATCTCCTTGGCAAGTACGGAGAGTACCTGAAGGATTTCATCGCTCAAGGTTCGTCCTCGTTGATGTACGAGACCGGGCCACCCAAGCCAGACACCCCGCCCAAGGTATGTGTACGCTGTGCTGTGTTCATATAAGACACCCCGACCAAGGTATGTGTACGCTGTGCTGTGTTCATATAAGACACCCCCCCAAGGTAGGTGTACACTGTGCTGTGTGTGCTGGCTTGCTCAATACACCTGCATCTAATAGGCTTCAAGTTATGTAACATAATAATACTAGGAATTCGCAAACGCTTTTCAGGCGCGTTGTTAGATGAGCGTAATTGGTGCATTGAGATGCCAGGTGTTATGCAGATTTAATCGTAATTTAAAAAAATTAAACAAATCGTAAAATTGCGATTTTTATGAGAAATAATGTTTCGATTGCGCTCAAATTGCTCACGAATATAAAATTAAGGTTCTGTGAAAATATCATTACAATCGAATAAAGCATGTAGGCCTAGGTGTTATAAGTCGAAGAATTTTTTAAAAATCAAAAAAAAGTCGTTAATTGCGATTTTCATGAGAAATAATTTTTTGATTGCGCTCAAAAACGTGGCAGATCTAAGTTCAGAGATTTCGAAGGCCTCCATAAAATTTTACCGCAATTGGAGTATTGGTTTAGCCGGAATCGTGTTAACAAACACACAACAATACTAACAGAAAAAAAAAGAAAAACATTCCGGATTTTTTTCTCCAGTGTAGTAGAATGGAATCTTCGCTACGGTCATCCAATGCGTCATCAATATGCGTAGGCAACGGCAGCAACGGCGCTGGACTTTTATAGATATTTTAGTCCTGTTCGGTAAATATTTTTTTTAAATCATTAATAGTAAAGTGATACCCGTAAAGACAACTATTATTTGGTATTTGTATAGATATTTGTATGTTTTCACATATTAAGTTGTTTTGGTTAATCTCAGTAATCTATAAATTGATGTATTTATTTATGATATAACGACGTTTGTCTGTCTCTCCTGAACGTCGTACTATCAAGGTTGTACTGTATTCATTTTACAGATTTACTAGAATTTTGTAGACTGGTATAAATTTGCTGATTGTTAACTATCAAATTGCCTGATTGGAGTGAAATTTTCAGTGTGTATAAATAATACTGTGTCTTACTCCCTTTGGCCCAGTAGTTACTCCGCTAGGCTACATGGTTCAATATCACCATCACTTTAATCGCTTAGTTAATCTGTATCAATACCATCACGATCAATCACCATTGTCGCCTGTAAGCAATCTTTTAGACATTTTATCTTCAAATGATGGCTGGCATCAAAACAAAAGCCTGCAACTAAGTACTGTTGAATTGAGAAACTTCTTTCATCAAGATAGCATTTTTCAATTTCATTAATCGGGACACACTCGCGTAGATAAAATTGATTATATGGAAATCAAGCCAGAAATTGAAAAAGGCATCTCGACAGGGTTTCCATCCCTGTTATTCAGATCTACAACAATGCACCAACAATCCAGATATTGTAGTAAAATGTAAGACTTTTACTTGTTCTTTATGAGATTTTATAAAATAGAATTAGTGCAATACCCTTTCAATGGCAATGGTTTGATACCCCGCCGAGATAGAATTTGTAATTTCTCTCTTGATTTCCATCCAACATAACATAGTTCACGTTTTCTTGTCTATTACATTCAGAAAGTATTGTCGTTACAAGTGCGATCCCAGAGAGTAACTCGGAGTGGCGAGAAGTGATGAAACGAAGGCCGAGTCTGAGCGCTTAGCTTTGAGGGTTGAGCGAGCCATTGCTTCTCTCGGCAAACCAGCGTTGATCACAAACATTGCAAGCGATTCCTGATCTCTGCATTCAAGTTACTCTCGAATAATATACTGTATCTATGCGAGCGTAGGAAGTACCGTATTTGTTTGATTGCAAGCAGACACCAAAGGCAAGCCAATGCCTGATTAAAAGTTCATCTAACAAAAAAGTGTAGCATTTATAAGTTTGCCATCAATTTGTGCCATTTTGAACTGCAAAAATATGTCTTAAAAGGTAGGCTTGCAATCTGGTAAATCCAGTATTCAATAGCTGCCATTGTGAGGTAATGCCTGACAGTACAAAGCACCTGTTAGAGCCTAAAGCCTGTTAAAATTTTAGTTCTCTTATTCGTCACATTTTATGGGTTTTAAAAGGTGATGGGACTCCTTATGTCAAATTTATCATTGCTTAACAAACCTGGCATTGTAAATATTAATAAAGGCACATTTTATTATTTGTTGCATTATTTCATGCAATAATAAATAATGTGAATGTAATAAATCAAGTGTTTTTTCCTTAATTTATCAAGCAAGCAGTGTACGGAGCTCGACGCAAAACAGATTGACTAGTAATCCGCGATGCAAAGATAATCCAGATGGCGCTTTTTGCGTTTTTTTTTGTTTTTTTTAGCTGCTTGGCTTTGGAGAAAGGACTTTATTTGATATTTGTTTTGTTTTCTTTCGGTTTTAGTTTCATTTGTTTTTTTACAACATTCTACACAAATTGTTCTTCATTAAAACACAAGAATCAACAATCTAGTAATTCTTGTCACCACTAGTTATGTACATTGCCAACTATAATATGTTGTGTTAAAAAAGAAGGCGGTAATCTAGAAGACCGCTGTCAGTTCAACCTACAGTGCGCTTGCGATTTCATCGGCAACTAAAATTAGAAGCTGTCCTCTATCCGCTTGATCGAATTGGTGTTCCTTTGCGTCGCGGATAAGGTTATCGTCTTTTGTCTTTCTGTTTACAATGTGATGTTGCTAAGCTGCAATGCTTTTTATTAAAATTTACTACTTTTTTCTCGATTTGGATAGTCGGGAAACACTCCTGTAGGTGGAATTGTTAATATTTAATACAATCCAGAAATTAAAAAATCCATCCCGATCGGGGTTCGAACCCGAGTCTCCCACTTTCCGGGTGGTCTAGTTGGCTAACGCGTCCACCCGGAAAGTGGGAGACTCAAGTTCGAATCCCGATCGGGATGGATTTTTTAATTTCTGGATTGTATTAAATATTAAAATTACTACATTGTCATTACTACTAAGTTATAAAAATAAAATATCGTATGGATATTTTAAGGGAATAAAAACTGAATAATATTAGAAACTGTAAAATTAATAATAAATCTGGTCTAGGATCGCTAAACTAACGATGTAGAATCACAGGTAGGGTTTGAAGTTGGCATTTGACATGTAATCTCATAATGGCAATATTGGTCTGTGATTATGTCAATTGCATATACCTTCTAGGCCTGGAGTATATTTTAAATTATCAAGTTCAAAAGGTGGGATGCCGCCATTATGGGAAGTCGTTTTTCAATAGTATTTACATGCTACTCTTAAAAATTTGAGTGGCCAAAAACAAAATAAATGTGCGGCCATTACTTGACGGCGGCCTAGAATCGAGTAAATGCAGTAATGATTGTTCAGTTTTATTCAACATTTTATCGAGTAAATACAGTAATGTTTGTTCAGTTTTATTCAACATTTTATCGAGTAAATATAGTAATGTTTGTTCAGTTTTATTCAACATTTTATTGCCAAATTGGCATTTTAAGGCGGGTTGTTTTTAGAACTCTACGTATACTAAAGTGCCTCATGAGACTGAAAGGGGCAAACACTTCAACCGTATCACTTAATGGTGACGAGGTCTTGCTATGTTTGCTTTGCTTGCTTGCTTGCTTGCGCCTTGTTCTATTGTCTTGCTTGCTTGCTCCTTGTTCTATTGTCTTGATTGCATGCCGCTGTGCCCTCCTAGGTAGTTCCAGTTGCATGGAATCCCCACACCACGTGGCAGAGCACCAGTCCGACGCTATACAGCTCCTTCCCACAATGCAGTCCACCACTGTACAGTCCATACCGACCAGCCAACTTGAACAGCTATATGGTACGTGCTTACGCTTTGCTTTTGCTTTCTCTGCATGCTTATCTACTCTGAACCTTTTTCCTGTTCATCTTGTAATTTACAAGCACTGTGTAATTTTCTTCTTCACCATTTTAACATAACATGCCACTATGCAGTCTTCGATGGCGTCAGCTTAGTTGACTTAAAATATGTCCCCCACTGTAAATCAGTTACGTGACCAAGTGAGTAGACTCGATAAAATTTTATTTTTTATTTAAGGGCTGCCCAATCTTAGTCCACAAACACTTGCGGTAAAGACCCGTAGCTTAATGCTATCGAGGAGTGCAGTGAGATGTTCCTTGTTGAACAAAACTCTCCCAACAGAATTGCTCATAAGTCATAATGCAGAGACTGGGCCTTTGTTATATGGAAAACCAAAACTACAAGATCTTGACTAGAAGGGCTTGGAGACACCATGGATTTACAAGTTGGTTAATTCGTGTACTGTGAAACTAGCCCCGAAAAACAAAAACTCCTCAAACATTGTCGCCATATTTGCCTGTTTACAAAATGTTTACCTTTTGTTGAGCTAAAATGGCTGCCAATGTTATTGGCGCTAAAAGTGTAGGCCTAAACCGCACCGTCCCATAGTGTTGCAGATTACTATTCCAAGTCCATGGAGACACTAGCTGGTCGGTGTCTAGCTGGCAGTGGATTGTGTAATATATCAAACAGGCTTTAAAATAGTAGGCTACTCTGCAACATGTCAATCAAAGCCTGCTCGTCACATGTTTTGTAGGTATGGCCGTATGTCGTCGACTGTGCGTGGAGTTACGGGTCGTTACGAAGTGTTTGTTGTGCAAGGACATAAACTTTAGCTTACTTATTATGTAATCAAGTCACCACTGGTGCCATAAGATTGGATGGTTTCTCATCTTGTGTAGGGCAGGTAATTCTAGTGTCGTCAGATGCCCCTGAAAATTTTCACTGCAGTACGAAAGAAGAAAATGCATTTGATATATAGGTATAGGCCTACTAATTATAAAAGGTGACGACTATGCCCTTGCCAGAAGTACCTGCAATGCAAGAAAAACATTCCCGTGCTTATTGAGTAAAGTGATTGATATGCCTGCAGTTTATGGTTACTGTCTTAAATGCAGAGAGAATTTTTTGGGCAAAATGGCACGTTTAAATATTGAAAAAAATTAATGCAAAATAGCCTGTCAACTCTTCTCCAATCTAAACAATCAACTAATTTATATTTTTCAGGGCTTGCCAATAAACTTACCCCCCTCTCACCTCCACCCAACATCTCCTGTTTCCCCCACTTTAACCTCCCCCACAAAGAGCCTGCTGGAGGCACATCGCCACCTGCCCCACATCGTAGCCCCAGACCCAAGCCAGCTGCCCTTGCCCCGACCGTTCATGCTGGCAACGACCAATCAGGTAAGGGTTTATCAGAAACATTTTAAAACATTATTTTTATAATGGATTTGGTTAACGAGGTGATAATGGTAATCTAATATTAATTATAAATCAATTTATACTTTGATGTGTTCTGTGTAAGTACCTAATACACCATACCTACCTTCACAACCATCATCATCATCCTTTGCTGTTTCTCACTTCAAGCAGGATCACCTTGGGTTTTGCAACTTTTCCACTTATTTTTATTTCTCCACATTTGTATCTCTTCCACATCTTCCCAGCTCTTTGCCTAAAAGTCTCCTGCTATGCTCTCTTTCTTGGCCTCCCATTCCTTCTTCAATATTCCAAACCATCTCAACCGTATCCTTTCCATCCAGTCCCCTAACTTTTCTCTATTTCTCCAAAGTCTGTGTTTCTGATTCCATCTCGTCTCTGCCGCCGGTATCTGGCTTTCTCCTCCATCTCTCATAGTCCAGGTTCGCATACAAAGTCTGTGTTTCTGATTCTATCTCATCTCTGCCGCCGGTATCTGGCTTTCTCCTCCATCTCTCATAGTCCAGGTTCCGCATACAAAGTTACTTTATTCATGCAAGTACAGGCCTCGTGTAAATTTTAAAATATCCACTTCAAAAAGTGGAGTGCCACTACTATGCGAAGCCATTTCTTACCACATACTGTTTAAATTTAGTTCAGTTTTAGTGGTGAATATAGGGGTGCGGCCATTATGCGATGGCGGCCTATAACCGAGTAAATACGGTGCATCAATTAGTTGAAGGTACCACCCTCTTTAATAAACCTACTGTCTGCTCCCAGTTTGGTGCCCCAGGAAGCTATGATCTGAATGCGACATCAAACGGCGAGAGCTCCAGCAGTTCGTCCACCGGTGATGAAGCGTCTTCGAGCTGTAAGTCTGGAGATCGTATGACTACCGCAGACAGCGTAGACATAGATAGCAGTGGACGAAGCACCCCAAGTGTTGGCAAACGTGAGTCCTCCAGATTACACACTCGACTGACCAGTGTTTCTTGATTTGTTTCTAACGTTTCCATTCCGTTCTATTTTGTTCAAGGTAAGACACGTTTGGCAGCACAGTTCAATACTCCCATCCACACATAAACAAAGACGACGGAAGAGTTGTGGAAGTGCTGGTACAGAATTTGCACAGTGTACAAGTACCTGAAGTTTCAGCACAATCTCATCTATCTGTTGCCGTGGTAACAACGAAATAACAGTAGGCCTCCATGCGCACAAAACTTATTTTTACTCTTTTGTATGTTCCCTATAGGCTAGCCTATCGCACAGCTAAAATGTCATTTATGTTATGGGCCGACTCAATATTTTATTTTTTATTGCAGTAATATATAATTCTGATAAGTTCATATACCTAATATCTAGGCAAGGATTCAGAACAATTTTATGATTATGTACGAATGTGAGCAGTATTATTTAGTTCTCGAAGAATCAGTAACATTACTGCCAATGGTCCTTGTATGATGGGGAGACATGTAATGTGTATTATCAGGTCAGCAGTAGTATATATATATAATAAGCACTTTGTGCAGAACTGTAAAGTGGTCAACATAGATATTTCAAATATTCTAAAACTCTATTTAACAAGAATGCCCACCTCAATTATTAAGAGAAATCACATTTCAAGTCTTTGTGATTAAAAATACGGAGGATCCCAGTACTATAGGTGTATGTAGGCTAGGCAACAAATTGATTTTGAAAATAGTTAGTTTACGCTGTGATTTTTTTATATTGTGTTAGGAGCAGCTGTGACAAAGTGAATACAAATCTGTTGGAAGCGATGAGTGTAGGAAGCTTATGCTAGGTGATTTTATTATGTTCCTTCAGGATATTACCTACTAAATCTTTATGGAGTGAAACTATGGAATTTGTATTGAGGGCAAGACCTGCTTAACCTTCTTATTGTAAGGAATCCGGTACTAGTTAGTATAGTAGAATGGTATGCTTTGGGTTGGTTGGTAATTTACTAATCATGTTTTTACACGCCCCTAAATTGATAGTTTATGTTATGAAAACCTTCAACTAAAGGCCAGGTAAGTCGGCAGACTGCCGACCTTCACAATGTTGTAGTACGTACTCTGGAGTCAAATTATTTTATGTGCAATCGTCGAGCTGTAGTTAGACGTGAAGTAGTTTTACCTCGCTACGTTTCCTTGTTCATGCATTTGTTTTAAATGACACCAGGTATTGTTTAGTTTTAAATACATAATAAGCCAAGGTTGGCAGAAGCTTTTTGTTAGTTCTGTATGTATACTTTTTATTGTTTACAAAATGGTTATCAGTTTCGATTGTCTTCGACAGTATTACTCAGCCAACGGGAGTCTGTGCCATTTCTTTCCACTACTAATTGTTTTGATTTGGGAACCCAAGACTAGTCCATCCGATCCGTGACTTGTGTCACATTTTTATAATTTTGAACTTTTATGCCAGATTTTTATTTACAATTAACGTTAATTTTACTAGCGGAGGAAAGTATAAAGCAATGCCGGTGTGAAAACTATGTGAACGACTAGGATTGGCCGATACGAGGTGCTCAAGAAGAGGTTTATTATTCCCAAATTATCAGTTTTTGTTGATATGAGGGACGTACCATAGATTGGGGTGGCAGGAATACGAGCAATGTGATAAGGAATTCTACTTACAAATAGCAATATGTGCCGTAACGCTCACATTTCCACAGGTTGCATAATATGTAATTGTGTTATTTGTTTGTAGAATACAAAACAAAAATAAATAATTAATTCTGATTCTCTAAGAATAAACAACTATGCTGATGTAGTTGTATTGTCTTTTAATACATAATGTATTATTTGATAGTAGGGTATAAGGGCGGCACCTGACACAAGAGATGCAAATACTAAAGTACAGGACAAAAGAATGTTGTATACCTAGTAGGCTGAACGTAGACGATGTAATGAGCAAGGTATGCTTTCCTCCAAAATGTTGCAGAGCAAAGTTCATTCTTATAAATGATAGTCTCCTAGTAGGTTTGGGTGGACTACATAAAAAGAAATGGCATTGAACGAAAGTAAATTATTAGGTACTTACGGTCAAGTGCGATTTCACATTAAGTTTTGTAGGCAGGAATGTTAGTAGTCGTGGTGTCTTGTCTACTCGCTGATTGACGTTGAGCATAATGGGACGTCAACTCTTTATATTTGTATATATATATACTAGACTGGTAAATTCAATCCACAATAAGGTAGTACTCCTACCAACGCTGAACTACAAAACGTAACGTGGAATCGCATAGTGAAATATTCAAATCTCAATTGAGCATGTTACTGGTTGTCAAAATTGTTTTACCCTAGTTATTATTCAATTATGATGTACTGAATGTGTATGGTGCACAGAGTCTGCTAAGTCCATGTTGTCAACTCAAATCAATGTGAAAACTATATTTTTACATTCCCAATGTCATCTACATTCAGAATAAAAATACAATTTTAATGGTTTGTATTAAAAATGGTTAACAAAAATTTGATCTATTCAGAACTTTAATTTTATTCGATAATTAAAAGTAACGTAGACTTTGGTGAGTGTTATAAATTTGGAAACAAAATTAAATATAATTGTTTGATACAAGTTTTTAAATGGATATTGCATTACTTCTTGTACCTAATCCTTAGTCATCGTATTGAGTGTTAAAAGTAGGATCCAACATGCTACGTACAAGGTTTGATGGAAGCTACTGAATTTGGTTTGTAAAGTATTACTTATACTGCATGTTACTTTACCATATGAAGCTTCCACCACACCTCTGAGGTAAGCTGTTGGATTGTATCCCAACACTCAATACTTTTCTGTAAACATAAACTTGTCATAATAGCAGGGGCGGTGTAGTTTCACTCGGGCCCCGGCCAGAGGCAATGAAGCACATCGGACCTTGGAATTCCTAGCTATGCCACTGCATAATGGGTTACCTAGCATCCAAACATCCGGGACCGTACTCCGAGAGTCCTAGCATCCCAAAGACTTTGGAGTACTCCCAATGGTTATTAGTTCTCACTAATGGTGTGTTCCATTGGCCGGACTAGTGCGCACCGAATTGCTACTTGTCTTTTCATTGGTTCAGTTTTGTAATGTTATTCAAGTGGAGGTCGACAACAATGACCTAGTGCATGCCGATATGGCAATGCCAAGCTGGTTCGCCAGGATTGCATGATCGGGGTTTGGTCACGGGACTCTTTTACATTATGGTACCAGTGGAACTTACACATGGCGGTGACAATGTTGGGAAATCTGTCGCCCACCACAACAATAATACATCGTCAAAATGTTGTAAAAATTCCTTTTTTTATAAACGTTGAGACAACTGTGACCAAACCCCGATTGTTCTGCGCTCTGGTGGGAGATAAGTTTCACCATGGAAAACACCATTTTTAGTGTTTAGGGTGCATTAATCGCGAAGATGATTCACGCCTCTCGAGATCTATAAAATATGAATGATTGACATAAAGCACAAGGTCATCATCATGCAAAACATTGCCAAGGTTGACAAATTGTGCCCCAGGAAAGAGGAGTATCTAGGATATACTTGGATATAGTTATTTAACTGAGTGGGTAGACTCTAAATACAATTTATTTATTTATTTTATTTAAATACCGCAGTCATTTATAAATAAGCATGCATCATTCTGCATTGGTCTTTATTGTTGTTTGAAGCTAAAACTACTATTTTTTTAATAATAGTTTTTATTTAATTTAATTTATTTTTCATATAGTAAATATAATTTCATATACTTAATTCTTAAAATGCCATTATAACTAGGAAAACGCTTAAGTCCCACCGCGTTGTTGGATGAGCGTAATTGGTGAATTGAGCTGCCATGTGTTTTGCGGATTTTCTGTTGTTCTGTGAAAAAATCAGAACTTTGTTGAAATTTTTTTTAAATTAAATCAAATTAAATAAAAAAATAACTTATTTTTTTTAAATTAATCGTAATTTTAAAAAAGGAAAAAATCGTAATATTGAAATTTTCATAAGAAATAATTATTCGATTGCGCTCAAATTTCACACGAATATATTAATTCATAAAATTAAGGTTCTGTGAAAAAATCATTACAATCGGATAATAATCCTGTCAAATAAGATCGTATATTGACGTTTGGAGGAAAAAATTGCGATGTCGCTGAATTTTTGCAGAGACCTTCCTTAAAGGATACTTATCAACATACTAAAACTCCCCTACAATCGGACTGGAGCTTCGGCCGCCATATTGGAAAATGGCGGCCAAAAAGTGTTTGTTATCGAATATCTCCAAATTGGTTGGAGATAGACAAAATGTCGCAATTGCAAAGATATTCCCCATTTAATTCCCTACAAAAAGGTGTCTTCTATAGTTTTGGTGGGGGCAAAAGTTACGTCACAAAATCGTGGTTTATACGTTGCTTATTGGAGTACCAGCTAATTTCCTAATTTTCACGCCCAGCATCAAACAGTGCCCGGTAAATCCGTAAGAAATCGATTTAAATACAAAAGAACTTTTGTACGGGGTTCATGAAAGCTTCCATTAGTATTTAAAAAAATCAGGTCTGCGAAATCGGATTTTGCATTTACCCGGAATTTGGGTTTTTCCATTGTTGGCATTTCCTCAAAAATGCCCTTTTCGACTGTCCATTATTAAGCACTAAAAAGCATTGGAGGAAAAATTCTTCCTACGTACATTGAAATGACTCAAATAATGATCCGATTACAACCAAAGTTTAAATCCAATATGGCTGCTAATTCCTAATATCCACAACATCAAAGTGAATTATGTAACAAAAAGAGTGTAAAAACAGCACGAAAACAGTATTCATATTGTGAATATTAGGAATTATCAGCCATATTGGATTTAAACTTTGGTTGTAATCGGATCATTATTTAAGTCATTTCAATGTGCGTAGAAAGAATTTTTCGTCCAATGCTATTTAGTGCTTAATAATGGACAGTAAAATATGGCATTTTTGAGGAAATGCCAACAACGGAAAAAAACAAATTCCGGTAAATGCAAAATTTGATTTCGCAGACCTGATTTTTAAAATACTAATGGAAGCTTTCATGAACCCCGTAAAAAAGTCCTTTTGTATTTAAATCGATTTCTTACGGATTTACCGGGCATTGTTTGATGCTGGGCGTGAAAATTTGGATATAAGCTGGTACTCCAATAAGCAACATATAAACCACGGTTTTGTGACGTAACCTTTGCCCCTACCAAAACTATAGATGGCACCTGTTTTGTAGGGAATTAAATGGGGAATATTTTTGCCATTGAGATATTTTATCTATCTCAAACCAATTTGGAGATATTCGATAACAAACACCTTTTGGCCGCCATTTTCTAATATGGCGGCCGAAGCTCCAGTCCGACTGTAGGGGAGTTTTAGTATGTTGATAAGTATCCATTAAAGAAGGTCTCTGCAAAAATTCAGCGACATCGCAATTTTTTCCTCCAACAATTCTAATTTGACAGGATTATAAAGCATGTAGGTGTTATAAGCAGAAGAAATTAAAAAAATCGTAAAATTGCGATTTTCATGAGAAATAATTATTTGATTACGCTAAAATTTCACACGAATATATCAATTCATAAAATTAAGGTTCTGTGAAAAAATCATTACAATCGGATAAAGCATGTAGGAGTTATAAGTCGAAGAAATTTTTTAAAAATCGAAAAAAAATCGTAAAATTGCGATTTTCATGAGAAATAATTTTTCGATTGCGCTCAAAAACGTGGCAGTTCTTAGTTCAGAGATTTCGAAGGCCTCCATAAAATTTCATCGCAATCGGAGTATCGGTTTAGCCGGAATCGTGTTAACAGACAGACAAAAATACAGAAAGAAAGAAAAAAAAAAAAAACATTCCGGATTTTTTTCTCCAGTGTAGTGAAATGGAATCTTCGCTTCGCTCGCTACGCTCATCCAAAAACATCTTTTGAAATGAATGAAATACAATGGAAATTGAAGACTGCACAAAATACAAGGTATGATTGCAAGGTCTACTCCATCCATCTCTTGGAATAATTTTGTGGAACCTTGATCGTGGAAGTTGAATACACCTTGGTTGTAGCCGTGTCAGTCGCCTGACATTCAAAACATGATTTGATAAAAATGAAGAACAAACACCATTGTTGTTAAATTAATTGCGATACATTTTCAGACTATTTTCAATTTATTATTTCTTGTGCATTTCAATCGTTGCAGATTTTGCTGAAAATGTTTAAGGCACCCACAAAACTAGTCCCGGATGTTTGCTTAAAATTTTAGCGCAATCTGTTCAGTGGTTTGGCCGTTTTTTATAGAACTCGCTCACAGACACCAAAATAGTATTGATCCAATTTGAGTTGAATTGTAAGACTCGATCGCTGCGCTCACTAGTCTAATTAAAATCTGGGGAATTGATTTATTTCGGTGATATCTCCAGAAAGCTACATGCTACAAAATAAGGTCATTCTATATATAGCCCCATTTTGGTAGAACTAGGAAAACGCTTAAGTCCCGCCGCGTTGTTGGATGAGCGTAATTGGTGCATTGAGCTGCCATGTGTTACGCGGATTTTCTGTTGTTTTGTGAAAAAATCTTTACTTAGTCGAAGATTTTTTTTAATTAAATTAAATAAAATAAAAAATTTACTTAATTTTTTTAACAAATCGTAATTTTTTTTAAAGAAAAAAATCGTAAAATTGCAATTTTCATAATAAATAATTATTCGATTGCGCTCAAATTTAACACGATTATATTAATTCATGAAATTAAGGTTCTGTGAAAAAATCATTACAATAGGATAAAGCATGTAGGTGTTATAAGTCAAAGAATTGTTTTAAAAAAGAAAAAACCCGTAAAATTTCGATTTTCATGAGAAATAATTTTTCGATTATGCTCAAATTTCACACGAATATCTTAATTCATAAAATTAAGGTTCTGTGAAAAAATCATTACAATCGAATAAAGCATGTAGGTGTTATAAGTCGAAGAATTTTTTAAAAAATCGAAAAAAATCGAAAATTGCGTTTTTTATAAGAAAAAAATTCCCAATTGCGCTCAAAAAGGTGGCAGTTCTAAGTTCAGAGATTTCAAAGGCCTCCATAAAATTTCATCGCAATCGGAGTATCGGTTTAGCCGGAATCGTGTTAACAAACACACAAAAATACAAAAAAAAGAAGAAAAAAAAAAAACATTCCCGATTTTTTTCTCCAGTGTAGTGAAATGGAATCTTCGCTTCGCTCATCCAACTATGTGTGTACATACTAGGAAAATACCAATGTTGTTGATTGACAAGCGACTAGTGAGTTATTTGTAGCATGTTGCACTTTACCATTGAGTATACTAGGAAAACGCCATAGTTTTCGATCGAGCTTTTTCATGCTGCATTGCACTTAATGATGTTTGAAGTTCAGTTTTTCGAGTTCATCAACTCGGTTACCAAACATTTACAACAATAATCACATTCTGCATCTTGACAACACTGACAAAAGTTTTAAACATTTCTAGGCAATGGGTTTACAACTCTTTCATCCAAACCATTCCAAATCTTGGATCACAGAACAAGAAAGGTGTGTTCACCTACATCTGTTACATATTTTAACAAATATCTCCTACTATGATCATTTCTCCCTCTATGTGGGGCCAGGTTTATCTTGCAAATATTCCACCCTTTGAGGGGGGTGAACCTTTGGGGGGCGAGTCACGGATTTTCTCCATCGATTGCTCCGCCCGCCCCACACTGTTGGGAGTATAGCACGGCATGCAGTGTTGAATTCAGACTTTCATCCCGGGGGGGGGGGGGGGGGGGGGGGGGGGCTATATAAAATCTCGGGGGTATTATATAGGAACCAAGTACGGGGCGTTTGGTGGGCTTTTTAGGGGGGCAAAGCCCCCCCAACAATAGCGCCGCAGGGGAAAATGTTGAAAATCAGGTTTTTAGTGCATTTGGTGCGTTTTAGAAAAAAGTTGTGGGCTGAATGCAATACCAAAATGATGGTTGTTTTTGTGTGTGGACGCTAAAAGCTACTAAATATCCACTAGATTTCACCTTCAAACCGCTAGTTTTATAAAATGGTCATTTTAGCAACGAAAAAAATAAATTAATGTGTTATTTTTTTAACTAAGGGGCTAGTTCCGCCACTGTTTATTTGTATATTCTTTAGACACAACCCTCAACGTGGGGCTCATGCACGAATCATTGTCAATGTTGACACTTGTGCAAGTATGGTATTGTTGGTTGACAAGAGAGTATGTGAAATAAATGGTACAGTTCTTCCAGAACAGGTTTAATTTAAAGATACAAATTAAAATACATCCATAAATACCTCTTGGAAACAAAAACATTTTCTAAAAAGCCATAATATCTACATAAGCAAATCACAATAGGCTATTTGTTTCAATCGTTTGTCATTTACAACAATTGAATTAATAAGCCTGGAACCTATTTTTAGAATTCTGCGCTTGATCTACCTGTCAGATACCAGTTGAACTAACTGAAGATATCCGACAAATTGAAAGGATTCACGACAAGGCATCTTAGAAAATTGTGTTTTTAAACATAGTTAGGGTCGAGCACTATTCTTAGGGTTGTGGCATGACACCAAATATTTAGAAATTAACTTTTGATTTGACATCAGTTTGACATTTATTTTTTAAAGGGATATTTTCAATTTTTTGCCACTGTGAGATTGCTTATGGGTTGCAAGGCTAGATGAAGTAGCAAACTTCTTATGACACTCGTTACAAGAATAGGGCTTAAGAACCCGTATCACGGAGCCATTTAAGAACAAGAAAAATGCAAACTTTGACCAAATTTTTAGAGAAAACCATTCACAATATTTGAATCGGGTAAGTTGCATTGTTCAAGCTGGACTTTAACTTAAACCTATGCAGAATCACATTTTCATTTTTAATGATCAATTTATTTGTAAAACAAAGGACAAACTTTTGCTTCATTATCTTGAAAAACTAAAAGAGATAAGAACGATTTGACTTGCGGGTAGGTTTAAGTTTTTTGAAAAACACATTTCCCAATGACCATATCTGGGAGAATAAATTTATAGTATACTATAAGTCGAAGTTTGATTGAATGTGCTACTATCTAGCAGCGACCTCCTAAACTTCGTGAAAGTTGACCGTTTTTATGTGTCTTTCCCAAAGTCCAGTCATCTACTTGGCAATGACCTGTCTGGCCGTCTTTCTTTCAAAGACTGATTTTGTTGAGAAAATGAAAGGGCTCGTCGTAGGAAACCAGTCACAAGTTCTCCAGTCATTGATGATTTGTAAAGATAAAACTTGTCAAGGGTTGGGTCGTTCTAAGTCTTAGATGAGTGGCCGAATAATCGTTTTGTGTTGACATGGTTTTCGTTTGGAAACCAAACAGGAACTGAACTACAACTGGGCCTGTAGGACCTACCAAAAACCTGAACACAAAATTAGGACAATAAACAAAACAAAAAAAATACCAAATTAATTAATAGGTATAAAATCTATAATTGAAATTAATTCAGATGAATCAAATATAGAAGCTTGGAAAAGGAAAAAATAAAACGGTAAATAGAAGAAGATACTCGGAGCGGAGACAAAGGAGTAATTAAACAATAAAAAATGATAGCTCAAAGTATTGCACCTAGAACTTTAATTTTTTTATTGACTCAAAATTTCCATATTTTCACCAAATGAAACAACTATTGTCCTGTCCCCCCTAATTTTTTTTTTCTTTTTTATTCAAGTTCCTCTTTCATTCAACCAACTTTCAGCCATTTTCCTTTGACTTTCAAAATTTTGTCAAGAGTGCTCTGGAACAGACTGAACCAAACCTCTTCAATCTTCATTCCCAAGAAGATTGGGTATAGTATGTATAAAGTAATTTTCCAACTCAAACATTGCATTTTTGTAAATAGTATATTGTGGTACAACATTGTATTGACTAATCTAGGCCGCGAAGCGGCCTAGTTTAGAAGTTTAGAAGAAACAACAATAAAGCGTTTCCATTTGACTCTTCCGGAAAAAATAGTCACTGTTTTTTTTTTTTTTTGTTTGATGTCTCGCCATAATGTTCGAACGGAGGCTCGGATCGAGTTGAAATTTTGACCATCCGCAAGCTTTGTTCTCGATTGAATGCCATTAGTTTTGTGGCAAAATCGTTCAAAAAGTTAAAAAGTTACATTAAAGTTAATCGAAAGTTTTTTTTTCAAACTAAACGGCGACAAAATCTGAGGTGGCCAAATCATTTAGAATGTCCGTCCGGTCACGAATATGTTAATTTTATTTTGATCCGATAAGTAGTGTAGATGGAAATTACATTATAACAAAAGTAACGTTGCCATGGCAACGAAAAGACGCGCAAAGTTTCTAATGCACTGCCACCTAGAAGTAATCAAAATACTTTCGAGGAAGCAGTGTATTATTTGTCACCAAAGAGTTTAAATAGTGTTCCCAAGGAGTCAAGGTCCTCTAGATGGCGGTGGATTTTATCCACAAAGTAAAGGTTTACACACGGGTTTACCCAAATACCTTGGCAATAATAAATAATATTGGAAACATGGCCCTGTGGACAGCGAACGTCGCAAATTTAAAATTAAAAAAAATGTGCAATATGGGTCTAGCTATAACTCGTGCTCGCTTATCAACGCGTCCAACTGAGCGTTTCCTAGTTACAATCACACAGACTAGCATCATACGAGAAAAGCCCCACATATGCAGGATCAATCTTGTTCAATAAACTCCCTGACAGCTTACAACAAAAGCCTATTGAGATCCTCAAAAAAGACATGGGCCCCTATTCTGTAACTTATACCGAGTTGGATCCGTAGGTAATCGCACAAATCGAGCTCGCGAGTGATGAGTCACTGTGAGTTTATCATGGTAAACAGACTTGTTACGCATCGCTTTCGAGTTCAGATCGTGCGATTACCTACGGATCCAACTCCGTTAAAGTTACAGAATAGGAGCCCTGAGGACTATCATCATAGAAAAAGAATACTATGATATACAAGATTTTGTGAAGGATAAGATCAGTTACGATCGATAGAAAAGTTTAGGTAGATAGACCAGAAATAAATTAAGACCAATCGGTCATCACTCATCAGTGATCTTTCACCAGTCATCATTGGATGAGCGTAGCGATCGAAGTGAAGATTCCATTTCACTACACTGGAGAAAAAAATCCGAAATGAGTTTCTTTTTTGGAATTTTTGTCTGTTTGTTAACACGATTCCGGCTAAACCGATACTCCGATTGCGATGAAATTTTATGGAAGTCTTCGAACTCTCTGAACTTAGAACTGCAACGTTTTTGAGCACAACCGAAAAATTATTTCTCATGAAAATCAGAAATTTACGATTTTTTAAAAATTTCTTCGGCTTATAACACCTACATGCTTTATCCGATTGTAATGATTTTTTCACATAACCTTAATTTTATAAATTAATATATTCGTGTGAAATTTGAGCGTAATCGTAAAATTATTTCTCATGAAAATCTCTATTTTACGTTTTTTTTCTTTTTGGATGAGCGTAGCGAAGCGAAGATTTTATTTCACTACACTGGAGAAAAAAATCCGGAATGTTTTCTCCTTCTTTTTTTGTGTGTGTTTGTCCACACGATTTCGGCAAGCCGATACTCCAATTGCGATGAAATTTTATGGACGCCTTCGAAATCTCTGAACTTAGAACTGCCACGTTTTTGAGCGCAATCAAACTATTATTTCTCATTAAAATGGCAATTTTACTATTTTTTCGATTTAAAAAAAAAAAAAAAAATTCTTCGACTTATAACACCTACCTACAAGCTTTATCCGATTGTTATGATTTTTTCACAAAACCTTAATTTTATGAATTAATATATTCGTGTGAAATTTGAGCGCAATCGATATATATTTTCTTGTGAAAATCACAATTTTACGATTTTTTTATTTTTAAAACATTCTTTACATGCTTTATCCGATTGTAATGATATTTTCACAGAACCTCAATTTCACGAATTTATATACATATTTGTGTAAAATTTGAGCGCAATCGAAAAATAATTTCTTATGAAAATCGCAATTTTACACTTTTTCGTTTAAAAAACATACGCTCATCCATTAACGCGCCTGAAAAAGCGTTTGCGAAGCTTCCTAGTTTCAAACAATTCTTTGACTTATAACACCTACATGCTTTATCCTATTGTAATGATTTTTCACAGAACCTTAATTTTATGAATTAATATATTCATGTAAAATTTGTGCGCAATCGAATAATTATTTCTTATGAAAATTTCAATATTACGATTTTTTCCTTTTTTAAAATTACGATTAATTAAAAAAATTAAAAATTTAAGTTAATTTTTTAATTTAAATTTAAATTTAAAAAAAATCTTCAACTTAGTAATGATTTTTTCACAGAACAACAGAAAATCCGCATAATACATGGCAGCTCAATGCACCAATTACGCTCATCCAACAACGCGGCGGGACTTAAGCGTTTTCCTAGTATATCTTATTTTATGCCACTAATATTTTGTAAAGACTTGACATATGAGTACCTAAATACTAATACTACCATGTGTAATCTTTGCTGATCAAAAGGCCTACATGTAGGTAGGGCCTACATTCCTTCGTAGTACTTTTCCTTCTAACTGTTATTATCAGACAACAATGTAAACCACACAAGAATGTGTATGTATATGGAGAGAGATAGTATTAGAGTGAATTTAAAATACGTAATACATGTACATACTTTTCTGTTTAATTACCTTATAAACTTTGCTATTATACTGTTTGTTTTGTAAAGTAAGCCTTAGTCTTAATCTAAAAGATGTGTTTCAAACACTGTAAAATTGTTAAAGAAGCAAGGCATAAATATATATATTTTTTAAAAGGATCCAGGACTGGAATGTGGAAAGTTACCATGTTACTAGATCAGTGTCCAATTATAAATTAACATTTTTATTTAATATTTGTACAAACTGATTAATTCAGGATCCCAATTAACTAGACAAATAGTGTACAGCACTACCTTAAGAAGTGGGTTCAGCAATAATAATTTAATAACTACACAAAGCAAGTGACTCAGTGTTCAACAGTGCTCTGTGCCCCAGAGCCGACTGGTCCGTGCCTGCGCTCCCAGACCATGCGGTGTTTCTGTTTCATGTAGGCAGCGGTCACGTCTCCGTACGCCCCCAGGTCGCCGTCTGAAAGAGGTGCAGCGAGTTACACAAGCGAAGCTGTTATCGAATAGTACGCTCTTGCAACAAGGATTCTACTTTCGGAGCTGTAGATTGTGGAACTATCCAACAACTGGTGAAGATTAGTAAAAGAGATTCCATTTTAAATCTGCACTAAAACATTATTTTCCTATAACATTATAACCACCACTCTAAGCACACAAACTTATTATTGTTCTTTGTTTGTCAACCACTTTTTACAAATGATGCCACTTGCAAACTTTACCATGTAGCCTATGGTTCTTCTGCCCAGATGCAATTACGACTTTTCTACCTTCCTTCTACTCCTGTCAAATAAGGATTTTTGGCTATTCCAGAGCACTCTTGCTGATATTTTGAAAGTCAAAGGACAAATAATTTTTCAAATTAATGTTCGATGTGCGATTTTTTTTGGCACATGGTTCAAATAAGAGTTTTGAACCGGTGGACAAAAAAATTGTTTATTTAACGTTAGTATTTCTGAAAAATATTTCCCGTATAATCGTATCGGAAACAAAGGTGTAGGGATGTCAAAAAGCGTGTATTTCACTAAACGTTTACACCCTACTCAAAAAAAGCGTGTACACGTTTACGTCTACAGGCGCTATATCTGTGTTTACTTTTAGTTTTTGATAGACATATATTCTACGAACATTACTTGTTTTCTGCATAATAATTGACCCCCACAAGCACCAAGTAATAAAGAGCCCTTCCGGAGTCCCTATTGATTCGAATTTTATTGAGTAGGCCTACGGAAGACAACACTACAAGTCGAGAAGACGTATAATTTGCGAGTTGCTGGATGGATTGGAAGGGGGGTGGGGAGAGTAGTCAGGCGGCTGACGTAGCGCTTGCTGCTCTGTGCACTGCCCGCATGCCGCTTGCTGGCCAGTGGCCGGACGCACACTGCACAGAGCGATTGAAATGACGTGTTTTCAACTACAGAGTAGAGTAGGCGTGAGAATATTTATTGAAGATTAACGAAACAAGTAATTGAAGATAAAGTAATGAGGAAGATTTATTTTGACAAATGAGCGACCGTGCGTGCGATCATTACAACACAGTAGTTTGGCAACATTTTGTAGGCCTACATCTTGACTTGAGTACTTGCATCAAAGCACTTGCTTTGAACATTCATTGCCGACTACGATTTTCGATGACTCAATGCAATCGAGCCTCGAGGTGAATAGGAGAAGGGGTTGAAATAGGAGACTATTTTGCCGCTCGCGCTTAAATTGACTCACGAGAAAACATCATTCGGCCGGTCGCACACAGGATAAAAATAGTAATTACACAAAAACGTTTACCGATCACAAAAAAACGGTACACGTGTACACGCCTCGTGGCGTGTACACTAGGGTGGGCCGAAAAAAAACATTTTTTTTTTAGGTCGTAATACCGGGGAAAAGTTGTGAATTGTGGAGACTAAAAAAATATTTAAAAAATAAATAAAAAATTTGGTTCATATTTTCCGGTTGCGCATGTGCAAGTTTTCCAAAATTTGGGAAAATTGGATTTTTTTTAGATTTTGTTTTAGTTGTAATACCGCGGAAAGTGAATTGAAGACAAAAAGTAGTGTTGCAAGATATATTTTCAACATCGACTCGGCGCCATTTGACATACACGGATATGTCTTGATCATTTTTTTTTGACTGCAATACTACACAAAACTTTTAAAGTCATTCACACTATGACGCAATAGCCCGATGAAAGAAGGGGTGCAATGCAGAATACCGTGGTTAAAGATCTCAAGAAACTATCGTTCGTCTGAGCTGGGCCACACAGATAACATAGTTAATTAACAAAAAGTTTATCATGACGGCGACCTGGCGACTAGGTGGCTCGAAAAACCAGTTTATTATTTTTTAAAACGAGATAGTTGTGAATTGTGAGATAAGAAAAATATCTATATCAAAAAATGGTCATATTTTCCGGGGGCATTGAATTTTCATTGGAAAATCGATTAGATTGTTGTTGAACGCAACAATTGCGAATAAAGTGTTAAAAAAATTAAAAAATCGGTTTATATTTTCCGGTCGCGCATGTGCTCTAAAATTTTTCCAAAATTTTGAAAAATTCACATTTTTACGATAATTTTTAATATTTTTAACATAGAAGGAAATTGAAAATTTGAAGAATTCGAGCTATTACATTCGGGAAGAGGCAAATTAAAAAATGCTAAAAATTATGTAAAAATGTGAATTTTTCAAAATTTTGGACAAGTTTAGAGCACATGCCTGACCGGAAGATATAAACCGATTTTTAATTTAATTTTTACCCTTTTCAGTCTTCCCAATTCGCAACTTTTCCGCGGTATTACGACTTAAAAAAAAAAAAGTTGTATATCGGCCCACCCTAGTGTAGGCTACACGTGTACACGTTTGTCGTTTACACGTACCATCCCTACAAAGGTGTGTGCAAACAATAAAGAAAAAAATCATAGCTCAAAATTAAGTACTGCACCTAGAACTTTACTTTTCTTAATGACCCAACATTTGCATATTGCATGCATTGGGCAATTCAACCAACTTTCAGCCATTTTCCTTTGACTCTCAAAATATCGTTAAAAGAGTGCTCTGGAATAGCTTTAAAAGAGGAAAAATTATGAAGCTGACATTTTGCAAAGTTTTTCCTAATTTGCCTTCCTTACCAACTCCCCAATAATCCATAGGCCTATTGGAAATTGACAGTCAAAAAGTGTTGGTTTTTGTTTATCTCCAAAATAGTTGGAGTCAGACAAAAGGTTATGGTGGCCTGTGGGCCAAAATAATAATAATCAAATTCCTTAGAAAAATTGTGTCACCATATTTTGGGTAGGGGGCCAGGGGCGACGGTGGTGTCATAGTCTTTGTTGCTTATTTAGCTAGCAATTGATTTCCTATTTCTTATACACCCATCACTAGGGACCCTCAGAAATAGCAAATAAAAAGTTCTAATTTGGTTATAAAAATCTTCAATTTCAGTATATAAACTTAAGGTAAACGCATCATTTTGTCATAGAAAAAGCACTGCAATCACTACCCTTCAGCAAAATGAACACGTATTCTATTACACAACAGCCTTTTGGCATTCCTTTTAAACACATACACATCCAAACAGATATTTAGGCCATATTGTAGGCCTACAGTTAAATTAATTGGAATTAGCTAGGTGTGTTCCATGATAATATTTTCAACTGTCATGGTGCCAACTATATGTTAAAACTAGATTTCAATGACCAATTGTCCAATTAATTGCACATTTTAGAACTAAAACTTACAGAATAATTGAGAAAAGTTTGTTACTTTGCTCTAATTTAGCAGAAAAACGTGACTGTTGCCTAATTTTGCATCATTTGGTGAAAAAAGTCATTCACAAAATTTCAGTGTCCCAACCCATCACATAACAATAATTGCTGGTACCCTAATTCAGTTTACAAATTTATTCCTACTAACAGAAGTTAGCAATTTCTAGGAAATGTGCTCTGATAGCTACAATCACACATTCTTACTAAACATTTTGGTGCAAACCACAATACAATAGGAATAGGACAAACGATAGGGCTTCCAAGTGATCCGGACTACCTAAATCTCTGCGTTCTGCGTAGGGCTAATAAGCAATAACTTACAATCTCCAGCTCAGAATTCAATTGTGAAAACAAAAATTGTTGGAAGTTGGAACTATCATCATTGAGCAATATGAAAGGAGATACGTAGCTCCACGTGTAGGTACTTCCGAACTGATCACTAGTGCGCAGGCCAAGTAGTAAAGTTTTCAGTAGAACACGAACCGTCACATCGGGAACATTTGTATCACAGTTTTCTTGTACGTAATTAAAACTTAACGTGTGTGGATTAATCAAGTTTTGTTAAATTCCTATTTGCTAAAAGTAGTAACCCTACGTCCACTCGACCTGCTCCACAAAAATAGCGTAAAACATAAACATGATTACTAATGTGGATATGAGGAATTGCCAGCCATATTGAATTTTCAACATTTGTTTTTAGGCCTACTTAGTTTAAAGCGTATTACATAGGGATGCACATATTTTTTTTTTTTCATTATCGAATCGATATTACCAATTAAGCCTGTTCCGACCTATAAGTGGATCCTCAAGTGTGGCAAGTGTAAGTCAAAACAAAACAATCACGTTCCGTTTACTGCCATGGCTGTTTTCGATGTCATGTGTTTGGCTTCTGTTATCGACTGATAAGTCATTTCCAAACATAAATCTCGAGTGTGACACCATCAGCCCAGCCAGTGCATGGCACAACGTGAGATAATCTCCGAGTTTGTGCCACTATTGACGAATTATTTGACATTACGATAATCGATAATGAATTTTGGTCATCGATTATCAAAATTATATCCATTATTGATTATCGATCGATAATATCGATTATCGTGTGCATCACTAGTATTACACCAGTCTGAATCCTACATTGAGGCATGGGTTTCTGAAATTGTCTTTCATACTCATTTATCACTCATTAGTCATCAGTCATCCATCATCTCTGTTGCAATAATATAGTAGAATATGGTACATTAAGCAACAATATCAATCAATGATAGATACTTACACTTGGTGAACCAGTTTCCGGCTGCTTCGTTGTACTGATCGAGGACTCCTTTGCACTTGACGTTGTGATCAGGGGACTCGTACAGAACGCAGTCTTCAAATCGTTGACGCAAAATGTTTAAGATTTCATTCTCCACCATTCTGTTGGGTAATTTAAAATTTAGATGAGCGATCCAGTTTGTTTCCTGATACATTGCTTGATCAACATACAAAGTTTAATTTTATTTAAATGGTAGGGAATTATTATTATTTATTCTCATGCAGGCTAGCCGGCTTAAATAAACCTCGGGGCCAAAAATGTGGTGGGCCCTCCCATTCCATACCAGACTGAAAAATGGAAATGGGGCCTGATATTGATGGGATTATTTGAAAATTGCATTTCCTATAAATTAACAAATTAAACATGCTATCATAACAAAGAAATAAGAAATCAAGAACAACAGAAAGTCTGCCCCACAATACTTTAGTACAGTCTGTGACCCTTGTCTCACAATACAGGCCTACTTACAACAAAAACATTGTTTCAATAAGGTAAAAACCTCTTTATAGTTTAATAGGACTTACCAATATTGAAAAAACAGAACTATCACCTTTTTAATCACTTGGCAGAAGATTTCCACAACAAAACAGATCAATTTTTCAAAAAACATTTCTGTTGTATGCCAATGTTCTGGTCCTAGAAGGAATTAACGGGACACGCGTATTGTTTCAAGAGTGTGTTGTCTTTCAAATACAGGCCTCTTAGTCTTATACTATTATTGTTACTAGGCAAACACTTTTTTCAGTTGCATCGATGGATGGGGTTTTACGGTTGATTATTTTTGTCCAATGAAAATGATTAGTGTTTCGTGTCGTCATTCATTGTTGTCATTACTATTAAAACAAGAGCAATAAACAACCAACAATGTGAGGCGACTTACTGCAAGTCTGATAGAGACTGAGAACCGGCATGAGCCTTGTTGTGTCAGTCGCGGGACAGCGAGGTCATATGACCAATTATTGCCTTAAAAGTACGATTTTTATGACAAATATTTCTTTGATTTTCCCCAAAATCATAATTCATAACATACAGTACCAATCTAAATTTAGTGATTTTGAACGTTCCCATAAAGTTTCATCAAGATCTGCTTTTCCGGTCACGGGCCAAATATCACGAAAATATTGCATTAGGCCCTACTAAACGGAAAAAACATAAAAGTACGATATTCACGATAAATATTTCTTCGATTGTACCAAAAAACTTAGTAGATCCAAGTAGCCTATGTAAATTTCAAAGGTCTCCTGAAATTTTCATCAAGATGGCACAACATGCTGTTTGCCCGGTAAAGTGCTAACAAACAGACACAATAAAAAATATATATATTTAAAAAAAAACACCCGAGCTATTTTTCTCAGGGTAAGTGAAATTGAAGTCTTTGCTGCGCTCATCCAATTATAATTAGTAGTTTTAGGGCGCTTTAATATCAAAGATTAATCGCGCCTTGTACATAATTCATGAAACACTATTAGGCCTATAGAGCATCTATTAAATGCACTTGAAATTGAAATACAATGGGAACACAACCAATAGGCCTACTAAGTAGTAAGTAGGGTATATCATACATGGTAGGTTTGCAAGGTCTACTTTCTACAGGAGGCCAAGTCTTGAGACCACTCGTTTCGAGTCGAGAAGTGAGTCGAGTCGCTCATTCTATGTCACCGATGACTTGGGGTAAACGATAATCAGTAGTCTTGGGACCATAATCACGGCTTGAGGCTCCGCCCCCAACAATCTCATAGTGACCAATAGAAAACTTTGTTACAAAATTAAATCGATCAAAATCACAGCTAGTTAGATTGAAATAATCGATCTCTTTATTATGAAAGCTGTGATATTTTGTTTTTGTATTGTTGTTTTGTTGTTGTTTTTTAAAGGTAGGCCTAGATATCCAATGTCAGATAATTTTTTAAATGTAGGCCTACATATTTAATTTAAACTTGGTGTTTGATCAATTTGGAAAGGGGTGATGCATGTATTCATACGGGTACGTTAATTTGCCAGTTGCTAGCTCACCGTGCTACATCTATAATTGCATTTACAACGTTCAACTAGATTGATATGTCACAATTTATAACTACCAAATCAATAACAAACTGTTTTGATCGTCTCAAGTCGACAAAGTTCACAAGTCACCACCAAATACCTCGTGGTTTGAAACGTGAAAAAACATTCGTTCCAAGTCACCGTGCGACTCGTGAACTTGTCCCCAAGACTACCGATTTGGCAATTTTGAGCGACTTGGAGGAATTTCTCGACTCAGAACGTGTGTGAGTTGAAACGAGTGGTTTCAAGACTTGGCTTCCAGGTACTGAATCTCCAGGTGGGCTTTTGGTTCCCTAGCTCCATGAATTAAGGTCTTGTTAGGATTGGTGTTAAACAAAGATATTGGAATAGTAGGCATCCGCATATGTTCTTAATTATTTGGCTATTGCCAATTTGCCATAGGCCTATAAAGTAGCATGGCATTCCAAACAAGAGTGTGTAGTTTCTACAACTTATATAGTACTTACTTATCTCTTTTAAATTGTTCATTGGCTTCAAAATAACACATTACGTCATCTGTGTAGCATTGATCAATAGTTGGAACCCGGCGAAACTGTCTGTGATACCAGTTGTATGATGGTCGGTTAGGCGTGACAATTTTTTCTGAAATAAGACATTGTGTATAACATTAAAGAGAGATCTAATGAAGGAAGTAACCATTCAAATGCGTAGACTTTTGTCTGGGGCTTGAACAGTTTTATCCCAAAATACAATCATTATCAGGAGAAATTTGCTCAAGCTATGCCTTGTATATCAAAATACAACGGCCAATATCACACTTTTCTAATTTAATGTTCCGTCAGTCCAGTCATGTGTGTATTGTAGCAATGTAGTGTCACTGTACAATGATGATCTACTGACGCTAGTACGCGCCTAGCCCAGGGCGCTAAGAATGCCATTAACTGTAGACATTCTGGCGCAAAAACCGTACACTCAACACTTATTTATTAAACGCCTAGGCATATCCTATTTAGCAGTAAAAACTTAGGAGCCTATTTGCAAAGGAAGACAATTAGGCCTACCTAAAGGAACTGGCTATTTAGGCCTAACCAAACCGGTGGTAGGCAGAGGCTACATAAGGAACTAGGGCCACATCAGGGGGCCAAAGTTTTTAAAACCTACGTTTGCAGTTACCTCTAAAAACAAGTGACTTGGAGGGTCATGTGAATACCAAAACGTACGTTTTGAGCCGAAAGCAAATTTTTAAAGCACTATGCAAATTAACAAACCACAAGCTTATCAGCCGTGGGTGGTAACGTACGTTTCGAACCGTACGTTGTGATCTGGAAACTTGCATTTGTTTTGACCCTTGAAGTCACTAGGCATAATAATACGCAATTCTGATTGGTTGGGGGTGGGGTTAGGGATTGAAAATTTCCGGAAAAATTGAAGTTGGGGGAAAAAAACGGACAAAAGGTAAATTTTGATTTTTTGCCAAATAATTAGGAAACAGTGAATAAAAATATTTTCTAACACAAAATATAAGCTTATGGGTAAGTTCCAGAGCAAACAGAAATTCAAGGTAGAATTATTTTACTAAGTCTAGCCTTAGGTAGGCCTACCTTAAAAGGCCTAAGTCTAGCTCTGGTTAAAAATGCCTTGACACTAATTCCCTGTCTTCAAATTTGTATTGTATCCTATTTTAATTAAATTTAAAACTGCATGCTTTCAGTGATTATTATTCAATTAAAACTTTCTTTGTGTAATAAAAATTATGTGGTAAAAATTGAAACTATATATATATAACAGGTAGCCCCTAGTAATGTTACACATACAAATCATTAGACTTTTCACTGTTATTTACTTATTTTTATTTAAAAATTTCATTCCATTTTTTAAAATAAAAATACGCAAATAACAGTGAAAAGTATGTGTAAAAATTATGTGGTTACAATTTGGGATTATTGAACTCAAATTTTCCGACTGTCTGGGAAAAAAACTAAAACAACACACATTTATCCTACAACGTACGTTTTGATTTAAAAACTTACTTTTTGGATGAGCGAAGCAAAGACTTCAATTTCACTGACCCCCCCAAAAATTTAGCTCGGGTGATTTTTTTTGTCTGTTTGTTTGCTCTCTGCCGGGCAAACGGCATAATGCGATCTTGATGAAAATTTGAGGGGACCTTCGAAATCTCTGAACATAGACTTGCTACGTTTTTGGGTACGATCGAAGAAATATTTCTCATGAATATCGTACTTTTACAATTTTTTCACATTTTAGCGCAATATTTTCGTGACATTTGAGCCGATTCTGACCAAACGGGTGGCGCCAGTGGCGGCTTGACCTATACCCTGACCGGTGCCATGGCACCGGTACCTGCCAAGGGTGGGTGGGTGGGTGGGCCAGCATAGCTCGTGAACTCACCCTCATATTTTGTCTTAAGAAAAAATATTGTTAGTATACAAATGATGTGTAGTACAAAAGCAGCATTGTGTTTTGTAAGCCCTGTAAGGTCTTATCGTCTACGAGTCAATTCTAATAACACAAAGACACCGCACTATGAGACAGTGATGTTTGCTTTCGTTGTTTTGTATCTAGTTTGCCAATGCAGCTGACTGAGTGGTCAACTGATAGGTGGCTAGTGGCCTGGTGGCGTATCGGGGGTTGCGCAGTTACGCTGCGTATACAAGTATGGACAAAGAGTTTATACTCTTTATGTGATTTGTTGTTTTTCTTCAGCGAACAAGACAAAGGCACGGAGGGTTATGAAACCTAAAATAAAAAAATAGAAAAACATTGAGAATCATAGAGCGGAGTGCCCTAACTTAAGTCACCACTGAAACAACAATTAGGCCTAAAAGAAATTAAAAAGTTCTAAATATGGTGTGGGTATATTTTAAGTGCATTTTTATTAATTGGTGGAAAAAGTAGGGTTTTCAATGATAAAAAAACATTGATTAGCTTTCATTCTGCTGCTCTAAAACGCGCAGATTGCCGCCAAACATGACATTGAAGTGCAAAATTTTTCCCCCGTTTATTGTTCGCTCCTCCTAAGTTGTTTTTCACCACTGGGCATGGGTGCTTGCAGGAGGGGGCCAGGAGGGGTTAGTTGCCCCCCTGGCCCCGAGCAAGCAGAAGTCCTAATTTGCCCTCATTTGATGTGTGGATTTATGATTAATCTTGTAGCATTTAAAATGTGCATGGAAATACGATTTCTTTACTGATGAACGTTTGTTTAATTTGATGATTGCCAATTTTCTGCTAAATAAGTAGCTGATTGTGTATTTTACCTGCAATAGTTCGTCTTAATGAGTTTTGAAAAAAATACCACTCCATGGAATAATGCGAGTTTTGCATGACTGTCACAATAAAAGGCTTGCGAAAGCGAAAATGTGAGGTGGGGTTAAGTCATATTATCTCAGTGCACAAAAAAGCTAAAAATCGTCCAACTCAATGTGAACGAAAAAAAATTGGAGGTAGGCAGTGTTGGGTCAGTTCTTTTTTAAAATGAACTTTTAAAAAGTTCAAGTTCTTTTAAAACCTAAAATTTTGAAAAGTTCAAGTTCGTATAAAATATGAACTAAGTTCTTTTAAAAGTTCTTTTGTAAAAAAAAAAAACTATTTTATTAAAGGCTGTGTTAAATGAAGAAAAACACGAGGAAAAACATAAGGGGTGTTCGAGTACCAAACTACTCGCGAGTTTGAGTCTTACGAAAGTGTTGAGCTGTCTTTGATCGTGTTGATGATTTGTACTACATTCTCGTCGACCAGCTTGTAAAATTATGGCAGATACTTAGCATTTTAGGTTTCCAAAATTTTTTTCCGAATTTTTTTTTAGTGGACGTGTGTATTACAATACCTGTTACACGATAAAATTTGCCCAAACACAATAAAAAAACTTTCAAGACAAGTTTTTGAAACACTGAAAAAATTTAGTTTCTGTTTTTGGTGGTGGTGGTGGTGGTGCTGGGTTGGCAGCAAAAATTATTTGATTTTAATGAAGAGAGTTTTATAGTCTATAGGCCTATACATATTTTTGTATTTTTATTGATTGTTAGGACAAACAATTTCATATTAACAAAAATAGTCATTAAATAAGTTAGGCCACAACAATGTTTCAAGTTGTAGGGCCCTAATTGTAAACCTACAAATCCTAGATTTGTAGATAATAACCACTTAGAAGAGATAACATCATCACCTGATAAGGGCCTATTAGGGCCTACAACACATTTTTAAGTTGTAGGTCTACTAATAATTGTAGCAATAGGACTACAGTGATTTGCATAGCGTACATACTTCGGAGAAATAATGTAGGCATAGGCTATAATTTCCATCAAATTAGAAATGCTCTTACCACAAAACCAATTAAAATAAGTTACTTTAAGAGGGCTTCAAAAACCTCTAAAACTCACCAAATCGAATCTAGGACTCAAAAAAAATCCGGGGCAAGCCCCCAGACCCACACATTTGTCCCTGCCGTGTGAACACAGTACCCGGCAATGTTTTTAGAATAACCATTAAACTTTTCTTCCTGGGGAGAACACTGAGATCAAAGGGCTATCAATAGAGCAGGCACGTCTTCATAAGTACCGGGAGTCTGCCTCTGAAATGGGTGCGAACCATAACAAGACTTGCATAGGTATCTATCAAACAAGATGAGCTTGTATTGAATGAGATCGATCCGAGCAGTCCGAGCCTAGCTCACCTGGTAAACTGGCTGATCAGAGGCTGTGCTTCAAAAGACTTGGACCTGAATGCGAAGTTGTAGGGGGTTGGGGATCATTCACATAACATGACAAACTATACAACCACTGCTTTCATTGGCTTGTTTGCTTGTTTTGTGTCCTCATTGACTGTTCTGTTACTGAGAAATAACAATGAGAGATTAAAAAAATTCAAGTGTGCCAAAGAAGTATTGAAATTTGAAAGGGTTTGGGGGGGGGGGAGAATATGACCCCTTTTTAGCTTAAAGCCATGTCAGAGGATCGAGTAACTTGCGCGTGCTGGCTTTCCTGAGCTTATTATTCCTGGCAGCAATAACGCTATCTATTGGTGTTCACTGGTCACGTATTATGGTAGTGGGTTCTGATTGGCGCTCACTAGCTCGACTCGCCAGGAAGTTGAACAAGTTGGACATTTTTAAGATCGCGCGAGCTGGCTCTACCGTCCAACGAATAGGTAGACGACGAGTTATTTGGTATTTGGTATCTTCCTCTACAATTGACTAAAGTCGGTGGTAGGTTTGCTTTCTCATTCCTTCCTTCCTTCTTATTGTCTTTCCATTTACTTGTTCATTCCCTTCTTCGGCAGCAGCTTCATTTGTTTCTTAAAGCCTTTAACGGTCTTCTCCTCCACTACTCCCCATTCCATAAAAACTAGTGGAAGCTTAGACCTAGGCCCTAGTTCCAAAAAATTACTCGCGGGAGAAAAATTGTGCGCGAATAACTCGAACGTCTGACTCGGCTTTTAGGCTTCGGGGAGTAAGCTGGCCGTAATACAGAGGAGGAAATGAAGGAGATGCCTAGGCCCTTCAGCTATTAGGCCTAGGAACTATGGCTAGCTAGGCTAGGCCTAGGGCTATAGCGCTAATAACGATGAGGTACCTGAAGTAAAATTAAGAGAAAAAGCAATAGCCCTAGGTGCAAGAACCTCCCACCGACCGACCTGATAGGCCTAGAGCAAAGTTATATTCAATAGGCCTACACAAAGACCAAAGACCAAGGGCCCTCAGCTGGACTAGGCCTACCTAGTCAGCTGCTGCAGGGAAGCAAAAGGTCATTCCATTTAGATTCACCAGTTTTTAAAAAAAAGTTGTTGCATCATGATTTTTAATTTTTTTCAAATTTTGCATTTTGATACCTATTGTATTAAGTTTTAAAATCCAAGTTTCTAGATTTTTGGATAAACCCGTTCACAATATTTAGGCATTTGAGTGTCGCCCCGCTTTAGCGTTATTTGCTTTCGTAGCTAGTAGGGGTTTAAACGAAATAGGTTGAGAACCGTTTGAGATATCAAAATGAAGTAAGACAATATTTCTTACTAAAATGACAATCTTTCATTAACATCACTTCAATTTTGAACAACTTTAATTTTTCTTGCTTACGAGGCAGCCAAATATTGACAACGTTTTTGGCTTTTGGCTACTTTCAATAAATAGTTTAATAGGGAAAGGGGGTGACAACAAAAATAATTTTTTGTGAGTAAAAACTATGAGTACATACCTTTAAGGTTGTAGAAAAAAATGTGTTGTTTTAACCCCTTATGCCTGAAAAAAATTCTGAAAATGGAGCAAAATCAAAAAGTACCCCTTTGGGGGTAGTTTTTCGACAAAAGGGTAGGTCCAAAAAAAATTTAAAAATACCCATAAGTTGCTTGATCATATGAATTTTAATATATCAAAAATTGTCATGTTGTTTGCTTGGTTTTAAAGTTTACAGATTTTACAAACTGATAAAAAATCGACTATTCGGAAGGTCTAGATCTTCATCCTTTGTTAGCTTTGACTATGTTTAATTTCTTACTGAGCCACTAAAAGATAGGGTGAAGGGGAATTCACTAGGGGAAAGGTTTAACCAAGTTTTGAACTTGTTGATGAGGATTACTATGATTGGGCAGAATGTGTTGGGTAGGGGGTGGGGGCGGGGAATAACCTGGACAGGATAAAACACAGCCAAGATACAAACATTTTACAAAGAGATGTTATGTTCACTTGTTTGGGGATTTAGAAATGAAACCTGCATGCTACGTGAGTGCACAAACTGCCCTGGACCTGCGAGTTTGAAGCACAATTAGCTGCCGTTAAAGTTTGATGATGATAATGGGACGAAAATAATATACAATACAAGCAATGGGTCACCACCGATGTTGTGACTTAGTGACGATAACAAACAATTTACAATGACTTTGTGAGTAAGTTAATAGATAAACTCACTGATCTGAAGAAGCATCTTTTTGTTGCCACTAAACAGGCAGAATTATGAGAACGAATTAAGAACTGTAAATCCAGCTGAATGCTAATAAGTGGAGATTTCTCTGAAAATTTACTTTGTGATGCAGGAAGAGATACGAGTTTCACTTGGTGAAAAATCAAGCTACACTTCACCCATTGTGATCTACTAGGCCTACATAGGTAGATGAGGCAAAAAATTAGCTAACTTCGAAAAGTGTGTGCATTATCAGTGACCACTTGCAGCATAGTACTACTGCAGTGTATGCATTTTTTCAGAAAGTAGTTCTAGAATTTTTTAAATCTTTTGCTCCCGAGTAAAAAAGTTATTTACTTTAGTGACGGTGCTGCAAGTCAGTATAAAAACAAACAAAAATCCCCAAACTTGTCCCATCACTTTGAGGATTTAATTATTATGCTGAATGGCTTTTTTTTGCCATACCCCATGGCAAAGGTTCCATGCGAGGGGAAATTGGTGGAACGTTAAATGTCTTGTTACGAAAAAGCCTACAAAGAACATTAGATAATCATATCAAGACTCCTAAAGAGATTTTTCGAATTTTGTGATGAAAATGTCAAAGGGATTAAGTTTTTCTATGTAGCCTAACTTCAGAAACTATCGTAAAAAGAAAACCATCTAGCTCAACGTTATGAAAATGCAGTTGGGGTTCCCAAAAACACAAGTTTCTTACCATTGTTTCAAACCATTGATTTGAACTCAATGCAAGTATTCAAACATAAAGCTCCGGGATTATGTTGCCTGTATCTATGATCACAAGTGGTGGTTTGGAACAGTTGCTGAAACTTCGGTGGAAAATATGGACTTCAAATTGACTTTTTCACCCATCAGAACCTAGTAGGCCCAAATGTTTTCAAAATGTCAGAATAAAGATTCAGTATGGGTGAAAGTGAAACACGAAAACATTCTGCGCATTATATCACCTTTGGAGTTGTCGACGGCAAAAGAGACGATCTCATAATACGTATTAGTAATGCTCTTTGCATGAGATTTAAAAAGCATGCTATCAGAACACCAAACTTAAGGTCAAGCCCTTTTAAAAAGATTAATGATAATTAATGATTAATGATTAATGATACTATTTTGATATTTTCAAAATCATTAGAAAACTAAATCTACAGTTTAACATATTCTAAACCCTTATTTTACGTTGTGTAAATCTAAGTGGTTTTTAGTACTTTTGTAAAATCTGTAACTTTTAAACCAAGCAAAACAACATGACAAATTTTGATATATTAAAATTTATATGATCAAGCAACTTTGGCTATTTGAAAAATTTTAGGGACTACCCCTTTTGTCGAAAAACTACCCTCAAAAGGGGTACTTTTTGATTTTGTTCCATTTTCAGATTTTTTTTCAGCATAAGGGGTTAAACAACACATTTTTTTTTCTACAACCTTAAAGGTATGTACTCATAGTTTTACTCACAAAAAATTATTTGTTGTGTCACCCCTTCCATATTAAACATTTATTTAAAGTAGCCAAAAGCCAAAGCGTTGTCAATATTTGGCTGCCTCGTAATGCAAGAAAATTAAAGTTGTTCAAAATTGAAGTGATGTCAATGAAAGATTGTCATTTTAGTAAGAAATATTGTCTTACTTCATTTTGATAAACTCAAACGGTTCTCAAACCCATTTCATTTACCGCTACAAGCTACGAAAGCAAATAACGCTACGCGGGGCGACACTCAAATGCCTAAAATATGTGAACGGTTTTATCCAAAAAATCTGAAACTTGATTTGAAATCTTAATACATATAGGTATCAACATGCAAAATTTGAAAAAAATTAAAAATCATGATGCAACCTCATCTGGTGAATCTAAATGGAATGACCCAAAAACAAGTTAAAAATCAGTCAAAACCCTAGGCCTAGCCTAGGCCGGAACTTATTTGGTTGGGGGGGTCCACTTTCAAAGTCGTTTTTTTTGTCAAAAACACCCAAAAACGTCATTTTTATTTTACAAAAATGTTTTTACAATTTACACTATGATAATAATATCAACTCACTCGGTTTGATGTATTTTCACCTAAATTAAAGGTATATTATTGACGAGGTGTGCAAATATGACGAGTAGGCGAAGACTACCATCTTAAAAATGCGTCAAGTCAGGTTATTATTTAGATTTTTCAAAATGAAGCTCCGCCCTCTGCTAACAAGAGTTGAAACTGCGCCTATTTGTTACTAAAAACACCGCCGTCTGGACGAATGTAAAAATTTGTACCTGTGCATACATCCAGACGGCGGTTATTTAAAAAAACCATTGTTGTTGTCCCCCCCCCCCCCGCGGCGCTTTGCGTCCACCCCCAACCCCCACTAACCTACTATTTATTGCAAAGTAGGCCTACTTTTGTTCAGAATGTTGTTTTTTTTAACTTTTATTTGTTTTTAAAAAGCAATTGATGTTTCCCCCGACGGCTCTTCGCGTCCACCCCCAACCCCGCCCCCCTTACCTACTTTTCATCGTAAAGTACTTTATATTAAAAAAATTTTTGTTAAGTTTAAAGATTTCTTATTTCTATTTTTGTATTTTACTAGGCAAACCAAAAATAAAAATATCGCCAAAACCTTTTAAACATTGCCATTTTTTAAAAATAAAGGAATTTCGGCGGCCGAAATTCCTTTATCTTTAAAAAAGGCAACGTTTAAAACGGGTTTGGCGATATTTTTTTAGTTTGGATTGCTAATTAAATTTGTTTTCTATTTACTATCAAACCAAACAAAAAAAATATCGCCAAAACCCGTTTTAACGTTGCCATTTTAAAGATAAAGGGAAATTTTGGCCGCCAAAATTCCTTTATCTTAAAATGGCAACGTAAAACGGGTTTGGCGATATTTTTTTGTTTGGTTTGCTAATTAATTTGTTTTCTATTTACTAGCAAACCAAACAAAAAAAATACCCAAACCCGTTTTAAAAGTTGCCATTTTAAAGATAAAGGAATTTTGGAATTAGCAAAACCAAAAAAAAAATATCGCCAAACCCGTTTTAACGTTGCCATTTAAGATAAAGGATTTTCGGCCGCCGAAATTCCTTTATCTTTAAAATGGCAACGTTAAAACGGGTTTGGCGATATTTTTTTGTTTGGTTTGCTAGTAAAATAGAAACAAATTTAATTAGCAAACCAAACTAAAAAAATATCGCCAAACCCGTTTTAAGGTTTGCCATTTTAAAGATAAAGGAATTTCGGCCAGTTTGGTTTGCTAGTAAAATACAAAAATAGAAATAAGAAATCATTAACTTAACAAAAATATTTTTAATATTAAAGTACTTTTACGATGAAAAGTAGGTAAGGGGGGGGGGGGTTGGGGGTGGACGCGAAGATCCGTCGGGGGAAACATCAAATTTCTTTTTTGAAAAAAAATAAAAGTTAAAGAAAACAACATTCTGAACAAAAATAGCCTACTTTGCAATAAATAGTAGGTTAGTGGGGGTTGGGGGTGGACGCAAAGCGCCGGGGGGGGGGGGACAACAACAAATGGTATTTTAATAACCGCCGTCTGGATGTATGACAGGTACAAATTACATTCGTCCCGACGGCGGTGATTTTAGTAAACAAATAGGCGCAGTTTCAACTCTTTTTAGCAAGGGCGGAGCTTCATTTTGACAAATCTAAATAATAACCTGACTTGACGCATTTTTAAAGATGGAAGTCTTCGCCTACTCGTCATATTTGCAAAACCTCGTCAATAATATACCTTTAATTTAGGTGAAATACATCAAAAACCGAGTGAGTTGATATTATTATCATAGTGTAAATTGTAAAGAACATTTTTGTAAACTAAAAATGACGTTTTTGGGTGTTTTTGACAAAAAAACGACTTTGAAAGTGGACCCCCCAACCAAATAAGTTCCCCTAGGCCTAGCGGGCATAGGGGCCTAGGCCTAGCCTAGTACTATAAAATTGGGTAAACCTGTAGTAGAGCAAGGTTTGGGGATACACACAGGTAGAGCGGACGTGGGTATTATAGGGGCTAATACTCCACCTAAAAAACCTTTAACGTTGCTGTTTTAAATCTTAAGTACCTTCAAAACCTTTTAAACGTCGCTATTTTGGCGAAAGTACTTTTCTGTTGAAAGCCCTTTTATAATTAAAATAGCGACGTTAAAGGTTTTGTAGGTGGAGTAGGCTAGCCCTTTTAGCCATACCCACGTCCGCTCTACAAACGGGGTTTACCTAAAATTGATTTTATGCTTACCTCTAAACCATGTTACAGGTGATTCAATTGTTGAAACAACACTATTGACAAAGCGTTGCATAGGATTCCTTCCCACATCTTCATCGCCCCCCATAATTGATAAAATAACTTTTTTCTAGGGCCAAAATCTTCTGAAATGTGAAAATATCAGGCCTTGTCGATGTCGTCACAGTTTCGACTTCTCGACCACCATGGTTTCAAATTTCGATTGTTCGATATATCTGCCTCGACCCACGCCTCGATCACGTGGTCCTCGACGTAAAACAATCGATAGCGGTATTGATACGTGTGCACCAACTTTACAAAACAAAGAGATCCTATTCTATAATTTATTTCAATATATTAAGTTTAAATTTATTAGAAGAATTGAACTCATCCTATTGAATTTTAAAAATAGTAGTCTCACTTCAATAAAAAATAATAAAAACAGAATGTTTTCGAATATTTCAGTTTGCAGCAACTTTCGGCTTGCTCCACTGTGACCACCCAATCAACAATAAACTTCGTTTGGAATCAGATCTTCCAGTTTCCTTTCCTGTCGGTGACGAAGAAGAATGGTGAGTTGATGTGCATTTACAAATATCTGTATTTATTATTGTAATCCTTCAAGTTACACTTGATCATGTTATGGTAATTCATTCATTATTAACCATTGTTTCCGAAACTATTGATATCCTTATAAATCTGTATTATTTAACGTTGGGAAATAACTCTTATATCCGTTTGTAACCACGCCTGCTGCCACGTTAGAAGATTGCGATTTCATATTATAATCTTGCATTAAGGCCTCGCCTGTCCTGTAGGTGTTTGTTGTTACTAAAAAAATAAATGTTCTTTATTTATTTTAGCTACCCTTAAGCTTTTTATTCTTAACCTCGTCGGCAAACTAGGCTAGGCCTAGGCCTAGGTAGCACAAACCAAGCCCAGTCCAAGCGCTAGGCTAGGCTAGCCTAGGATGTTCCCCAGGACCCAAACCGTAAGCTAGGCCTAGGCTAGGCCTAGGCCCTAGCACTTGGGAAAACAACCAGGTCAGACAAATTGTGTCAATTAAAATGCATTCTTTTGTCCAGCTAGGCTAGGCCTAGGGCCTAGGCCACGCGGACCTTAACCAATTATTCAGCTATTTCCGAAAACTGCCAAACTAGGCCCCCTAGGCCAAGGCCCTACCCTTCCAATTTAGCTTTTACATTTTTCCAATTTAAACTGGAACTTTGGATTCATTAATTCATTGGGTCTAGGCAAAGACCCTAGGCTAACCTGCACTTCTTCGGTTCAGGGGCGCAAAGCGCCGTGGCGTGGTTTGTACACCAGTTTATAGCATCTTTAAAGTTTTTGTAGGTAGGCCTATAATAGGGTGGATGTACCGGAATTCGGCCAACCACTAATTTTTTAATGAAATAAATGTTTATTGACACATTTCCGTAGATTTAGCTCTAGGGTGATGGGACCGATTAGCGGACACTTAAGCGCTTCGGGAGAAAATTTTCAACTTAAAACGCCTGTATCTTTCGTTTTGTTCAAGCTACGATGATGTATGATACACCATTTTGAAACTTGAAGTGTTAACTAGCCATTGCCAACCTAACATACCCCCCCTTCTTTGCTAACATTACCGTACGATACCTCGGGATTTTTAGCGGGAAGTGTCAAAAGCGCCCTGAACCGGACGCCGTGAAGCATTTTCGATATTTGAAGTGTTAAAAATAGTTTTTACGGCCGTATGAATGTTCCTGTTCAATCCCGATCAAAATCTGATTGATTTAAGTGTAAAACTTCATAGTTTTTCAACAGCTGACGCCTAGAAACGCCATTTTAGTTTCGTTGCTATAGGAACTTGAGTTGGCAGCACCTTCTGACGCACATCCGGAACTTCGACCTTGATTATTTCGATATATCTTCGACTCGCAAAGAAATACCAAAGCACTTCGTAAAAAACAAGATGTCAACTAAAATTATACATGCATCACATCAGTAAGATCAGTATTGAAAAGCGTATTAAGGCGAAATGAAATAGGGTTGTTCCGCGCGTCCGGTTAGGGTGACCGTCCGGTATTAGGGGTTGCTACCCTATGTATGTCGTAGTTTGTGGTATTTTCTTTCAGAAATGCCTTCGTTCTAGATATTTGGTTAAGAAACAGGCGAGATATAAATGTTGAAGCTAGGCCTAGGCCTAGTCGATTTGTGCTCTGATCGAGTTTTCGGCCACTTCTTATGGGAGCGGAGCTAAGACAGTGGCGCTTCGTGCTGTGCGTGGGTCTAAGGAATTTGTGTTTTAAATTAATCTGTATTTGAGTCAGCGTGAAAAGAAACCATAGGCCTATGTCTATACCGGTATCTGAAAGATGAAACTTTGATGAAACTTTTCTATAAAACAATTACTATAGGCCCTAACCAGTGAAATGCGAGATGATTGCGATGTGGACGGATCGAGCGGACGGACGGCGTGATATAATAATCCTTCTTTATTTAGCGCAGTTGCTATTGTACATAGGCCTACATACAGCGCATGATAATCTTAAATTTACAATAAAGTCACATATAGTTTTCTTAAAATTACTTATCTTTCTCGTTTCTTTTAACTTTATGGGCAAGTTATTATACTCTCAAACACTCGTATAAAATAAGCTATTGCTAAAAACCCTAGTGGTACAATGCTCAAGATATATATTACTTTCTGCACCATCCCTCGTATTGTGGTTGTGGTTAGTACCAACATACTCTATCTTATTTGTTAAATAATTTGGAACTATACCTAGTGCACTCATTTCCTCTCCAAAGACCTCAAACAAAGATATTCCCCACCATTTGACTCATGTATTAGGCCTAGATAGTTTGGATATTTTTCTGTATGAAGCTCTGGATTTCGACTTTCGATCAAAGGACAGTCTATCACAGTCAAATACAGAATATTCATGTTGATTAACCCATCGGCTTTCTCGCCGGTCGAATCGACGGGCTGTTTAAAATGCGCGCCGATTTACCTGGCCATCGGATCGACGGGCTGGAACAGCAAGGGAACAGCGCGCTACATTATCGGTGGTTGTATGAGAATGGTTCGTCCAATCACCAAGAGATCGCGCTCAATGTACTCTACGCACTTCGCTGCATCCAACGATGTGTTTGGCTCGTCACTCCGTCAAGTTTTAGCCTGTCTATGCTTGAAGGAAAGATTATGTTTGCATTCGTAGGTGGTATGGCGGCGCGCGCGCTATGGCGGCTACAGCTTATTGCAATATTTTGAAGGATATGACGACGATGAGGGGTGTGATATTTTGACACCAAGAAAAATTCGAAGGAAAGTTCATACACCCTAGACATTTATTTAGGCTACATTTTAGTTTTTATTTCAAGTAAATCGGGTTATTTTTGTTGGAGCAGTGAATTTTTTGCTGAGGTGCGCTCCGCAACCCCATTTCGTAAAAAAATAAATGGATTTGAGGGGCCAGGCGCAGCGATTTTTAATGGTAAGCCGATGGGTTAACATAAGTCAGCAGCTCTTTATGTCAGTTTTATAAATGAAATATTTAACAACATTATTTATTTGATTTTTTTTCTACACTATTCCTTTTTCAATTATTTCAAGTTAACGCGCCTTGTTTTGGTTTCGGCAAACACTTAAACGAGCGACGCGAGATCAAGCTGACGAGCTTAGTCATTTTCGATCGAAAGCATGGCAAGAGATGAAAGTCTGTCTTGATTCATGGTTGATCTCAAGTATGTTTTTATTTGGAAAAACTTCTCTCGCCACGGTGACAGGAATGGTCAAAAGAACTCGTAAGGCAATCCAAACATTTGGAAACAAATCCACCAAATCTTCTTTCTTCAGGAAGTCTAGTAGGCCTACGGCTAGTGGGTAGGCCTCATTTTTTGCCAGCATCCTTGTAAATGCTGGAGCTCGTCAAAGAGTTGCACTCCGCTCACATCGCCATTGCCAGTGGCTTCTTGACTTTTGTCTGCAAATGCAAGGTGGAGATCAGAGCAGTGTTTCCTCAGTTCTTCTGCAATTGGTAGAACTTTAAGGTCGTACAGAAATCCCCAAACATTTTGGTCTTCCCTCATCTGAACAAAATGTTCGTCTATTATTGATACCAAGGCAGTGTTCAACAGAGTGTTGGAAGAAATAAATTTCAAATCTCTTTTCAGACCTGACATGGTATTTGTTACATCATCCTTTCCTGGGATGTGAATTAAAAATATTGTACATTCCAAAATTTGGCACCCCCTAAATCTCAGCGCCCCGGGCGGTCGCCCTACTACCCACGAGCCGGCCCTGCAAAATTGAATGATGATGAGATAATGGGTTAATCCTTTTTGAACATTGATACGTGCAAATAGTGTTCTTGACAAATCGGCTAGTCTATGCTGTAGTTGCACCCTGAGTTACAACGCGGACCTTCCACGGCAATAATCTTCGCTATAGAAGCTACCCTACTTCTTGTTGTTTGCTACCACATGAGTCAATGCAGTGATGATAAAAATTATTTCATAATTTAATTGTGATGAGATAATAATTAATGGCTTAATCTTTTCTGAGCATTGATACGTGCAAGTAGTGTTCTTGACAAATCTGCTAGTGGGCCATCAAATTCCAACTCGCAACCTTCTCGTGGTTTGGCCCCTGATTAGGGGAGTTTTTCTCCCTGAAACTAATGGCGAGCTCTGGGTCGTCGTCGGAGAAACTTTTACCTTCCCTTTGACTACCTCCCCGACGGCGAAGACAATGACAACACGGACGGATGATGACACAGACTGAGACGACCACGACGTGGGGGAACACCTGCCCTCCCCTTTTGCTTGTGGCTGGTTCTGACCGGCACAGGCCTGTCCACCCCTTGTCCCCCCGCGTCATCTCTTACGTCCCTCCCTTCGTCTCGATTAGCCAAGTTGCATAAATATGAGACGTTAAGCAGTATCCAATCCAATCCAAATCTGCTAGTCTATGCTGTAGTTGCACCCTGAGTTACAACGCGGACCTTTCCACGGCAATAATCTTCGCTATAGAAGCTACCCTACTTGTTGTTTGCTAACACATCAGTCAATGCAGTGATGATAAAAAATTATTTCATAATTTAATTGTGATGAGATAATAATTAATGGCTTAATCTTTTCTGAGCATTGATACGTGCAAGTATAGATCTACCAAGACCACTGTGGCCCGCGCCATTACGTGCGCGCGCCTCCGGGCCAAGTTCATTATCGGTTTTAGGGGAGTTCCGTAGATACGGGCGCCGTACGGCTCAGTTCTAGCCAGCAGCTGTGAGGAACACTTCTCCTTACGGCATACGGCGGGAGCGATATGGCCTCGCCACCCCAGCACCTTCATTTCTCTCCTCCGATCGCTCGCGGCACGCGCGTATGCGATCATCGCCTGCATTCAAGACAACTTGGACTCGTCCGTTTTGGCCAGGGCTTTTGTGGTGTTGGTAGATCTATAGTGTTCTTGACAAATCTGCTAGTGGGCCATCAAATTCCAACTCGCAACCTTCTCGTGGTTTGGCCCCTGATTAGGGGAGTTTTTCTCCCTGAAACTAATGGTGAGCTCTGGGTCGTCGTCAGGGAACTTTCACCTTCCCTTTGATTACCTCCCCGATGGCGACGACAATGACAACATGGACGAATGATGACAGACTGAGACGACCACGACGTGGAGGAACACCTGCCCTCCCCTTTTGCTTGTGGCTGGTTCTGACCAGCACAGGCCTGTCCACCCCTTGTCCCCCCCGCGTCATCTCTTACGTCCCTCCCTTCGTCTCGATTAGCCAAGTTGCATTTAAATATGAGACGTTAAGCAATATCCAATACAATCCAAATCGGCTAGTCTATGCTGTAGCTGCACCCTGAGTTACAACGCGGACCTTCCACGGCAATAATCTTCGCTATAGAAGCTACCCTACTTGTTGTTTGCTAACACATGAGTCAATGCAGTGATGATAAAAAATTATTTCATAATTTAATCATGATGAGATAATAATTAATGGCTTAATCTTTTCTGAGCATTGATATGTGCAAAGTTTGGTAGAGTTAAACCACAATTTAATACTAATTTTTTACAGTTTGATTTGATTTTGTCTCACCGACCCAGTGCCCGTGGCTATTGTATACCAGGCAATTGTACCATTAAAATTGTGTTGTATTTAGGGCTAAGTGTCCTGACCAATGACTCTAGCAAGATGGTGCCACATGTCCTCGCATTATTCAGGGCTCCAAGTTGTCATATAATTCCAGAGTGTGGGTGTAGGGTACGACTCCTATAATTCCTGTACTGGTATATTTCAATTGTTCCTATATTTTGAATCTAAATATCGAATCTTTAAAAATGTTAAATACGATTATTTTTAATTATTATTCTTGTGTTTTTAGGCGTTTCAATATTTGAAACTTTACTAAAATTCCGCCTTCAGCGATAACGGCCTATGCCACCTCAAGCTTTGACCGAGATGGCGAGAACCACCTCCAATAATTACCAAATTGCCACTCAATATCACCGCTACGCCGCTAATCATCAATAATATATTATTATGTCATAGTAGGGCTTTGAATGTATTTCTAGGCTTTTAATATGAAAGTTTGCAAAATAAGGAGCTGCCACAGTGCCACCTCGAGTTTTTTTTGCTACCTGAGTTACTGTTAAGCAATACTGATCCCCTCTTCCCCCCCCCCCCTCCCATTTTCAATTCCTATGCTATTCATTTTATTCATTATTTGTTAAATAAATGCGAGTATAATGAAGATAGATAGCTAGTCTTTATTTTTGTTGTAAAATGAGTTACAAAGGACCAAAAATGGCGAGGTTCAAATCGTTCTTCTACCTAACCAGTGAACTTAAACTATCTTCAAAAACTAACAATACAGACTACAGAGTCACTACTTACTAACATGTCAGGTTTTTAATACAATCAATTACATAGTTAATCCTTTGTCATGCTTAAACATACAAATTACAAATAAAAATAATGGGAGTAAAAAGCAGAAGGCAGACATACCCAAAATGATAAATTAGAAAATGTGAAGATATGTTTAAAAAATCGTGTAAATAGTTAGCACCACCCCTGATTTTCACCCCTCACGTGTAAACTATCGATACAGTTGTGAAAGCCACCCAAGGAGACTATACCACACCCGTCGTAAGACAAGGCCCACATTACACAATTACGTACTTTATTGTAGGCGTAGGTACTGTACTTAAGCAAAACTAAATATGTACTAGGCTACAGGCCTATCGCTTGTTATAGAAGGTTTACTGCGCGAATATTTTCTATAATTCCTCTGTGGGCTAGTTTGTTTTAGATCAATTTCTATATTTTTAACACTGATCCCTTGGAGCATAGTGTGGATCACAAATCTGCTAGTCAATGCAGTAGTCTAAATAGGCACTGTCTCTTTTACTTCAAACTCTATGGTATTAGCCATGCGCTCAAAAGGTGATCATGTGAAGGGCACTACAAAGTCTTTTTACTAAGTACTGGGATGAATTGTAAAAGTTACTTGAAATTTTAATAGGCTATGCATAGGCTTAAGTTCCCCCCCCCCCCCCTAATCATGCCCTGCTGCATTCAAAGAATTTTGTGCCGAAGCCATTGGTCTGTGCATGTAGGCTCGAGGTAATTTTGCAATTTTACGCATGGTCATATATATCCGTTTGTTGTAGGGTTGATGCACTCTTTCTTTCCCCCCCATCATTGCATATTCCTAGATTTCAAGTTGTGAATTCTAAATTGTAACTGTGTTTTCCCAGTCACATCGCAAGTTTAGTGCGCCCCGTCATGGGTCCATGGGATTCTACCCGAAGAAGCGTGCCCGTCGCCACCGTGGGCGCATACGTTCGTTCCCCAAGGACGACCCCAAGAAGCCCGTTCATCTGACGGCCTTCATCGGCTACAAGGCCGGCATGACCCACGTTGTCCGGGAGGCGGATCGGCCTGGATCAAGTAAGCCGGATAAACAGAGTTCCATTGCCAGTAGTTGTTGTAGAACGCTGATATTTCATAGAGTAGATAAGACTTATGGATGGCATGTGTAAATGTAGGTCTACCATCTATAGACGTACGTTGTACATAACATTTCAAGTGTAATTTTATAGTATCTATTTCTGGCCGCCTTCAAAATCTTGTGCACATGAAGTTTTGGGGGCGCCGAATAAATGACGCCGAATCAATCGTGTGTAGTGTAAGTACCACACTACTTCCTTTGGTTTAGGAGTTGGAAAGTAGGGCCTGGCAAAAAGTTATACATTTGGCTTCATTCGAAATATACACAAAAATGCTACCTTATTTCGTAATTTTAGTAGAGGTGCTTGGTAGTCTGAATTAAATTAATCCTGGCTGGTAGTGGTGACAAATACGGAGGTGCCGGCTCATAAAATGCCATCGTGAGATCTTAATAATATACTTAGGCTACCTTGTAAACTTTATTTGGCCACAAATTATTATAAAATAGTCCCACAATTAATTTTTTTCTCTTGCTAACAGTGTAGATAATTGAATGTTAAGTCAATATCATAGCCCAGCCCTACTAGAAAGGTTGAGAGGAATTTCGTAAGTACAAAACATGCTACCGATTTGGCGTTAGTCCATTCGGCTCTTTTCAAGCGTCCCTGAAGTTTTTTAATTTTAATTTTGAAATAACGTCATCAAGTTTGAATTAATATAAACTGAAATTAAATGTATAAACAAATAGATACCTACTTTGTTGTTAAAAAAAACTGCTTTGTGGCACACAAAACACTATTTTTACTTGGGCCTAGGTACATCAAAGGCTCCAACCATCTATAATTAGGTTAGATACAATACGATGCTGCGAGTGGTGCCCTGCTGGCTAGTTCTGGCGGGGCTAAGCTCTGGCGGTGCGGAGCTGCGTGACCTTGTGCAGTATATTCCTACCGCAGCATCGGAGAGTAACCAGGCTCCCGCAAGGTAGAGCCTGGGCACGGCATATTCCATAACCTCTGCGGAGCCCGACGGGCAGTGACCGCGGAGACAAGCCATGCTGAGCACAAGCAATCCTTTGATTGTCGTACTAAATGACTGGAACCTCTGGACGTTAAAGCTAGACTGTAACCACACAACCGCTCGGCTGTACCTTTGCAAAGTTCTGCTATTTAACCAAGGGCTGAAATAATAGTCTGGGAAAACTTATGTTTTAATAATGAGGTAGGATACAATACGATGCTGTGAGTGGTGCCCTGCTGGCTTGTTCTGGCGGGGCTAAGCTCTGGCGGTGCGGAGCTGCGTGACCTTGTGCAGTATATTCCTACCGCAGCATCGGAGAGTAACCAGGCTCCCGTAAGGTAGAGCCTGGGCACGGCATATTCCATAACCTCTGCGGAGCCCGACGGGCAGTGACCGCGGAGACAAGCCATGCTGAGCACAAGCAATCCTTCGATTGTTGTACTAAATGACTAGAACCCCAGGGCCCCGATTCATGTACATTTATCCCGGGTATAGGTGGTATAAGGACGGTATAATGCAGGATAAGGCCTGGTTAAGTCTGAGCAACTCTCATCCAATCAAAAATTTCCAATGCATCAACAGACACAACAAATGTTATTTTCCACTGCATTCCACAGCCATGTAAATCAGCAAATTAGCAAATGAACACTGAAAATTTGCACCATCTTTTGTTTTACATTTTTATTTAGTGACAGAAGATTGCGTGAGATCGTTAAAAGAAAAGAAAAGGCGTATTATTGCCGTAAATTTTGAATAGCCTAGGACTATCATACTATTTTTTATCTGCATTAGGCTTTTAGTAATCAAAACTAGTTATTTGTGCGGGTTGTGTGTCTGAACAAGGTCGTGCAGGCCTAGGGTTGTCTAGAAGAGGCCTAGGGCTTGTCAAACGTGTAACGTTAGTATTAATTTTATCTATTCCTATAGCCTAATGGAACTTTAGGCCTACACTGTTGTATTATGAATAATTTTCTACATCTGGGCCTAGGCCCGGGATGGTTTCTGATCTCTTTTATGAGAGTAATGACAACTTTTCTCGTTTTACACATAGACGCAAAATTTTAAAATGTCCGCCATCTGTATTCTGTTTACATATTTTCTTATCCCCGTGCGAGGCGGGATAAGTCTTCATGAATTGGATTCGGAGTTATACTGCACTTATACCACCTAAATCTGCTTATACTGGGATAAAAATGTACATGAATCGGGGCCCTGGATGTTAAAGCTAGACTAACCACACAACCGCTCGGCTGTACCTTTGCAAAGTTCTGCTATTTAACCAAGGGCTGAAATAATTGACTGGGAAATCTTATGTTTTAAGTGAAAATACTTCTTTGTGGCATCTACACAAAACTCTTATTTTCACTTGGGCCTACCATCTATAATGAGGTAGGATACAATACGATGCTGTGAGTGGTGCCCTGCTGGCTTGTTCTGGCGGGGCTAAGCTCTGGCGGTGCGGAGCTGCGTGACCTTGTGCAGTATATTCCTACCGCAGCATCGGAGAGTAACCAGGCTCCCGTAAGGTAGAGCCTGGGCACGGCATATTCCATAACCTCTGCGGAGCCCGACGGGCAATGACCGCGGAGACAAGCCATGCTGAGCACAAGCAATCCTTCGATTGTTGTACTAAATGACTACAACCCCTGGATGTTAAAGCTAGACTGTAACCACACAACCGCTCGGCTGTACCTTTGCAAAGTTCTGCTATTTAACCAAGGGCTGAAATAATTGACTGGGAAATCTTATGTTTTAAGTGAAAATACTTCTTTGTGGCATCTACACAAAACTCTTATTTTCACTTGGGCCTACCATCTATAATGAGGTAGGATACAATACGATGCTGTGAGTGGTGCCCTGCTGGCTTGTTCTGGCGGGGCTAAGCTCTGGCGGTGCGGAGCTGCGTGACCTTGTGCAGTATATTCCTACCGCAGCATCGGAGAGTAACCAGGCTCCCGCAAGGTAGAGCCTGGGCACGGCATATTCCATAACCTCTGCGGAGCCCGACGGGCAATGACCGCGGAGACAAGCCATGCTGAGCACAAGCAATCCTTCGATTGTTGTACTAAATGACTGGAACCCCTAGGTGTTAAAACTAGACTGTAACCACACAACCTCTTGGCTGTACCTTTGCAAACGTCTGCTATTTATCCAGGGGATGAAGTACACACTTGTGTGATTCAATAATAGAATAGTTTTATTTCTGACTCATCTCGTCTTTCTTCGATAGAGTTGAACAAGAAAGAAATTGTCGAGGCCGTGACAATCCTTGAAGCTCCTCCGATGATTGTCGTCGGAGTGGTCGGCTACATTGAAACTCCGTACGGTCTGCGGGCTCTGCGTTCCATCTGGGCCGAGCATCTCTCCGAGGATTGCAGGCGACGATTCTACAAGAACTGGTGAGTCCTCGTCCTGTTGGTTCATCCACCCTATTGCTTAGATATCATTACCTCATAAGTCCGAGGCTTCTCAAATTTGTTTCAAAATTTTGCAGTTGTGCTGTTCCAACTTAACAATATTGTGCACTTACACTTTTTTTTTTTAAACCTTTATGAGGCTTCAACTGATACATGCGTCTGCATCATATTATTTATTGTGAGTTCATAACTTATATCAGTACAAATTATTGGCTAATATTAGCCTTTGCACGTTGGGATTATTCATTTGTGCCCTAGGCCTACTACAAGTACATATGCTTTGCCTATTAAACGTTATCATCTTGGAATTTAGCTTAAGATCTTCTCTTTTGTGATTTTTTACTAATGTTGCCTCAAACCAGCTCTCCGCTCGCTCGATGAGAGAAAAGTCCATTCTGTGAATCCACTCGATTCTCGCTGGACATTCAAGGAACCGTCTCCGCTCTATGATGAGACTGTCCTTGTCCCGTTTACCCCTGCAGTCTCCGTCCCGATCCTTGTCTGGTTTCTCCGCCTCGATCCACTGCCTATGAACCCGTTACTCGAAATGTTAAACAGGTACAAGTCAAAGAAGCGAGCCTTCACCAAAGCTTCCAAGAAGTGGCAAGACGACCTGGGCCGCAAGTCCATCGAGCGTAACTTCGAGAAGCTTGTGAAGTACTGCAAAGTTATCCGCATCATTGCCCACACGCAGGTAATGAAAGTTGCTAGTTGTTACTGTAGTGTGTTGCTGATGCTGTGAGTGGTGCCCTGCTGGCTTGTTCTGGCGGGGCTAAGCTCTGGCGGTGCGGAGCTGCGTGACCTTGTGCAGTATATTCCTACCGCAGCATCGGAGAGTAACCAGGCTCCCGCAAGGTAGAGTCTGGGCACGGCATATTCCATAACCTCTGCGGAGCCCGACGGGCAGTGACCGCGGAGACAAGCCATGCTGAGCACAATCTTTCAATTAAGCCTAGTCATTCATGTCATGTTGTATTTTGTTACTACATGTTCTTCTATGTGATGCACGACAATTACTTTATAAAAGTTAAACGACATTACTCTACCTGTTCTACTAGTTTTGTTACAAATAGGAAAAGGCCAATCGGCTAGTTTAGTATGATTGGAGAAGGGTTGACAGGTTGGGAAAGCATAGAGAACATAAAACCCAGCCTGAAGGGCTGGGGGCGACAAAACTTTTCACCTGCTGATGACAACTGCAGCTAATTTAAAGTTGTTTGTTACCTTAATCCACGGCGCGTTTCGTCCTTCTGGGACTCATCAGGCGGATGGTGGCCACTAAAAATCAGCTAACTACATGCAAACAAAACTCACAACACATAACCAAACCTGTGGTAGGGCCACGCAAGAAGTAAATTCTGCAAGCATGTTGTCATCATCAGCAAGGTTACTTCACACACCATTCATACTGGGGCACACAGTCAGCACATAAAATTCATAAGGTCTATTGATCGATTAATTGAAAATCTTTACCTTGTGTGTTTCAACATAAGTTTGAGGTAGGGATGGGAAAAAGCGTTTAATTTCATAAACGTTTAACCCCTTGAACTAATCGCGTTTAAACGTTCTAAACCCTATTTTCTAAAAATGAAAAAAATAAAATTATATAAATTTAGGTAGGCAGAGGCCTAAGTTTAATGACAAAAATCGATATTTTGTACTTATGACCGGCCGACGAATAATTAACAACTGTTTTATTCTCCACTTCCACCATGTGCAACAGACTAGATGTCTTAATACAGCCTGGGACCCGGCACCTCCACCAAAATTATGCATTTTTAGAAAGTTATTGGCCTAATCTGTTGGCCCGTGTTTGTGTAGGCTCCAAAAGTGATAACAAAATAACATTTAGGCCCTATTTGAAAAAAAAGTTTTTTTTTTTTACTAAATGTTTTTTGAATTTAATAACCTCTAACCGTCCACAAAACGTTTAAACGTCCTATCCCTAGTTTGAGGTAGGTCTAGAGATGGCGATGATTTCATTGTATTAGTTATCTATCAGGATTCTAGAGCTTCAATGGGTAACTGTCGGTATGTTCAATCACATGTGGATTTATAGATGAAGCTGTTGAAGAAACGTCAGAAGAAGGCCCACATTATCGAGATCCAGCTTAATGGTGGCACCACCGCCCAGAAGGTCCAGTGGGCTCGTGAGCATCTCGAGAAACCAGTTCCCGTGTCGCAGGTGTTTGCCCCAGACGAGATGGTTGACGTTATCGGAGTCACGAAGGGTCACGGATATAAGGGTAAGTGAAGATCTCGATGTATGGAAGCCCCGTATGCAGGAGGAGCTTGAATAGGGAACACTCCCCAAATATAAATATATTCGTAATGTAGTTACTAAAAAAAAGACAATTCCCCGAAAAGTCCGTCAAAAAATGATTTTTACTTGGCTTTATGAGGGTATGAAATCTGAATATTCGTGTTTGAATTCCGGGCGTAAACAGGCTTAGCTGACTGACGTCACAGATTTGTATTGTTTCGTCAGTCCGCCGGAAGGGGTTCCACCGCCTGGCAAATCATTAGTTCCTAGACAATTCCTAGCAAAATCCTAGCAAAGGCAGTGGGCCCAAGGTCTTGGTTACCATAGAAACCCGAGTCGATAAAGAAGTTTTCCCAGATCAGCGTCGGTAATCAACCCGTGGATCAAACAAAGTACAATGTTGACTACATTCAGTTCCAGGTTCTCTAGTCCACTGAATTTCCTAGTGGACATTCGGGGAACGTCCGGCGAGCATGTGGTGCAGCGCGTGCGCGGGGCTATTCAACTATTACTTTCTTATGACGTCATGCAATGTCCGGAGCTTTTAGTCCCGCTTCGCCACTAGCCAATTTAAAACCTTCATAAATACACCAAAAATCGTAAAAATTCATATTTGTGTATATTTCTTCTTATTATATTTTATGTTAATTACAATTAAATTAAGTCGTATAATAGAGTTGAGCATTCCCTATTGTGTCGGTCTGTCGGTTAATGATGAAAGCATGATGTGCAAACTGAAAATGATGCTGAAATAAACCATGCTGCCTTCCTACTGATACCGACATGTATGCCAGCTCAGGCTTTTCATTTAGTATTTTGCCGTTTTCCTCTGGTACCAATTAGGGCATTATATAGTAATCAGTAATAGTAGAGGATGCCTCTCTTAAATCCTGTGAAGCACTACCTCCTGTGCTTCGTGACTTGAAAAGCTTTGCAACTGTGGCCACTATCCGATGGGGGGGGGGGGGGGGGGCATTTTCAACTTTTCAAGTAAATATTTTTCAATGTTTGATAACTCTTGTGTCTTGGAAATAGAGGAAATAGAGTGGGGGTTTAGATAAGGTTGAGCACAGACGTGGGATCTTGAATATTTTGTGTTTGTTAATGATGAAAGCATGTTGTGCTAACTGATTGCAATGCTGAAAAAACCATGCTGCCTTCCTACTGATGGCAAACACAAATAAAATGCCTACTCAATTTCAGTCTTGGCTATGTTTGGTTTTTATTATACGCCCCTTGTGCTACTTTACTTTCACTGTTGGTCTGCTTAAGTGGATGCTCTTTCCTAGTTGTAAAGCACTTTGGGTCAAGGAGAGAGCAAGTGTGTGTGCATTATTGCATTTAGGAGGTGGTTCTTGGCCCTGTCCCTGTGCATATTTTATGGAGGTTCTCTTTGCAAATTTTCAACCGTTATTCGTGGCTTGTTTCCTGGCCGGATATTTAGTACGATGCTGTGAGTGGTGCCCTGCTGGCTTGTTCTGGCGGGGCTAAACTCTGGCGGTGCGGAGCTGCGTGACCTTGTGCAGTATATTCCTACCGCAGCATCGGAGAGTAACCAGGCTCCCGCAAGGTAGAGTCTGGGCACGGCATATTCCATAACCTCTGCGGAGCCCGACGGGCAGTGACCGCGGAGACAAGCCATGCTGAGCACAGACTTGTTTGACAGTCGGCCAACATTGGGTTTCACCACATTCGTATAATACCGAATATAGGTCAACGTTTTTTCATTATTTAAGGTCTTAAAATCCCCCCTCTGTCTGTATGCGAGCATCGGCATTTTGACGCGCTTATTTCAAACACCAAGATAAGCGCCGTGTGACAAGGGAATACGTATAGACTATGCGAACTACTATACGGTATAGTTCACTGCTTCTCTCTGGCTTTGCGCAAACAATACGGCAGGTACAGAGGACGTGACACTATCTCCAGGCCTACTGACGAGTGAAGTGTGACGAGGAACAGATCAGTGGAGTGGACGATGAGAACCGGTCCGCTTGGAGATAGCGTTACTTCATCACGGGCTCCGCGTCAATAGGCCGCGTGGGAAAAACGACGTCCGCACAAGCACAACGGAAATACACCGCAGGAATAACGGTGTATAAAAATATTTTGTTAAAAACACTTTTTGGATGAGCGTAGCGAAGATTCCATTTAACTACACTGGAGAAAAAAATCCGGAGTTGTTTTTTTTTTTTTTTTAACACGATTCCAGCTAAACCGATACTCCAATTGCGATGAAATTTTATGGAGGCCTTTAAAATCTCTGAACTTAGAACTGCCACGTTTTTGAGCGCAATCGAAAAATTATTTATCATGAAGATCAGAATTTCCGATTGTAATGAATGAAACAGAACCTTTATTAAATGAATTAAAGTACTTTTGTAACCATTTTGTAAACGTAATTTGTTTTCAGTATTTAATTACCTTCAATTTGATAAGTCAGTCTTCTGTAGTGTGTTTAATGTTGGAAAGTGTAGATTTTTGTATACCTGCAATGTTAAAAGAATCAAATTTGTGATTTTTAAATCAAAATTTCTAAACAAATTAAGTCGGTAGCCCCCGTTCTGCGAGTTGTATTATCAAAAAGCACACTTTGAAGAGTCTTTTTTATGAATTCCATCAAAATGCCATATCATACATGTTTCACTGGATCGACTTTAATATAATTCGTGTGAAATTTGAGCGTAATCGAAAAATTATTGCTCATGAAAATGGCAATTTTACGATTTGTTTTGATTTTTAAAATTTCTTATACTTATAACACCTACATGCTTTATCCGATCGTAATTAATTTTTCACAGAACCTTAGTTTTATGAATTAATATATTAGCGACATTTGAGCGTAATCGAAACATTTCTCATGAAAATCGCGATTTTACGCTTTTATTCTCGTTTTTAACAAATTACGCTCATCCAACGACGCGCCTGAAAAAGTGTTTGCGAAGCTTCTTAGTTTTGAAATTTCAATGACCAAAATTAGGGGGTCGGCCTATATTAAACCAGTTTATTTTGTAAATTCCTTTGTGTGTTATTAGTAGAGATGTGCAAAAATGGTGACAACGAAATTCGCGAATTTTTTTAAAGTTGCAATAATCCCTTCAAATTCAGTTTGCACATGAATCTCATGAATTGTGATTGAATGGTAGCAATTTCCAATTCGCGAAATTTCGCGAAATTTTAGTTGATACCGCGAACTAGTGGCGAAATTAGCAATTAGGCTATGTCCTTAAATGCGAATTAGGTCGCGAAATTTTTAAAAATAAAAAAATTTCAAAGTTTTGGTGGAGGTGCCGGGTCGAAATCGAAATTAAATTAATACTTGCTGGTAGATATGGTGGAGGCGCTGGGTCATACAACGCGATTGTGAGATCTTAATAATCGTTTGAACGAGAGTAAGCTCAAAATACTTCAAATCCATATCAAAAGACACATAAAAATGCATAATTTCGTAAATTTGGTGGAGGTGCCGGGTAGACGAAATTAATTCTGGTAAAAAACTGTCGGAAACTTTGAAAAACTGAAGGCTGAAATTGAGCTTAAAATTAAAACTGATTCTGAACTTCACTCTCATGAGCTTGTTTTTCTTTTAAATCATTAAAATCAAACAATCAATTTTTTTTTTTTCTTCTTTTTTTTAAGTTGTGCATGAGAAAATTGTGTTTTTTTGGTAAATCGCGACAAATCGCGAATTTTTATTTTTAATACGCGAATTTTCAAACTTTAAAAAAACCATTTTGCACATCTCTTGTTATTAGCTTCTGACTCTAGGAGGTACTTATGAAATTCTTTCTTTTTTGTCCTCATAGCATAAAATTATTTTGTACAGCACTAGCATTGGCCATCAGCTGTTTTTCCCCTAGCCATTGTGTAGAGGCACGTCGTGATAAAACAAAATTCTACATTTGAAGTTCATCAAGATTTTGACCTAGGGGTCACAATAATAGGCCTAAGTTAGAACTTGCTAATAACATTTTAATCATACTAATACTACTTTTCACATTCAAGATCATATAGGTAATTTAAACTTTATAAACAAAATTTCCATAAATAGACTAAAGAGATCCGTTTTTCACCCTGAAAATCCGTTAAAACGGTAGCCCTGCATAGACCTAGGTTTATATTTCAATGAAATAGGTAGGCCAAACTGTTTTATATTATTTTTTTGAAACTGGCCCGTGGGTATATAATTGGTTCATTATTGTAAAAATAATATTAAAACTAGGGGTGTGCGAACCGGTTCGAATTTCGAACCGAACTCGAACTTTAGTGAAGGTTCGAGTTCGACAAGTTTCGGTTCGAATTTCGAACCGAACTCGAACCTCTCCGTGAAAGTAGTGAAAATGCTATTTCAGCACGTTTGAATATCCCGCGCCCTATAGTACAAGTTCCAGCGATGGCCGATAGAGCGCACCACGCGTATGCTCTCCAGCGCTCTCTATGGCAAACTAGTTTCCTCCAATCGCGACGCTCGGCGATGGTGAATTTGACCTTCAAAGTCAGTGAAATGCAAGTTAAGATGGAAGGAACACAAAAAATGTCAAACCACACAAACTATGAGTTTAAAAGACGTAAAAAGGTGATCAAATGGAATATTCTCCACATTCTTTCTTCAGGATAGTTGATGGAAATATTAGTGATATAGACGCAAGCAAACCAATAAAGGATGTTTATTTTCGACGCCGTGTCCAGGCCTAGGCTTCCTAGCTAGGCCTAGGCCTAGGCCTATTCACGTCTCCCGGTCCTCGCATCCAAATCCTGTTATTGTTTATCGTAAAAATGATGTAGAAAGCTTTATCAACACAAAAGAAGAATCAGTTAAAAAGCTATGAAGTTTTGGTCAATTGGATAATAAAATTTGCCGTTAGCACGCAGCCTAGGCCTAATTTTACACGCGTAGGGCCTAGGCCTAGGCCTAATTTTACACGCGTAGGGCCTAGGCCCAGGCATGAATAGGCCCTAGACCTACACAAAGGCCTAGGCCTAGGCCTAGATTGTAGACTTGAAGGGCCTAGGCCTAGGGCTTGTGTAAAAATTAAGAGTAGGCTACGCTAGGCTAGGCCCCTAGGCCAAGCCTAGTAATTTACTATTGTTGATTAGGTTTTATTTTTATTTAGTTTTAATTAAAAAATATTACTAGAGGTTCGGTTCGAGGTTCGAAATTTTTTTCGAGGTTCGGTTCAAAAAAAAATCAAGGTTCGCACACCCCTAATTAAAACAATAAAAACATATAGGCCTGACACCACATTTTGGATATTTTCAATCAAAATTTGAGTGGACATACAACCATTTTCAGTTGCCTTTGGCCATGTGCCGCACATACCAGACACTGTTACAACTTGTGATTGAGAGTTTCTATTGGTTGATGCCAAGACTGTCGCAATATTATTTCCACTTACTTAGTTTCCGAGTCTCTTGTTGCTGGATCTTCTCACTTAAGAGTCTTTCTGCTTGTGTCTGCTCATCCCATTTCTCCTTAGATCAGGTTTTGTCATCATTTACATCATCCCCGTGTTGATTTGAACCGTGCCGAATGATGCTTTATGGTGACTTGGTCTGACATCCAAACAATATTGTTGATGTGGGTTTCTTGAACCCCAGGTGTAACGAGCCGTTGGCACACAAAGAAATTGCCGCGCAAGACACACAAGGGTCTGCGGAAAGTTGCCTGTATTGGTGCATGGCATCCGAGCCGAGTTTCGTTCACAGTCGCTCGCGCTGGACAGAAGGGCTACCACCATCGGACGGAGAAGAACAAGAAGATCTACCGCCTGGGACAAGGCATCCACACCAAGGACGGAAAGGTAAGTAGGCCTTGCAATTACTTGGCGGAAGAGTTTTGTAGTAATTTGCCTATGATGTCTTATTCAAAAGGATTATGAATGTACTGATCCGTGATCTCATTAATGTACCTGAGGCACTTAAAATTATAATTTGATGATAGACCAAAATTGTGCTATCCATATTTGGATTAGATGTGTATTACATTTCTTTCCTTGTACAGGTTGTGAAGAACAACGCTTCCACAGAGTACGATTTGACTGAGAAGTCCATTACACCGATGGGAGGTTTCCCGCATTATGGAGAGGTGAACTGTGATTACGTCATGGTCAAGGGCTGTGTCATGGGTCCCAAGAAGAGGGTGATCACACTACGCAAGGTATGCTCACAGCAGAACTTAACTACTACGGATGTCAACGATAAGCGTATATCAATAGCACGATGTAGGTGGCTGTATCGCAAGAATCGTAACATATCAATATTGCTAGCGATATGATTATTAATTCTGTAGCGTAGACTTGTTTATACTTTATATGACTAATAGTAATAGACGCTTCTACGACAGAACTAACCTATGTTCTTTTCCTGAATTCTGGATTTCATGGAATTCCCAGCGTCTCAAAACACTTTTTCCGCTCGCGATTTATTACTCCCTCCTCCCGACGCACCGATCGAGAGAGGGGCCTTCGTAGGTGGCGGCCAATCCGCGGACCAGCGTTGAGACGGTGCACAATTCAAATTGACGCTAATGCGAGAAAAGCGAGTTTTATGCCGGACGATACATTATGATATAATTACAATTCGACCGCTATCTAAAATGTTTCTGTTAAAAACATTTTCCCCACTGCAGACTAGATTATGTTTTGATGCCTATGTACTGATGATGATAGTATGTGAAGCCTAAAGGATTCTGATGTACTGATCCATGATAACCAATGATAGGACTGAAGTACAGCTGTGGCAGTCTTTCTCTGGAGTGGGGGACTCTTGCCAATGTGCTTTCCTAATATTTTTTGTAGTGAGAACCCTTCAGTAATTAACAATTATTATTTATTAATTATTTTATTATGTATGTCAACAATAATTAAGGATTATCGCTATATAGGTTGTATCGCGATATTCATATATTTATTGCTATTGATATTGTGATAATTATCGGGAATCTGGATTTTAAATTTGAATTAAGCGCCAACCGAATTATATTTCTATAATGGTGACATGTAGATGTAAGTAGTCCTACTGATGTGCGAACGTTCAAAATTCGAGTTCGGTTCAAGTTTGAAAAGTTCAAATTCAAAAAAAAATGTTTCTAATTTGTAGTGGTGTAGGCCTACGGTCACATTTTTGGTCTTAGTTTACAGGTACAAATTTAAAAACAAAAAAATGGATGGTGGAGGTGCCGGTCCAGAAGTTACATACTTTCTTGGTGGAAGTGCCGGTCCAGATTTATCACTATTTGTATTTTACCTATTATGACGGTTGAATATACCTTTAAGTTGGGTTCGAGTTCGATACAGTTCAACATTTTTGTAAAGTTCGACGTTCGTTTTTTTTTTTTTTTTATTGGGGAAGTTGGAGTTCAAAGTAAAAATAGTGGGTTCGCACATCCCTACTTTAAAGTAGTGCTGGGCTCATTTTGTCGCAATTGTCGATATGAATTTCCATATCGTTCATCCCTACTAAATAGTAGAGTGGCGTCTGTTTACTGATTGATGATGATTCTATATGAAGCCTAAAGGATTATGATGTACTGATCCATGATAATCAATGATAGGACTGAAGCAGTGCAACACACAGTTTTTAGTTGGGGGGGGGGGGGGCAATCGCTAATGTTCCCCTTATGTTGTGTGGTAGGCGGTAGGCCTAAACGATCCCTCTTGGTTGGTCATTGCTAGGGTGTTACATACAGTGTGAAGTCTACTTATGATGATTCTATATGAAGCCTAAAGGATTATGATGTACTGATCCATGATAATCAATGATAGGACTGAAGCAGTGCAACACACAGTTTTTAGTTTGGGGTGGGGGGGCAATCGCTAATGTTCCCTTTATGTTGTGCGGTAGGCCTAAACGATCCCTCTTGGTTGGTGCTGGGCTATGATATCATTCAATTATCGATATCACATGAAAAATTTTGATACGATATTGATATATCGAAATGCAATTGTTTGTGAATGTAATTTTTGTTATTAAAATGGTGGATCTATTTTTCATAATTTGTGACCAAATAGGGTTGAGGTGGTGTCACCATAAACTATTTTTGCAATCTCACAATCGTGTTTTATGACCCGGCACCTCCACCATATGTACCGGCCAGATTAATTTAATTTCGACTACTTACCCGGCACCTCCACCAAAATTACGAAATTTTGCATTTTTTGTGTATATTTCGATATGAAGCCAAATATCGATATCAAAAATATTTCCACTTATCAATATCGTATCGAAATATTGATTTTTTTGCCCAGCCCTAGTGTTTGTGGAGTGCTACTTACAGTGTGAAATTTGTACTGATGATGATTCTATATGAAGCCTAAAGGATTATGATGTACTGATCCATGATAATCAATGATAGGACTGAAGTACAACAGCGTATTTAAATTGGGGGAGGTTTTGCAAATAGTTCTACAGCACTGTTATGGGAGCACTGATTTGATACCGGGTAATCACCAAAGTTGTGGTTAGTGGTAGGGCTAGGCAATTAATAGATATTTCGATACAATATTGATAAGTGGAAATATTTTTGATTTTGATATTCGGTTTTATATCTAAATTTACACAAAGAAATGCTAAATTTCGTAATATTGGTGGGGGTGCCGGGTAGTCTAAATTAAATTATTCTGGCTTGTGCATTTGGTGGAGGTGCCGGGTCATAAAACGCAATTGTGAGATAAATCGTTAAATAGGTTTATGGTGATATACCTTATCAACCCTTTTTGGCCACAAATTATGAAAATAGACCCGCTCTTTAAATAATTTTTTAAACAAACAATTAAGTATCGATATCATATGAAAATTTTCCATGTGATATTGATAATTGAATGATATGTCATAGCCCAGGCCTAGTTAGTGGTTACCTAACTTGGCCTGTTACATTTTAGAATACATGGTAATGTGGCCGTGTGCCATGCTTGAAAGTTATAGATAGAGGTAGTGAAAAATGGTGATAACGAAATTCGCGAATTTTTTAAAATGTCCTTTTTAGTGCCTAAAATGTAATATTGTCGACGAACTACATCATTTAGAGATGGAAAAAACACATTTTGAAATTCGCGAAATCTCGTGTATAGCGCGAAATAACGAACGAAATTGTATGAAACTGGTCAAAACGCGAATTAACTCGCGAAATTGAACCGTTTAGAGTGCAAAATGTAAGGGATGGTGGAGGTGCCGGTCCAGTTTTGGTGGAGGTGCCGGTCTAGACTGAATATTACGCGTGCAGTAGGCGGTACAGTCATCAAACAGTCAACGCAACGCGCGCGTCACGGGCTTCACGGAAATAGACCGCGGAAATAACGGCGCGTATATGGCTCCGCGGAAATAGTCCACCAAAATAACAGTGCATACAAATATTTTTTTTGTTGGGAATCGACTCTGAATCGATTTTTAGGTCACAATGATCGTTTCTAACTTTTTGTAATTGATGTCATCCCTAACTTAAGGAGCTCCGTTTTTTTTTTTTTTTTGGATTTTTGGATTTTTTCGAAACGTTTTTGACAATTTTTTCGAAATCGCGAAAAACGCGAAATTTGGGTTTTTAAAAACGAAATTTGGGTTTTTAAAAACGAAATTTGCGTTTTTATATCACCATTTTTCATTACCTCTAGTTATAGATAGGGCTGTGCGAATAGTGATTTTTCACTTCGAATTGAATTTCTAATAATCGCTAGAAAAGTTTGAATATTTAACAATTTTATCTTCAAATAATAACTGAAATAACAAATGCGACCATCAAAACACTGAAATCGCTGGAAATAGTTATGCAGCAGCTGTTGTGTTCGTTGTTGTCACCACGAAATTTGAAGAAATTTTTCGATTTGTCACTAGCGCCTGTCGATGAAAATGTGAACTCTTGCGGCAAAAATTCAAACTACTTACACTTTGATTGGGCTTTTTGATAAATGTGCGCAAAAGTTAAAATAGTTAAAATATCGAATAGTTACTGTTCCAATTTGATTTAAAAATTATTTGCGAATATTATTTGAAAGTGGAATATCCGCACAGCCCTAAATAGAGTGTTGAACGCTTGTAAATGTGTTCCAGTCCCTGCAAGTGCACACGAAGAGGAAGGCCCTGGAGAAGATCAACCTCAAGTTCATCGATACGGCCTCCAAGTTCGGGCACGGTCGGTTCCAGACTGCCGCTGACAAGGCAGCGTTCATGGGGGTGCTGAAGAAGGATCGGGTCAAGGAAGACGCCGCTGCCACCACGACGACGGCAACCGCCCAATAGTTATGACCGTCGTTCTGGTGATATGTTGGACTTGTAAAAATAAAAAAAGACTGTGAAAACATTGATAAGGTCATTTTTCTCTTTGAGTGCCCTTTTGGTCTATCCCGAGTTCCGACTTATTGGTCCTAGTCATCATAATAAGCGATTTGATTCCTTTAGGTTAGAGTGCCGTATTTACTCGCTTATAGGCCGCCCTCGAGTAAAGGCCGCACCCTTATTTTGACCACTCAGATTTTAAAGATTTGGATATTAATACTATTGATAAATGGCTTCACATAATGGACGCACCCCACTTTTTGAACTTGACAATTTCAAATATACCCGAGGCCTATACTCGCATAAATACAGCAAGTTGCGTGTAACTAGTACTAAGTTTCTAAGATCTTTTCTACGTAATGCACTGTCATGACTGTGTGTATTGATATCTGCCGACTTCATTTACCAACACTTGCAGGTTCAGTGCAAAAATTGGGTTGATTTCCAGCCAGTCTACTGCCTACTATTGCCACACGTGATGTGGGTTTTGCGGAAAGATTAAATTTGGGTACATTTTCTGCAAGGGTGTGCGATTGTACGTTCCGCAAATGTTGATGCAAACATTATATTGACATTATTTTATTATTAGTGCCAAAAAAGGTCAAAACTTCCAACAAGAATACAAATTTAATTTGTATCAAAAGACAGGTTACTATTTGTAACAGTTTATTTTCCCGGGTTCACGTTCGAATCTCGCCGATCATACACCCTACCTTCCCCTACCTTTACCCTCCCTACTGCTGATAAGATAAGCCTGTGTACTGGAGAGCAGAGACAAGCAGTTGAGTGACGGGACCGAGTTCGGACGGTCGAACGCGACTTTGGTCGGATTAAAATCAGAATAAACTGCGAGAGCATTTAGAACTATTTCCGTGAGCCGAGGTGTATAGAAACACTAGTCGCGTGAAATAGTGGTTGAGGCCGTGAGGGATCAAGCTCAATTCAGTTTTCGTCGATTGATTTATTAAGTCAGACCATGACCGGGCTTAGTCAGTGTTGAGTTAGTGACTTGTGAGTGACAGTACTATTCAGTAAATTTGTTAAAGCAATTAAACAGTGATACCCCGCATAATCAGTGCAGTACAATAGTTAAATTAACTAAAGAATCGGACACAGCATAAGGGACCACGTATTGGTTTTGTTGTCTGTAACTACGCCTATCCCACCTCCAGCAGACGCACCACGCGAACGACACGTCAACCCCTCGACGTCACACCATCACCGGAGGCTGGCTACATCAGTGAAGACGACTGCATGAACCGGCATGATGAGTACTCGACAAATATAGTTATTCAATTAAGTAGTAGTATAACGAGACATTTTTTTTAGAATTGCGTCAGTCAATTAAAATATTTCTTAAGATGGTATACAGATGACATTTGAACTTTATTTTTCTACCATCATTTTGCTTTCGTTTCTTATTTACAATAATACATCAAGATATTATAATCATAGTGATCAATCGATAGGAGAAACTGACTAAAACTTTTTCATTATTGATTTACGTTGCCTTGGACTTTTGAACTTGTGGTGTGTAATTGGTTTGGTACGTGAGACGGAAAATATACCTCGTGTTTTATTCACTGTTTACTTTCAGTAGTATTATTTGTAACTGTTACCGATCATGCCTAGGGAAAGAGAGGTAGGCAGTTCCCGCTCTTTCCTTCCACAGGGCTAGAACGAACTCCTGGCGCCCCCCCCCCTTAACCCGAACCCACATTACTCAGGCCAGCTAGTCAGGGCTACATATTATGACTAAAAGAGTTTGTAAGGTGGTGCCAAAAGTAGATAACGATTTTTACGTTTCTACACTCGCCCGCGGGGCCGCGACCCGGCACCTCCACCAAAATCGTTAAAAAAAAATACATTTTTTTGAGACTATTTCGAATCCTAAATACTCGAGTTCGAGTCGAATTCCAAATACCCGACTCGACTCGAAATTTCGGGTACTTGCACACCCCTAATTTTCTGTGATGTCTTATTTATCATTCATAGAAATGATGCAATTTGTTTATTTCGTGCATTGGCGGCGACTCGACCCCATGGCGACAGCTGACTCTTGGGAGTTTGGATTTTTCAGTTTTTCAGCACAATTTTATCTTGTAACATGTCTTTGTTTGACAAATAATTGGGGTTTGTTTTCAATTTAAGTTCAAAATTATTTTAGAAGTTCAGTAACAGTTGAAAAATTTCAAACTACCCAAACTTTGATATGAAATGGCTATTATTTTTAAAGTATCTTGCATATTGTTGTTTGCATATTATTATGCACATTAAAATCAGTTCCAACACCAAAATCAATATGGATAGCATAAAATTTTATTATTATGGCATTCAATTTACAATTCAATCTTCAATTCACACTGATTTGTGGAAGGACCACTTGTTTTCACTTTTCATACAAATTTGCACGAGTTGGAAGTTCAAACCCTTTCGGTTCACCAAGTTCGAGTTTGGTTCAAAACTCTGAATTCAAGGTTTGTCCTTCCCTACAAATGTTTGATGAGCGAAGTGAAGATTCCATTCGACTACACTGGAGAGAAAAAAAAACTGAATTTTGTATTATTGTGTGTTTGAGAGCAATGCCAAGCTGGTTTGCCAGGATGGCATGATTGGGGAGTGACCACAGGACTCTACATTTTGGTTGCTGTGGAACTTACTATAATTTATATTTTACATAATGCACTGCCGCCAAGATGAATTCCTATCTTATCAGCGTAAAGACAACTGTGGTATCTCCCCGATCGTTCTGCGCTCTGGTGGAAGATTTCAGATTAGTTTTACCATTGCCCTATTGCGATGAAATTTTCTGGAGCCCTTCGAAATCTTTGAACTTAGACCTGCCACGTTTTTGGGTACAATCGAAGAAATATTTCTCATGAATATCGTACTTTTACGATTTTTTTCGATTTTTAGTGCGATATTTTCGTGACATTTGGGCCGATTCTGACCAAACGGGTGGGGCTACAACGTTCATATTTCACATGGACATTAAGGTAATGGTGATGTATTGCGTTTTGAAAGAAAAAGTTAGCCAGAATCCATATAAATAAGGGTTTTAATATGAGTTTTTTTTAGGTTTATAATAACAATTAACAAGTAACAATAGAAACTTGACGACAATCGCCTACAATGCATTCAAAAAGCACTTGCAAAGGAAAAGTGGTCCTAAACAAACTAAAAACTTACAAAAAAGCTCATCAATCAACGCAGCGGGACTAAAGCGTTTTCCTAGTATTTATTCACACTGTTAATGAGTTACCTTTTATTTATTAGTTGTTTAAGGTTGTTTTTTAGGAATTTTTTGGGGAAAAAACCAGTGTTGATAGTTTGACCGCCCCACCCGAAAAAGTACCGATAAAATAAAATAGATTTTGAAAACAATTCTACTTTTGAATTAACTTATAGTAGCTTGCTACCTGTGCATTACTTTTGTTTCCCCTTTGAATAATAATATAATTTTGTTTTGGTTAAATAATTGAGGTATCAATCTCGTGTGCTTCCAAATATTTGATGTCGTGCCTAAAATGGATATAATTTGTATTGGGCACAATTTACATTAAACCCCTTTTGTCGTCGGTCTACACGATTTAAAAAAAACGTCCTGCATCACTTCCACTTATATTTTGAGTACACACTCGATTTGTGGATGATTGGAGCCACCTTCATACTGCTCCTAAAAAATTGCTGGGTAATCTATATATAGAATCAAAACAGGGCGCCACGATGTCCAATCAAAGATAAGATCATTCCCCGAGCCAGTGTTGAATAAAAGTGAAGGATTACTCAGGGATGTTTTATTCCCTTTTTGGTTGAAAAAACACCAGAAGAACCATAACTGAACAATTTTAAACCACCATCAACAACAACAAACAAGCGTCATCACCTCCAAACGCAGCCATCTTTGAACTCAAATCCACCCTAAACTTACAATACGATCCAGGTTCTCTAGCCTAAACCAGTGAGTGCTATCAACTACTATGAATTCCAAAATGAAATTCGGTGAAAAAACTACCTGGGGGCGCTGCCCCCTATGGCTGCCCCCCACCCCGCCGTCACTCCAGCCGACATACAACACACTCAATCATAGAGAAATAACCAGCACTCACTCACAACGTAAACACAAACCTTTCAAATGACCTAAAAACAAACCCAAATGAACGTGCGTTGACTTAAAACATTCTACAAACCTTGTAAGCAACATCGCTCAATCATTTTAATTACCTTCCCAAGTAATTCCGGTCCGCTGAGTGATTCTTCACAATTACAAAGTGCTGTAGAGTGTCTGAGACGCTTGACTGGTCAACACATTGTGTTAGGTATCTGCTAAAATAAAAAGTGGTTGTTACATGTTGAAATATAAATTGGAATTGTCAACCCCCACATGCTTAAACTAGTCTACCATGAGCATGTCCATCCACTCTCATATTTCATATGGTCTTCTATTTTGGGGTACTTACTCTCGTGCGGAACGCATCTTTCTCCTTCAAAATCATGTGTGAAGCTTCATGACGTAAATCACGTAGGAATATTTTTCCCGAGCTTCAAATTCTTCCATAGGTTCCAAGGTTCCCATGCAACACGTTCTGTTTCTAATATCCATGTTCCGCAGCATGAAAGTAACACACCTTTACTCAAAGGGGTCACCTACTTGGGGATTTTTAAACCCCTTTTAGTAGGAAATTTTATTAGGTGTCTATGGTAAACCTCCTTTTGGCCCTGCCCAACATAACAGTGGTTAAACTTGGGGGGGACCCCGTCCACCCCCCTGGGGACAACAAACAACCAAAAGCTAAAAAAAGAAAAAAAATTTAAATAATTAAAATTCAAAATTCCCCCTATGGGTTTAATTTGTGTTTGCCCGAAAGGCAGTAGGTTTGTTCGTTCGTACCCACTTTTGTGAAAAAGCCTTTTTGGCCCGGGTTCTTCGCTTAAAGTGTTAAAACTGGCACTCAAAAACCTAGCCTAAACCCAAGTGTAAAGTGAAAACACTGACTTATTGGTTTTAAAACACGGGCCCGGGCGAACGAACAAACCTAAATGGTTCTTTTTTTTTTTGTCCTGCACTGCCTTTCGCGGGGGTGCGGGGTGTAGAAAAAAACCAAACACTTTTTTTCTGCCCCCGGGTCAACTTACATTTGCGGCGTTTTTTGTCCAGTTTTAAATTTACATTTTAAAAACCGCGGTTAAAAACCAGCCCCCCAGAGGGGGTTGGTGCGGTGTAGTGCGTGAAAAATGGCGGAAAACTTAAATTGAATTTGGTTTTTATTTAAATGCCCCAACATTTTTTTTTGTGGCTTTATACCAGAAAAATATCGTTTTATTTAAATACATTTATTTTATTTTCTACAAACGTAAATAGAAATCAAAATTGTACAGAATTATTTAACTGATCAAATGATGCTACACCAAAGCGTTTTTTTGTCTTGCTGTAGTGTTACTACACTATCGACGTTTTCCGGTCTAACACCCTACACCAGCACCACAGAAAAGTGCAGGACAAAAAAACGAACCTAGTGCATTCCTTCGAAGTCACGTGATAATATTTTGACGACCGTTAGTCGTCGCCATTTTGAATATCTCATTAGAAAGTTTTTCACGAATGATTCACTTTTGTCTAGTAGTGTTTATCTCGTGAATTTACTGGTTATTTTCATTTTATAATGGACGGGGACAACAATTTCAATTCTAAAGAGGAGGAGATAATACATTGGAAAAATTTGGCGCACCATTACAAACAAAAGTAAGTTGGAACCAGATGTCACGACTCACGAAGTTTCCAAAATGTCATGCACGAAGACAATGGCATAAGCAGATTTAGGCCTACATCCCAAATGCCACGAACATCCAAGGCTATTAACTAGATCCTAGGCCTAGGCCTGGCCATTGAGTTTAGAACCTAGGCTAGGGCCTAGGCCTAGGCCTAGTAAAAGTAGGCCTAAAAGCCTAAAAGGTATAGTACTAGGCCCCTAGGCTACTAGGCCCAGGCCCTAGGCCTACCCCTACCACAAACCCCTACCCTAGGCCTAGCATAGCCTGTCATAGCCTATTGTTCTTAGTTCGGTAAACCTGTAGTAGAGCGGACGTGGGTATTGCTAATACTCCACCTACAAAACCTTTAACGTCGCTATTTTAATTATAAAGGACTTTCAACGGAAAAGTACTTTCGCTTAAAATAGCGACGTTAAAGGTAAAGAAGGTACTTTAGATTTGAAACAGCAACGTTAAAGGTTTTTGTAGGTAGAGTATTAGCCGCTATAATACCCACGTCCGCTCTGCTACAGGTTTACCCTTAGTTCTACTTCTAGACCTGTAGCATTGTGGCCTAGGGGCCTAGGATATTAAATACTCAAAAGGCCTAGGCCTATTAAATGGGTTACTAGGCCCTAGCCTAGGTTCTAGGTAGGCCCTAGGCCTAGGCCTAGGATCAGTTAGATTGTGAATCAAGCTCACTGTGTCAGGCCTGTCTTTGCCGAACGATGAAACTATTCTTAATTATGTTTTTAACTTCATCTGACGTTATTGGAGAGAAATATAAGAACCCACCGACAACTCTTCCCACGTGCAACATCCTCCTGATAATAAGTGTAATTTAATGAAATCGTGAAACTTGTCGAGCATCTCGCAGACTTGCAAACGTCAGCTGCTAGGTTGAAATCACAATAGAGCCTAGGCTAGCCCTAGCCTACTGCAATCTTGGATTTAGTTTTGTGAATCATTATAAACGAAGCAGTGTTTATTTTAATTATAAAATCAGTGACCTTGCCCATCCTCATGAAAACATAGGCCTAGGCCTAGACGTAAATCCAGCAGGTGGTAGGCCTCATGGCAGCTCTATTTTATGGCAGCTCTATTTTACTTTTGTATTTGACCTATTGGGTCTTTAAACACTGGGCCCAGGGTGTAGTTAATAATATTTGAACAAGGTTTGTATATAATAATGGTTTCACCAAACACTGCATAACCTTAGCCCAAACTTCTTTCTGGTGTAGAAATCAATTGGGGCCAATTTTTCTAGTGACATAAATAGGACAAGCCCTTCACTCCTTGCCCATCTGCTGGGTGCTAACTTAGTGTGACTTTAAAGGTGCCTTTTAGAACAAATCTGAGATTTGCCAAGTGAGTATCGGTAGTGTCTGTAAAAGATTAGGGCCTACCCTCAAGATTTACTTCTGAAGCCGATCGTACTATGTGACTTAAGTTCTCCCAAACCTAACCATTTGAGTCCTGCATGGTGGTGCATGGCTATAAGGTCCGCATTTCATTTATTTAGGTCCCTAACGTCTATCCTATTCAGTTAAAAAACTGATTTACAAAGGAGGACAATGTGACAAATAATTTCACTACCTATGTTAAACATACGGCGGCGTAAAATAAATATTTATCACAGCTCTTGGAGAATTGCCCTGCTGCCCTTCAGGAAGTCCCCTACCCATCTCACAACTCCCTTATCCCCCACCACATTGTTACCCTGAACTCCATTAATAAGTCATGCAAGACCTTACTAGGAAAACGCCAAAGTCGTTGGACGAGTGAGCGAGTACTACATTTGCATTTGCAGCTGCAGCATAGCATGCATACATGCAGTTCTACATGAGTCATCAAGTCGAGACTTGTCTGCCACTGATGCATTAACTATATCGCTATGCACGTTGTCGGGCTACCCAAAAATACCATCGCCAACCCCAAAGCTTTAAAGCTATCAATTTTTCCAAAATATGTTTTAAAAAGGTCCACTCATAAAACTCCTTTTTCCTCTCAATATGTTCTGTTTGGCTGCATCCTTCTTTTTTGCTCTTCCCCTGGTAAAAATCTTGGGAAATCTTTGGGAAATCTTGACAAGATCTTGGCAAGATTGTATTGTAAGATCTTGTATTTTTCTTGCCAAAAATCTTTCCAGATCTGCAAAAACTTGTCAAGTCTTTCCAAAATCTTGCAAAACTTGTCAAGATCTTCCAAGATCTTGGGAAGAACTTGTCAAGATCTTGCCCCAAAAACTTGCCAAGATCTTGCCAAGAACTTGCCAAGTCTTTTCCAAATTATCAAAACTTGTCAAAATCTTCCAAAACCTTTTTAAATCTTGCAAGATCTTTTATAACTTGGGAAGATCTTTGTAATCTTGGCAAAATCTTGTATAATCTTTGGGAAGATTAAATTTTAAAACTTGGCAAAGTTTTTGGGTTTGGGCTATTTATTCGGGACCGGTAAAACCTACTTGATGCAATTTCATACAAACTTTGGCCCCTTATTAATTTTTTACCGTGGCTTGTTAATCTAGGGTAGGGCCCCCAGGGCAAACACAGGCCTAGGCCTTGGCCCACCTTATTAGTGTTTATCCGTGGCTTGTTAATCTAGGCCCCCGTGAACAAGAACATAAAGCAAGTAGGGCGTGCCGCGGCTGGACCTAGGGGAAACCAAGCCTAGGCCTTGCCCACCCTTTTTAGAATTTTATCCGTGGCTTGTTAAACTGGCCCTGTGAACAAGAACACAAAGCAAGTAGGCTTGCCTGCAGGCTAGGGCAAACATAGGCCTAGACCTATAGTGCAAGGCATAATACTTTTAGTTAACTGTCATCTAAGCCTACTACCTAGGCTACAGTAGTGGTTGTAAATACTCACATAGTCTGAGGTCTGTACAAGACATGGCAACTATCTGTAGCTATTTAAATGTGTATGTGGCCTTTGCTTACGATGTAGACCAGGTCTATTATCAACTGTCTACTCTAGTTCTAAATAAACTGAAACAGTGAGACAGCACAAATGCAGCCTTGCATGGCTTTGATGTAACTGTTAGTGATGACTGATGAGGTTCAAGATGCTAACACCAGGTGGAAGATTTTGACAAGATCTTGTTTATATCTTGTTTCTAACCAAGTTCTTGCCAAGATCTTGCCAAGATCTTGCCAGTAATATTCTTATTAAGAATCTTGCCAAGATCTTGTCAAGAATCTTGGCAAGATCTTGGCAAGAAATAAACAAGATCTTATTTCAATGCAAGTTCTTGGCAAGATCTTGGCAAGATCTTACTTAATACAAGTTCTTGTCAAGATCTTGCAAGATCTTACAAGATCTTGACAAGAATTTTCACCAGGGTCAAATCAAATCCAATTTAGTACTACAGCTTTGCAAAACACAATGTTTGGCAGTAGGGCCCAATTAATTTTTTGTAACTGGGCAGGGCAAGATATAATTCTAAAATTTCTGTCAGTGTTGTCAACATTCATAGTGGTAATTTATTATTATTTATTATTTTATTTAAGGTCTATCCTATTCAGTTATAAAAACTGATTTACAAAGGAGGACAACTAAATAAATCTAATTATATAGATGCAGAAACAACAATAAACTACATTTTCGTAAACATTTGAAATAGTTAATTAGACGAGTGAAATTAGACGAGTGAGCGCAGCGAACGTAGTCTACAACGCTACTCGATCGGGCCTTGGTCGTGATTAATTCTGTTAAATGTTAAATGTCTGTCTGTCCGGTCCCATACGGCCGAACGGCCAAATAGACTGAGCTGAAATTTTAAACAGACATCCGTGACCAGGTAACTGAGAACTGCTAACAAAATGAGCACAATCCGTTACGATTTAAACCTGCAAGAAATAAAAAACTGAAAAATACGTTGAAATGTATGGAAATTATTTTAACGACAATGGTTTTCATTTTGAAATAATATTTTTTGTTTGTTATTTAGCTGGCTGTGAAATGCCGTGTCCAAGGTTAGTCGAATGTTGGACGTCAAGGTACCCCCAAATTCCGCTCGTAGATTGTGTAAACCTTGCAATATTTTCACGTATTTCGTACTGGCTATGTTTTCCATGGTATTGTCACAGATGTAGGACTACACTGCGTTATATGCATTTCAAAACATGTAAAATATTTTAATAAATACAATCCAGAAATTACAAAATCTTTCCCGACCATTGAACCCACGTCTCCCACATTTGGGCTATAAGGGCGCTTAAGCCAACTCGACTAGGGAAACGCCAAAGTCGTTGTTAGACGAGTGAGAGAGTCATGTGTTGAGTACGCGGGAATATTTGCATTTAAGTTTGATTATAATATTCGTATAAATAATAGGGTATTTAAGTTTAAGTCATAGTTTAAGTCATAATGCTCCACTGTAGCCTATGATAGGCTAGGGAGGCCTAAAAAAGGGGGAAGAAAAGGAATGTTACCGGGTACTCAACACATGGCTCACTCACTCGTTTAACAACGACTTTGGCGTTTCCCTAGTTAAATAATAATTACATAGTTAATAATTACAACAACAATGCATTTAACACAACAATTTTGGTAACAAATAAAAATGATATTACGTATATGCATTTAATGAATGAATCAAATATAAAAAAAGGGTGGTATATATAATATAAAAACATTGGTGAGAAAGGGTATTTTAACTTTAACTCTCTCCCTTGCATAGTGTACTAAAGCGTGGTGAAGTAATGTCTCCTGACGAGGAGCAATATACGAGGGAAATGGTTAAGTTTAAAAAAAATAAAGTAGGGGCCTAGTAGGCTAGGCCTTATTTGTTTAATTTTAATTTTCCTACAAATTTTGCTGTCCATGTTAACGGCACCCTATCTATTGGTCTTTGACGTTGGTGTGAAATTTCATCAAAATCGGACAAGTAGTTTGGCCCCTGCACATCGAACACACATACATATAGGCTACACACATAAACACAACAAAGTGCAAAAAATTTGCCATAGAGACTTCGTTCGCTCCGCTCACTCGTCCAATCAAAAGCTTTTACAAGGAAAACAGCATCTACTTCCCTGCTACCATCCAAAATGTCCCCAATACTCTGAACTAATCCTACCAGTGAGTGTCACAAGAAAACCTCTCCCAGAAACCATGTTACACACATTACATGTTACATGTTACCATGTTACATAGTCTGTAAGGAACTACCCTCTCCATTATTTTACTCCCAACAGCCAAATTAACTGGCCTATGATTTCTCCTCCTCAAACTGTTGATTATGTGGGTCCTGTAATCATTTGTAATCCGTAGGTCCGAGCAAGTGGAACAGGAGTTTGAAGACTTCCAAGAAAACTCGCAACAGTTAGAAAGGGAATTGGAAGCAGCTATAGACCAAGCAGAAAAAAAGGAGCGCGAACTTATCGCCCGAAACACCCGATGCCAGTCCGACATAGACAAATATGAACACAATCAAAACTTGGCAAGGGCGCGAATCGAGGAGTTGGAATCTAAAGTGACCGAATACAAATGCCAAGAGGAAAAATTTATTAAATACGTCAGGGACTTGGAACAGAAAAATGATGACTTTGAACGGAAAAACAGGTGGGTTGGATTGGATCGACTTTTATTGCCATAGGTGACGTAGCATTACTCCTGGTCATGTGTACGCACCCAAAATAATTTTAATGTGACTTTAGGCTTGCTAAGATATATACTAGGAAAACGCTAAAGTCCTGCCGCGTTGATGGATGAGCGTTTTTTGTTTGCGTTTTTTGCGTTTGTTTGCACTTTTCCTTTGCAAGTGCTTTTTGAATGCATTGTAGGTGATTGTTGTCAAGTTTCTATTGTAACTTGTTAATTGGTACTAAAAAACCTAAAAAAACTCATAGTAAAACCTTTATTTCTGTGGATTCTGACTAACTTTTTCAACTTTTTCTTTCAAAAGGTACTACATCACCATAACCTTAATGTCCATGTGAAATCTGAACGTTGTAGCCCCACCCGTTTGGTCAGAATCGGCCCAAATGTGTCGAAAATATCGTACTAAAAATTGAAAAACTAATATTAAAACCTTTATTTCTATGGATTCTAGCTAACTTTTTCAACTTTTTCTTTCATAAGGTACTACATCACCATAATCTTAATGTCCATGTGAAATATGAACGTTGTAGCCCCTCCCGTTTGGTCAGAATCGGCCCAAATGTGACGAAAATATCGCACTAAAAATTTTAAAAAAATCGTAAAAGTACGATATTCATGAGAAATATTTCTTCGATTGTACCCAAAAACAATACACCTCTAAGTTTAGAGAAAACGAAGGTCCCCTCAAATTTTCATCAAGATCGCTTATAAATGCAGTTTGCCCGGAATCCTGCTAACAAACAGACAAAAATACAGACAAAAAAAACAAAAAAACATTGGAGCTAAATTTTTTGGGGGGTCAGTGAAATTGAAGTTTTTGCTACGCTCATCCAATTAACACTAAAATTATGCATCTTGGCCAGGGCCGAGCTTATGCCTGCTGGATCCACTTCGAGCAGAGAATCACTATCTCGTGAATCCTAGATGAAACCAAATATTGATGTAATTATTGTTTTGAACTGCAGGAAGTGAGCCAGAATAAACAATCATCATTTTCTCTTGAACCTGTTTAGAACGGGATCCTACTTCGCGTGAACCAGTTTAAATTTTTCAACATGATGTCATAGCTAGTCGAAAACATATCCGTGCACAGTTCGACCTCTCGATAACGACAGTGTGTCCACTTTTATCATGGCAAGCCCTGCATATTATGCAAAGCTCGGTACTCCGAGGGCAAATTTCTAATAAGTAATAATCACATATTACTATTGGATGAGCGAAGCAAAGACTTCAATTTCACTTACCCTAAGAAAAATAGTTTAGGTGTTTTTTTGTTTGTTTGTTATTTTGTTATTTTTTTGTCTGTTCGCTCTCTACTGGGCAAACGGCATATATATATGCGATCTTGATGAAAATTGGAGGGGACCTGCGAAATCTCTGAACTTAGACCTGCCACGTTTTTGGGTACAATCGAAGAAATATATCTTATGAATATTGTACTTTTACAATTTTTTTCGATTTTTAATGCATTATTTTCGTGATATTTGGGCCTATTCTGACCAAACAGGTGGGGCTACAACGTTCACATTTTACATGGATATTAAGGAAATGGTGATGTAGTACCTTTTGAAAGAAAAAGTTAGCCAGAATCCATATAGAAAAAAAGGTTGTAATATAAGTTTTTTGACGTGTATAATAATTATTAATTAATAAGTAGGCCTCTTTAGAAACTTGACAACAATACCTACAATGCGTACAAAAAGCAAGTCTTCGGCCCACCAGATATTTTACATTCTATTAATTGGTATTACCATAGGGCTAGCAATTAATTAGTACTACCTAGTACAGTAAGATCTCTCTTATCCGATCTCCTCTTATCCGATGTTCCGTGTTAACCGAGCCGCCAAAAAAAAAAAAAAAAAAAAAAAAAAAAAAAAAAAAAAAAAAATTAAAAGTTTTAAATACGTAAATAAAACATAAAAATAATTACAGACGCCGCGCCGCACTTTTTTAAATGTACTCGCATACATTTGTAGGCATGCCTTACGAGTGAGTGCAAAGAAGATAGATCGGCGATATATCTCGACTTTCGAGCAGTGTGCATCAGTCTACTGAGCATATAGAGTTCAGTGGTCAGTGTGCGTCGGGCGCATCGCCGGTAAGCGTCAGTGCCACCCACTGAGCATATAGAGGTCAGTGTGCGTCGCGCGCCTGCGCGTGCGCATACGATCCAGCCATCTCACACACAGCTGTTCAAAGATGGTCGTTGTGGAACTAGATGCAATCATGTTTCAACCGATTCACGAAATTCGTAATCACGACGCATTGAATTGTTATTCCTGGGCTTATCTTATTTCTTTCCCAGACTTATCTTGCGTCGTGAGCTTCAGCGCGGGCATAGTAGTGAGAGGTTTTCCCACATGAGAAAGAGAGCTAGGCCTAGGCCTATGTTTGCATTGTAGGCCTAGGCCTACTGCGTCGAGTTTAGGCCTAGGCCTAGACATACGTTTTTATTACGACATGTAGGCCTAATTGTGTACGTGTGTTCGTGAGCTTGAATTACAAGCTATTAAATCATTTAGTATACCCTGTATGAAGTGTATCGTGTGTATTTTATGTTCCTTTATCCATTACATGTGTCATATATCATTTTACCACATCAGGCTATGCTACGAGAGAAAATAACAATTGATCCGCCCCCCGGGTTTTTTTCGAAAACCCGAGGTCCCCCCCGGTCTCTCCAACTCGGAAAAAGGTCTTACTGTACCTCTTTAAAAAAATTATCCTAATTTAACAAAAATGTTTTTTGCAATGGACTTGAAAAAGTAAGAGATCCCCCACTAAGCCTACTAAAAAAAATAAAAAAAAAAACTCTCCATCAACAATAAAAAAACTTTTTGCGAAGTGGGCCCAGTAAAAAATAATTCCAAGTAAATTTAAAAATTGACAACAGTCACCTACAATGCATACAAAAAGCAAGTCTTCAGGCCTCTTTACATTCTATTTATTAGTACTAGGCCGCTTCGCGAACACTTTTTTTCAGTCGCATTGATGGATGAGCTTTTTTGAACATTTCTGTACAATGATTATGTTTTTAAGTAAGTGGGATCTCATTACTTTCTATATATATGCGTTTTCAAGCAAAGATAGATAGCATCATCCATCAACGCACTAAAAAAAGTGTTCGCGAAGTGGCCTAGTATAGGCCAATGCAAGAGCTGGTAGGAATGAAATTGATAACAAAACATTCAAGATCCGGTTTCAAATTTTTGGTCCCAAAGTCATTTATTTTTAATTTGTATCCTGCTGGTTAATTTAATATGTCCTTACATTTATTTTCAGAGCAATGATGATGTCACTGGGAGAAAATGAAGCCAAACTGAACACAGCAATAGAACGAAACGCTCTCCTGGAATCCGAACAAGACGAGGCCAATGCCGTTCTGCAGCGAGTTAAAGATGAAAGCCGGGGTGAGCAAAGCTTTCTTTACTGTAGGCCTATGCCAAGGTAATGGGTAGGCCCTAACTTACAATTCAATTATTGATAACCTGGATCGATTATTCGGACCAAGACAGACTTAATATTAATCAAAATGCACTTAATCATTTATACTTGTATACATACATAGGCCTACATCAATTAGGCCTAATCAAATAGCTCGCCCTTACGAAATTTTGTAATTAACCGCACGCTCTGCAGAACTTACTATAAAATATTTCCTGTCATGACCAGGGTTGGCATGATAAACCCAATAGACTTTTTAAAATATTCACTGAAAAATGAACACTGAAAAAATACCAAAGATCTTGTAAGTTTTGTAGATGGAAAACAACAAATAACGCCACGCGTACATGTTTAAACATATTCAAGGAGACTGTTCCCAGTGACACTTGTAGGCTAGCTGTAAAATGCCCCTTAACGTAATTAATAAGTTGGTCTACCTTAAATTAACCTCTGTTTACATGTAATGCACCGTTCAATTAACTACGTGACTGTGTCCATTGAGCTAATTAGAACTTTTTGCTTGTTGTAAATTTGTAAATTTCATGAATTATTTCAAGATACATAAATAGTTTCATGACATTTTTATAAACATTAGCTACAGGTAGGCGTATGTACCTTGTTCCCCAGATTTGCGCGAGGAAATGAAGGTCCGTACGTCGATTCCCGACAACGACAAGTCGTTGCGCTCGCTGGTGGACTCGAACAAGATAAAGACGGAGATCGAGACTCAGACGTCGTCACCCTCTTCGCCGTTAATAAGTAAGCTGAACTCTGCATTCCGGCGGACGAAAGCCGTCGGCCGCTCCCTAAGCTGCGTTCAGTCGCCTCGCTCCAAGAGCAGGAGGTTCGACTGCTGAGGAGGGTTGCGTTCAGTCAGAGCATGTTTCTTTGGAGCTTACTTTTTACTTTGGATTCATTGGTATTTTATTAAATACAATAACACTTTTTCTGTACTTACAAATTAAAAATAGTTTTAAAACATTAATATTCACTTTGGACTTTGGAGAGAAACGGGAAGGTTCTATCGTCCAGACGAGTGCGAGCGTTCTAAACTCCGCCCAGTCGAGGCACCACCTCTCGAGTAGGCCGGCTTGATTTGAAGCAATCTTCTAGTCTTACCTAGCTAAGAATATAGTTTGGGTTACAGGTAGCCTAGGTTGTGATCTAGGTTCATGCATCGCTAAGCAAATATGTGTTGCTGGCAGCTTTAATGCAGCCAACTTCAATCACTAAACTTTGTTAACCTACATGGCAGTGAGGAAGCTACTCTTACATGTAGGCCTATGCTACAATACGATTGCACATAGAATCACACTAGGCCTACTTTTAAATTTTATTCAAAACATAACACGTGTTTTAATGCTAGTGAAATTGAAATAAATCGGGTAGGTACCTAAGATACCGATTTCTATGTATGTACGGTACGTACTTAATTGTAGGCTATTGTAGCATGCCGTGCCTAGCATAGAAATTACTGGTATGCTAGAAAAATATATGATTAGTTAGTTATGTACATATTATAATAGGCCTATTAATTCAAATGGAACTAAATTGTTGCCAGAAAGTCAAGGTGATTCAGAGCATTCATTTTATAAGTAGATTATGAAGTTTATTGTACGTACTGAAGCAATCCATGCCTAGCATAATTAGGATTAACCGTTATCCTGCAAGTTACGGGTATGGTAGAGTGATTCAAACGGAGAAGAGCGTTAGTCTTTTGTATAGTACAGTATTTCCATAATATCTCGAGGTTGGCTGGTGTTGGGATGAATGAAACATAGCTTGAGATCGTCAGTTGCGCTTGAGGTATTGCCTAGTCTCTCATCCGTGTACACGTGTTTGCATTTTAATTAACCACATTGGAATGTGGCTACTCAATCTCATTATAGATAAGTATTACTTTTGAAGGAGTGAAGTATTTTGCTTGAAATATTGTGCACTCTTAGGAGAGCAATACGCGATTGTAATTAGCTACTTTTGGTCCACGGGAACTTGAGCATTAAAACATGACACAATGATGTCATCCCTAGTATTTACTACTTGGGACTATCTAGGCTATCGCATATTAGGCTAGTAATTACTAGGGGTTGGATAAATCGGTTAATTACGTAATCGATTAATTGGCGATATTTACTGTGGTTAACCGATTAAACAAAATCCCTAATTGTAGAGGGGGGAGGGGGCATTTTGAAAATTTATTACCGGTACAGTTGAGAATGCTGTGCTTATCAGTTGGCCTGCTGCCAACCGCGGCGTCCCCCATTCCACTTTTTACGTACCGTAATGCAGCTGAGGGAGCCACACTCTAGCCAGCAACATGACCTTCATAAAAAAATACTACCATTGACATGGACCAGTTTATTTCTCCATGAACAGCATGGCGCGAAATGATTGTGTTGAACTCACGACTGGATTAAATAAAGACCTTGGCTGGGTCAGAAACACCTAATCTCGTCTTGACAATGACAGAATAAAATTTGGCTACAGTACCATAGATAACCACAGCAGTAATCTCTAGCTGGAATAACGTCTTGGTGATAAATGTGAATCAGAGGTCGTAGCTATATCCACTGGCACTGTCACATGACCTTGATAATAATACAGCACTTGACAGTGAGACAGTGATACCACTCACACTCTCCGACGCTCGTGCCATTCCATATCTTAGCCCCCCCCCCCCCCCCGTCGACAAGCTGGCTAGTAGCTAGACAGAACGGTCTTCCTTATCTTTGTGTTCTTACGAAATAAAACTTAATTTCTCATTTTCATCATTGACGTCATCAATAACATACTCTGGAACTATCTCGAATCCATTCCAGTCAAGCTCACGATCAGTTGCTCCCTCCCTCTCTCTCTCTCTCTCTCTCCCTCTCTCTCTCGGGCTCTTTCTCGCGGTGTCACGTGGCTCACGAGTCACGACCTTGAGTGAGTGGCTATGATTATCCTTGCGTGCCATCCAAATGCACGTGCAACCCTACCGAGATCCATTCGAGTAAGGCGACCAGCTGACAGCTACACAACATTAGAATAACATTATTGTTTTTTCACTTCATGTGTTGTTTTATGTTGTTATGTACACGGTTAACACGCGCAGACAAATTTCAAACCTGTTTTTCAGCCACGGGCGGTTCATCGGTTAACCGGTTAAGAATCCCATCCCTAGTAATTACAGTACTTTTAAATTGCAAATTATAAGCGAAAAACGCGATTGGTTCCATGGGTTAAAACGATTTTCCCATTTTTCCCATCTCTAGTTCTAGGTAATAAAATGTACCATCTACCCTAGTGTCTACAATATTTATTGTGAATACTTCATTCCATTATTCTTCTTAATTGTTCTTTGAAAGAGTTTTGTAGGAGTGTTCTGTGATTTGTCACCAATATTGTAGATAATGCGTGAATTGATGTCAAGGTTATGCCTTCGGGTGACCTGTGTCCATGTATCGTATCGCTAAGCGAATGTCCCTAGCAACTTAAAGTCAATTACTATTATGTACAGCCGCGATCTGATGTAAATCAAGGGGTCTTCTAGTGATACTTACGTACCGTTATCGACCTTGTCGTGAATATTCGTTTTGTTGTCGTTATATTCACAGAGCCATTGTTCGATGACGTCATCTAACAGGCCGTGGGAAAAACATGGCTGCCCTAGTTTAGGCCTACTTTAGCATTTGGCCTATTGGGACTTTTATTAAACACTGGGCCCCGTGCGTAGTTAATATTAGAACAAGAACAAGGTTTGTATATATTTATGGACTCGCCTAACAGTAACACGGCAAGGCTTATTTCTAGTGTAGAAATCAATTGTGAAAAATTGTGATAACAAAATTCACGATTTTTTTTAATGTCCATTTCATTGTTCCATCCATTGGAGATGGAAAAACCACATTTTGAAAACACGAATTTCGTGAAATCTTGCGTACATAGTGCAAAATAAGAAACAAAATGGTATTAACCCCTTAACAGCTGCTGTTCATGCCGTATATATACACGTCCGGTCCATGCTAAATGGCGTCCGTACTGTGCATGCCGTAAATATACGTGCCGCAACACTTCCCACTTAATATGTCTGTGCATGCCATATATATACGCGTATTATCACCAGCAGCAGAGGTCTTCATTCTAGTGATTTTCGTTCTGTTATGTTGGTGGTAGATGATCGATTTTTCGAGCCTATCCTAAGGGGAATAGGAGTCGGTTGCTTCATCTGTGCATAGTGGCGTCGCGCAAGGGTTGTTTTTATATCCAGAACATGTCAGTTATTTTAGATTCAGATATAGTTTGGAGGGTGTACTGAATGATTTAATTAATTACAATGATGATACAAAAAAAATAATTGAGATAATAGCAAAAATGTTAAAGCTAATGATAGTTTCAACCAGACGCGGCTCTACCATAAGGGCACTGGGGCATGTGCCCCTCCTACTCTTCACGCCAACAATCACTCACATATACGAGTTGTAGACGTCGTGGTACACATTTACATAAAATCGAATAGTTTGTATTTTCAATATGCAAATTTAAGTGAACGCGCGCGCGGTAAGGAAACAGCGAACCGTCTTTGTGTACCCCCGAACGTCAGTCATCTGCTTTGTGCGACGCACGCATGTCTCGAGTGAGCGTGCTACGGACTTGACCAAGTTGCGCCTGCGCAGTCTGTTTTAGTCGGAAATAGCCGAATCTTTGCTTCGCAATAAGCATTGGAACTCCGGCAGGATGGGCAAGATTTTAGTACGCCCAGAGCTGTTGTAAGGAGAAGACGTTACGCGCTGCGTTGTGCAGGTGTGTTGTGTTATCTTTGGCCAGACCACCTAGACCAGACCTGTGTGTGAAATATTTTTGTGTTATGTGTATAGTTCTCCCTTGCTCAAATCGCTGTAAAGGCTGTCTTGGAGCTAAATATATGCCAAAAAAATTTCGCCTCCGCCGGCTGGGGCTTCGCCCCAGACTCCTTGTAGCCCACGCAAGTCCATTCAAATATTTTGTACCCTGCCTATTTTAAACCCCACGAGCCGCCACTGGTTTCAACTCGAGTATAAATAAGGGTATTTTACCTTAAAATTAATACACAGGGGAAGAACAACTTCTGAAAATAAAGTCCATAGTTGAGGGGTTAAAACGCGAATTAATTGGATGAGCGTAGCGAGCGAAGCGAAGATTTCATTTCACTACACTGGAGAAAAAAATCCGGAATGTTTTTTTTTTTTTTTTTTTTTTTTCTTTCTTTCTTTCTTTCGTTTTTTTGTCTGTCTGTTAACACGATTCCGGCTAAACCGATACTCCGATTGCGATGAAATTGTATGGAGGCCTTCGAAATCTCTGAACTAGGAACTGCCACGTTTTTGAGCGCAATCGAAAAATCATTTCTCATAAAAATCACAATTTTACGATTTTTTTCGATTTTTAAAAAATTTCTTCGACTTATAACACCTACATGCTTTATCCGATTATAATGATTTTTTCACAGAACCTTAATTTTAAGAATTAATATATTCGTGTAAAATTTGTGCGTAATCGAATAATTATTTCTTATGAAAATTTCAATATTACGATTTTTTCCTTTTTTAAAATTACGATTAATAAAAAAAAAGTTAATTTTTTATTTAATTTGATTTAATTTAAAAAAAATTTCAACAAAGTTCTGATTTTTTCACAGAACAACAGAAAATCCGCAAAACACATGGCAGCTCAATTCACCAATTACGCTCATCCAACAACGCGGCGGGACTTAAGCGTTTTCCTAGTGCGCAAAATTTAACCATTTAGTGTGCAAAATGTAGGGGGATGGTGGAGGTGCCGGTCTAGAATTTACGCGAATTTTGGTGGAGGTGCCGGTCCAGACCAAACATAATGCAGTAAACACGACAACGCAACAGCGTTCCGCGACGTCACGGGCTTTACGGAAATAGCCCGCCAAAATAACGGTGCATATCATGAACTCCGCGGAAATAGTTCAGCGAAATAACGGCGCGTACAAATCTTTTTTTTTGTTGGGTATTGATTGTGAATAGATTCTCGGGTCACAATGATCGATTCTAACTTCATAGAATCGATGTCATACCTAACTTAAGAGGCTCACTTTTATTTTATTTTTATTTTGTGAAATCGCAAAGAAAACTCAAAATTTGGGTTTATAAAACACCATTTTTCATTACCTCTTATCAATTGGAGCCAGTTTTTCTAGTGACTTAAATAGGAGAAGCCGTCCACTCCTTGCCCATCTGCTAGGTGCAGCTTAGTGTGACTTTAAAGGTGCCTTTTAGAACAAATACGAGATTTGCCAAGTGAGTGTCGGTGGTGTCTGTAAAAGATTACCCTTGATTTACTTCTGACGCCTAGTGTACATACTATAACTATTAAGTAGGCCTATTCTATTATTTATGTTACATTGTGAGGTTTTGTGGGGCTTAGGTCGTAGCAATAACCGATACATTTTCTGGATTATTTAGATCTCTTGTGTGCACAATATAGTGGATAGCCTGCAAGGCTATAGCAGCACAGTATTAAGTGAAGATAAAGCAATGAGAATGGATGAGTTTGATTTGATTAGTTAAACAATGATGAGATCAATAATGTTTCCTACTTTCTAATAAGTTTATTGATCAATGATTTGTATTGATTAGGCTACATAATATTATAATGCCTGCCATAACTTGTTCCCCTATCCAGCACACTTTGGTTTGCATGTCACTAACGTGGTGGGAATGTCTAACGCTGCATCTGACTATGTTTAAGCACACTTTATTTTAATTTTATTATTTATCTCTTTTGTTGTAATTATTCAAAGTTTTGAGTTGAATTTCTAATTTAATTTGTTAACTTTTGCACACAAATACGTTTGATCTCGTTCTTACGTCTATTTTAATTTAAAATAAATGTTAATTCTGCTTTAAAACCTGTTTATAATTATTATTTGTAGTTTTGGTCACCCTCTCCCCATCCAGCAAACCTTTTGTAAAAATTTGTTTTGTTAGATAAACAAATGCTTTTTGCCATTCTCTTGTTTTATTTTCCACTGGCTAATAAAGTGTTGCGTTTGGTTTCTCTTTCAACTAACATGGCTGGTGTCTTGTCTACTGGTTGTTATGTGTCAGTGTCACTTGTTGTAACCGTACTTGTTTTTCTTCTTGTTGAATACTGCGCCAACGAGTTGATCAGGACTCAACTCTACGGTAAGTTAAAAAAAAAGGATCTTCGTAGCTAATATAGCCCCTGTTAAAGTATTTCACTTTAGCACAGCATAGATGTAGACATCAGATGTTGTATACTATTGTATTGTATTCAGTATTGTGTTGTTTTGTTTTATTAGTCATTGGATTATGTACATGAATATAGAGCAAAACATAACTTTGAATATACAAGGTTCCCAACAACCTGGAAAGTCAGGGAAATAAAAACTAGTCAGGGAAATGAGCAAAAAATGCTGGTAAGTCAGGGAAAGTTGTTTGTGGCAGTGTTGCCACCAAGCGGCAATATTTGAAGAATTCAGTGGCAGAAAAATTATTCAGGTAAATGTATGAATGGTAATAAATTAAATTAAAATAACAATAGTAAAATTTTAATTTTTAATCACTAAAATGATGTGCTAATTTATTTTAAGAGTTGTAACGCAGAAGAAAATGTTTTGACTTTTTTGTCAGGAACCCTGTAGTTATTATATATTTGACAAAAATTTGTGAAATCCTGTCGAAAGGTCTGTTAAAATAAAGAATCTAATAGGCCTACATGGTAAACTGAAAAACACTAGTTTAATTATTAAAAGAGTGCATGTGTGGGTTTAATGTTAAGTAGGTATTTGAGATGTCATAGGTAAAGAGTTCTTATATTTCCTTTAAATAGTGATGACATCGGGTCCAAGATGTTCAAACCAGTTCCTCCACGTCCCAAACTGGTTTTTATAAGTTGATTTAAAAAAAATCTATGTCTTACGTGAGTGTTTTTTGGCAGGGCCGGTTTTAGGATATTTTCTAGTGTCCGCGAGTAGTGAAAATGCCGCCCATATGGACTTTTGATGTGAATAGACTTGCGTGGGCTACAAGGGGCGCCGAAGGCATAAAAAAATTCACCATTCTACAGTTATTTCGTCATGTTTTAACTGCACTCAAGACTCGTAAACGATGTTTTACAGCAATATCTGCGATCTAAAAACTAAAAAAATGAATGTGAAGTGGCCCATTTTATTAAATTTCAGCCTAATTTTTTATGTAATGACGAAGCATACAGTCAAACATATTCGTTTTACCAAGGTGACTGTCAAATTGTATAAGTGTAGGGTCTATGTGCATTTACTACGAAAATTCTGGGATTAATATTTAACTCACTTGAGTTATTTTAGCCCCCCCTGCCCCCTCCCTATTCCTACGCCACTGGTAGGCGCGAATTCGCCGCTGAGTCACGAGGCTACAGGCATAGTATAGCGAAGGCTAAACTACAAGCAGGAGTGTAATGAAAGATAAATGTCTCAAAGGTGCCGAGCGGGTTACTTGTCATTTACCAAAAAAAAACGACTTTGTTTGCAATGTGTTCACATTCAGTTTAGGATATGATGGTGTATACGCAAATTTGAAAACCCAAATTCGCGTTTCGCGATTGAAGAAATTGTCAAATGGTTGCGCAAAGCGTAAAAAAAAATCGAGCCCTAAGTTAATTGACATGTTTCCAAAGACCGTAAACGATCTTTGACCAACAAATTTTCAGAGCGATCTCAAACAAAAAAATAATTGTATGCCCATTTTATTTCTACTTTTTTCGAAGATAATCATACAGTCCGTATTCCGTCTTTTACCGAAGCGTGACGCGCCCGATTGTATATGAGGGTCTTGTGCAGTTTACACGGTAATATCAGTCGGAATAAAATATTTCACCATCCACTTATATTTTAGCCCCCCTTACCCGTTCCAATTTACGCCACTGTATTCGCGATTTGCCGTTCAACTTTGTTACGCCTATACATGAGTCCGAAGTTCGCATTATAGAAATGCCAACTACAATGAGTGATTGTGATCGATAAATTAATTGTTAGTGCACTAAATGTCATTTACAAAAAAAAACGACTTTGTTTGCAATGTGTTCACATTCAGTTCACATAGGCGTACTTACTTCGTAGTTCGTTGACACATATTTTATTTTATTGCAGGTGAGATAATTAATAGAATCAGTAAAGTTTACGCGAACGGTCAGAACTCGGAATATGTAGGAGACAAATTTTATGATTTTCATATTTCTTATAATTTATTATTATATTTTTGCTTTATTTGATAAAATTCCGTAAAAACGCCGCGGACGCCTAAAACCAGCCCTGTTTTTTGGAAGGGCATGTACAGCCGGTTCTTAGTGAGCTCCTATTGTCGCCCGTGCTTTGTTATGTATGACTGGCGACTATTGTGACTGTGACCGAGTGTTTTTTAGCAGCCACAGGCGTCAAGACCGGTCACGTGGTTGATAAACAGCGGGAGGGGGCTACGTCATCACGAACTCGGCGTACATAGACCGCTCGGAATAGCGGTGTGTGGAATCGTACACGTTGTGCAGGAAAACGTGTCTGTAGTTCACCCTTGTACAGGCAGATCTTGGAAAAATAGACCCAGTTTGAAAAGTCGCAAGTGGTTGCCGCTGTGCCGGGTACCCGATGTCATCACTATTTAAAATTTAAATACAAATTTAATTTTTTGTGTTGCTCAAATATCTCTTGACCTTTTCACATTCTACTTATTACATTAGAGAATTACAGTCTCTGAGGCTGTTTTCTAGTTTGTTGTTACTTTGCACCCATTTTTTCTATTTTCCCCTAACTCTTCTAAAACTTAATGCAAAGTTTTCAGTCCCCATGTACGTCCATTGGACCATTGTAATTGTTTCTCAGTAATTTAAATATTGTCTCTTGATGCATTGTTGATATTAACTAAGTGATAACTTGATAACACCCATGATGATATACAAGACTGAAAGACTCGAGCTGCTCGTGAGAGTATTTTATCAAACACTCGACAAGGATTATAATACAATCTAGTTCCCCCATTTAACATGGCAGGAGGTTCTAACTTCTAACACATGTTGGCAGCGCGTTTTGCCTAGCGTGATGATACTTGAGACTTGATTCGATGTAACTTAAGTAGAGTTGACAAACCAACCAGAAAGTTGAGACTGCTGCTTCAGGCGGAACCGCGGAATGCTACTATGTGGGATGGTCGCCTGCTTTTCCCTGCTCTAGATCGTATTGGTGTCGCGAAGCTGTCCTAGTACGGTGACTCAATGGCATTAATGCATGGCATGAGCGTTCATTGATGAGGTTGACAGGCATCGTTTCTTGACCTCGTCCGTGTTTGAGAAACTATAAGCTCTCGAGTCTCTCGGTCACAGCATTGGACGTACAAATAAATGTAGTAGAGAAGTACACTATTTTAAAAACCCATTACAATTTTAGAGCTACCACCTTGAGCAACTTTTTTAATAAAAAGTCATAACTTTGCAAATATTTCATAAAATTGGCTATTTTTTTAATGGATTTTTATATCTTAAAGATGCCATTTTTTTTACTAGATACAAGGCAATTAAAGTAACTTTTTGGATTGTTTAATGTTGTGGAAGCTCTATTGATTATGTTTATGTTTTTTTTTGTTTTAGATGGTATGAAGTAGGCACATTAATTGTAACATTTATTTATTTATTTATTTATTTATTTATTTATTTATTGTTTCACTCAAATATAGCATTGCTGCCATTTTAAATTGAGGTACTAGGATAATAAATTTACAATCATATTATAAAAACATAAAACATAATAAAAACAGTAGAATATAAACATTTCAGTAAACATACAGTTGGTTAACACTTGAGCAGTGGCTAACACAATAACTTCGTCTATAAATCAATAGTTAATAACATATGATAATGTATGGTACAATATTATATTGTTGCATGCCAAGTATATTTAGAAATATGAAATTGATAAACTGCATTGTGATCCACTTGGCATAAGGCAGTATAAGTAAGCGATAGAAGTTTGTTCCGATAGCTTTGTTAAATACTTGTCCACTCTAGTGTTTGTAATTAGTCATCTTGTTACCTAAATGATTATGTGCTCGGCTGATGTTGCCTATGTACTGTTGTGTGAATCACAAGGCTAACTCCTATCCCTGTCTTACGCCAAGTGCATGCTCGTCCGTGTAGTGGTGGTGTGTGTGAATGCAGCGTGTTTTTGTTCCGACAGTTACCAACGGCGGCCAAAACCTGCCGATGACGGCTCCGACCCGCATCTCGGCCATCAACATGGTCGGGGACTTGCTACGGAAAGTCGGGGTAAGACCACGTCCACGTGCGACCATGCATGCGGTTCAGGCCTTTCTAGTTGGTACTAGCTTAGGTGGAGTAGTATTGTTTGCACGGTACATGTTTTAAGCCCATGTGGGGGTAGGTTAGTAGTATTTGTATTTGCACGTTAGATATAATATAGGCATATTCTGTTGATGTATTGATTTGTAGTCTTCTTATAGCCTAATCTATGCCCGCCACTGCTCTTGATTAGTGCCAAATTAAGCACAAGCCTTAGAGTAAGTCACTAAAAGTCATAACATAGCCTATTTAATATCAAAAGGGATTCTTGAAATTAAACCATTCTAGTTTATGAAGAAGGTAATACATAGACGGTTGACCTACTGTTTCTTTCTCTACAATGCAAGGAGGCATATAATTTAATATGGTTGCCATACATACATCAGGTTCGTCTTGGACATTTCTTACGTTCTCTATGTGTCGAGGTGTTTTTCCCCATTATAATAGCATCAAATGTTCAGAATTTTGCATTTCTTTCTAGTAATTTCTGTTTAGGCAGTGCAGCAAAACCCTAATGAATGTTGAGGTTAGGGGGGGGGGGGGGGGGCTAGAGTTAGTAGTCCACATGTGGCAGTTCTCACCTGCTAAGTTCATGCTCGCAGCTGGCAGGGAGAGTGTCACTATCTTTCAATCATAACTGGCGACCCTGTCACGTGACCGAGTCAAGCCGGGTCAGGCACCGTGCACCAGTTATCACACGGCATGACCAGGGTCGCCCAGTCACTAATAGTAGCATTCGTCGAGTGGCTGCACACACGTCAATAGGTCTGTCCCCGTTTGTTTGCAGGACGGCCTTATTCAACACGACTACAAAGTTTGCCATCATTAAAAGGAAATTATTTGGACTAAACACTGTTCTTAATATATAAATATATTTTATAGTAATATTTGATTTCAGCTCTTTTCAAGAGCCTTTCTCAAACTGAAAGTTGCACAAAATAATTTTTTTATAACTAAAAATACAATCATAAAATCAAACAAAAATTGATTTTGTTCTACTTTTAGTTTGAGAAAGGATCTTGAAAAGAGCTGAAATATTACTTGCTATTATATACATTTTTAAGAACAGTGTTTAGTCCAAATAATTTCATTTTAATGATCAAATACCAGTACCTGTTCTACTAGTTCACTTCACTTTCATCAATCCGTAGTTTGTAGATGCCTGAACTTTATTGTTATTATAATGAGGAGTATTATTCAAGTCCAACAGGTACTCAGATAAACCTGATCAGATATAATGTATGTTCTCTTAAATTTTGGTTGTGTTATAGCCTGGGTCCATATTTTTATTATTTGTGGTAGGCCCAACTAATGGTGTTTTCCATTGGCATGCACCGAGTGCCCACTCAGTTTGCACTAAAACGTCATTGCACTCGCCGAGTTTTGCACTCATGCAGTCTAGTTGAAACCCCAATGGAACACGATTTATCAAAAATCGTGCAAACATGGTGTCCTTTACAGATAAAGCAAAAATATAGAAGTGACAATAAAATAACTTATCAATGGGCCCAACAACAAGGAGATTTTTTTTCTAAACTACAACCGTATTAAAAGAAAATTCTGACGTTTCCAAAATCTCTATAATCAAAAACATTGGACGCGCGTCACGGGCCGCCATATTGCACTAACTCCGTCGCACTGCCCTTAGACTCGGTGCGGCTCAGTGCAGCTTTCGTTCTAATGCACCGCCAATGGTGTCCGTGCACTGGCACTGAGTTCACACTCAATTTCCCAATGGATGATTCTGACATTAGTTCACATTCAGTGCGCACGAGTGCGGCCAATGGAAAACACCATAATATTCCCGGTTGCTCATTATTGTATTGTTAGTTGCCAGGGGCAACCTAGGCTTTCACTGACATAGATTTCATGTGTGATTCCTCTAGACAAATAGGCCTACGTAAGGTATCTTTATGATTTTATTGTTTAGTTTTGCTTACCTTTATTTCACACTTAGGTATATCACAAGCACATGGTTGTTTCAAGCTTTTGTACTTCCAAAAAAAAAAAACATCAGGTTCAGTGAAAGTGCTTAAAAGTGCTTCTACGTTATTTAGGCCTTATACAAATAGCTTTTAATGTAAGATAGAGCCGACATTACCGGCTTTAGTTACCAATTACCATCATTGCATTACATACCATCAAAAATAATTTCTTAAATGGTCCCTTCTTGTGGTAGGCATGAGTGCCCAAAGTATCAACTTGACTTGACATATTAGCACAATTGCGCACTAGTTTTAGGCAAGAATTTCCTATTATATGCAAATCTTTCACTGGAGTTAATTTCAGTTTTGCCTAAGAAGAACTCAAAATCTAACATCCATGGGAGACCATATGACAGAAAGAGAGCACACTTACTTAGAACTGCCACGGTTTAGTCTGTGTTTCTCCCAATTCAATATCAATATTGTAACAGTACGTTATTAAATAAATGTTTGTTTAGTTAAACAACAGATGCATCAGTGTTATTTGAACAATCAGCAACGTTTTCAAAAGACAAAAGAATGTTTGTTCCATTTTCGTTGACTGTAGACAGTCTAGTGCACGCTTCACGCGTGGGGTTGTGACAACCCTCTGTATTCGCACAAGATAATTTCATGCGGGAATGAAGGGGCAGACTGTGTGGCGCTTCTGTCATACGGTCTAACTTGAAACAACCACCGCTTGTGTTTCACCTTGTACTACTGTGTTTTCTTGTGTTTGTTTATAGCTTGTGTGCCGCGCGTGCAACAAGCTCAACTGTGCCTGTAAGAAGGCTATCTCTCATCCCCCCTCCCCTCGGTTCTCCCTCCACTGACCATCGTAGGACCCCACGGCTGCGCCTTCAGCATGCGAGGTCCGTTATCATGCTTGTCTTGTCTTGTCTGGACCGCCTACTAACACTGCAGTATCATTGAGTTTCATTGATGTGCTTCTAATTTATTAGCTATAAATAATTTAAGTTTATGTCTTGCATTGTGGTATATATTAATGATTTATAATTAAGCTTGCTTGCTTGGAGCTGCTTTGTCTTACAGTGAAAGTAACAATGGCTGAAGATTGAGATATGGTGATCGGGGTTAACAGCCCTTCAAACGAACTGAACGGAAAATAAAGGTTACCTATTGTCATCGGTCTTTGGCTGGCAAGTGTTGGTTCATTCTTGTTGTTGTGTCTTCTTCTACATTTTCTAGTGAAATCAAACCAATTGTGGCAATCAGCTAGTACATTATGCGAGGATAATATTTTTTTGGGTAGCATGTTTTATCATTTATCTTTATTATTCTCTCTTACGGTTGTTGAAGCTATATGCTTATTTTTTGTATGGCAATCTGTTGGCCTTTTATCTGCCTATATCTATAAAATGAGTATAAATTATATGAATTTTATTCCACTCATCTATGTTATGAAACAAGTATTTGTCTATTTATTTTTTAACATTTTAAATACAGCTGTTTGGCCATTTTATATTAAATCTCAAAATCAAACATCAATTTTTTTTGTTCCCTTCCTTTCAAAACTGCTAAATTGTGCTCTGGCTTTTAATCTTGTGTTATTTTGTATATGTGGATAAGTATATTATGATACAAACGGAATGTTTAACACACTACAGGCTAATTATATGTGCTAACCATCGTACAACATCAACTCAGTCATTAAAACAAGGCCAACATGTAACAATGCGGTTCTCCTTCCACAAATGACAGATGCCCTAGTTTTGTCCAACACTACAACCAGAATGAACCACTGTCTCGCCAGGATCGTTCGTTTGAAACAATTTTTAGGATTATCCCAGTTAAATCAGTTGTCTTTCTAGTTAGTTTAAGTTAAACTCTTGACTTGTTTCCTTTGCTCTTGTTCACATTTTGTTCACATTTCCAAAAACTATTTAAGTTTTTGAATCCTCTTCCAATAGTTAATACATTTCTCAACATGGGTGGTGGTTAATATTACAGAAATTTTAATTCTTCAAGATGTGTAGAAAATAGGGCTGGGCAAACATTGTTAGTTCAATAAAATATCGATGAGTGGGAATATATTTGATATCAACATCCCCGCGTCCCCCCGCGTTTCCCCTTACGTTCCTCCCCTTAGAAAGAAGTATATATGGTTGTTAACTCAAAAGCATAATAAACAAATATCTTGGAGGCACGAATAATCTTTGCTGTTAAAGCCCCCTAAAACTAATACCAATAATCAACATTTGGGCTCTATATGGAAATATTGGAAAAGTATGAATAAATAATAATAAAAATCAAACACCCGGTTCCAACATAATAAAAACGAGGATAATGTTTTGGGATGTGTAAGTATAACCCCCATTTTGGCCACAAATACACACACAAATATTGCTTTCTTTCTTAAAATTTTGGTTTAAGCTGCTTAATTATGGTGGAGGTGCCGGGTATTATAATATGTGAGTGTACACGTACGAAACTAGTAGAGCAGGTGATTGGTTAAAATATTATTTCAGGACTTGGCTCGGTTCTAGTTTTTAAAATTGAAGTAATAATTTTGAAGTATTTCTCAAACTGAGGTTTGAACAAAGAAAAACTAACAACAATAGTTCTAAAAATATAAAATATAACAAATTGACCATTAACACATCTGCCAGTCGGCCGTCAGGGGGTGTAGGTAGTGTTGCTATGTCAATGGTGGATGGCATGTGAAACAATGACTTTGGAGGGGAATCAAATTTTGAATATAGGTCTAGTACGTAGTGTTGTTTTTAAAAAAAATATTAATAGGCCTATATATTTTAATTTTTTTCAGAAAACGTAAGGGGGAAGTGATTCTGGGGAATAGTGGCCGGGGGGGGGGACCAAAATGTCAAGGTCCGATGAGAACCGATCAAATTACCTAAAAGTAAAAGGCCATTTTTTATTTTTGTCAAACTTCAACCAGAAAATTGGGGGATAAATACTAAATAGATAGATATCTTTATTGACCAGGCGGGATTTAGGCCAGCTAGGCCTTTTCTTCCATCCAACCTTTATATACACACCTTTATATTATTATAATTTTTACAAATTTATTATTTGTTAATAACAATTAACAATAAAATATTTGATGATATTACCTTTACATTTTTGTAGTGCATACACTACATATACATTTTACACAATCATACTCACATTTTATACCATAGTTATTAAGTGAGTTGTCTTTAGAAGTTAGAATCGAGCAATAGCATATTGTGAGTTTAAACATTCTACATTTTGTTATTTGTCAGTATTCCCATGGCATTTGTGAAATATTCATCAATTTTACTCTTACAAATAATATAACTATTAATGTGGGTGTTCCTGATGTTTGTAGTTTAACATTAAAGGTTAGGATTTTTTTTTTTTGGGGGGGGGGGGGGTTGTAATGGGTTTGTAATACAAGGTTGGAAAGGATCCGACAAAATTACCAGAGTGCTAAATAATTTTTTTTTTTTTAAATTTTTTTTTTGGGAATTATAAAAATGTGGGGGTGGAGTTCCGATGAGCGTGATTTGGGGGAGGGGGGGAATGGAGGCTTATGTCAATGTCTGATGAATTCTGACAAAATTACCATTTAGGTAAATAAAATATTGAACTTGGCCTAGTAATCCTGTCAAATAAGATCGTATATTGACGTTTGGAGGAAAAAATTGTGATGTCTCTGAATTTTTGCAGAGACCTTCCTTATATAATACTAATAAACATACTAAAACTCCCCTACAATCGGACTGGAGCTTCGATAACAAACGGTGTTTGTTATCGAATATCTCCAAATTGGTTTGAGATAGACAAAATATCTCAATGGCAAAAATATTCCCTATTTAATTCCCTTCAAAACAGATGTCGTCTATAGTTTTGGTAGTGGCAAAGGTTACGTCACAAAATCGTGGTTTATATGTTGCTTATTTGAGTACCAGCTAATTTCCAAATTTTCACGCCCAGCATCAAACAATGCCCGGTAAATCTGTTAGAAATCGATGGAAATACAAAAGGACTTTTGTACGGGGTTCATGAAAGCTTCCATTAGTTTAAAAAAAATTCAGTTCTGCGAAATCGGATTTTGCATATACCCGGAATTTGGGTTTTTCCATTGTTGGCATTTCCTCAAAAATACCCTTTTTGACTGTCCAGTATTAAGCACTAAATAGCATTGGAGGAAAAATTCTTCCTACGCACGTTGAAATGACTCAAATAATGATCCGATTACAACCAAAGTTTAAATCCAATATGGCTGCTTATTCCTAATATCCACAACATCAAAGTGAATTATGTAACAAAAAGAGTGTAAAAACAGCACGAAAACAGTATTCATATTGTGAATATTAGGAATTAGCAGCCATATTGGATTTAAACTTTAGTTGTAATGGGATCATTATTTAAGTCATTTCAATTCAATGTGCGTAGAAAGAATTTTTCCTCCAATGCTATTTAGTGCTTAATAATGGACAGTAAAATAAGGCATTTTTTAGATAATGCCAACAATGGAAAAACCCAAATTCCGGGTAAATGCAAAATCCGATTTCGCAGAACTGATTTTTTAAAATACTAATGGAAGCTTTCATGAACCCCGTACAAAAGTCCTTTTGTATTTAAATCGATTTCTTACGGATTTACCGGGCATTGTTTGATGCTGGGCGTGAAAATTTGGAAATTAGCTGGTACTCCAAAAGCAACGTGTAAACCACGATTTTGTGACGTAACCTTTGCCTCTACCAAAACTATAGAAGACACCTGTTTTGTAGGGAATTAAATGGGGAATATTTTTGCCATTGAGATATTTTGTCTATCTCAAACCAATTTGGAGATATCGGGAGATATTCAATAACAAACACTTTTTGGCCGCCATTTTCCAATATGGCGGCCGAAGCTCCAGTCCGATTGAAGGGGAGTTTTAGTATGTTGATAAGTATCATTCAAGGAAGGTCTCTGCAAAAATTCAGCGACATCGCAATTTTTTCCTCCAAAAATTCTTATTTGACAGGATTATAGTTTTTTCTAATTCTAAAAATTTCACAAATTACTATGGGGAGGCGAAAAAAATGCAGTGGGCGCTAAAATGTCAATGTGGGATCGATCCGATAAAATTTCACAGAGGGGAAGAAAATTTTGATTTTTTCCCCATTATTTTGATTTTAGTTTTGGAAAAAGGTTTATTAACCCTTCCAGCCCCATGACTCCAAATGGAATCATTAACTTTCAAATTTTAATCTGGGTTCATAGTACATTTTTTCAATTTGACCTCATTTTTTTTGTTGAATTAAAAAAATGCCTCTATCATGCCAATGGGACAAAAAGAGATTTTTTAGGGAAAATTGAAAATACACATCTGCAAAAAAGGCTAAAAATGGGGGAAAAAATTTTCCGGAAATGTAATAAATCTCGAGTATTCCTATTTTTTTTTTAGTTAGCGTACATAAAATGCAATATATATGCAAAAATTTAAAAATATATAGTTTTAGGAATTTGTTTCAAATTTGAATTTTGACTTAAAATGATGCTTTAATTCAAAATCCAAAATTTCTTAAAAAACACTTAAAATCTTAGAAAAAATTAGAAATTAGAATTAACTGCCTAAAATGACTTAATTTTGGAACTTGAAACTTGGTGTGGAAAGGGTAAATGTTAAGTTAACCACTTTTGCGGAAAAAAAAATGACTTGTGGAAATAAAAAATATGATAGAAAACAAAACATAATGACAGGTGAAGATGCATGAGAAGATTTCAAGCTGTAGATATTTGGCAACATTTAGTTGAAGACTACCATTATGTAGGATTGGACCTAGATACACTTGCAGTGGCATATCCAGGAATTCATAAAGGGGGGGGGGGGGGAACCAATTAATTCATAGATTTACCTAATACAAAATGGGGGGTAAGCCCCCTGGAAAGTCTCCTTCAAGGCCATTTTGGTGAAAATCTGTGCGTTTTAAAGCATCACAATGACCAACCTTTTATCTTCTAAAATCCTGTTTTTAATCTTAAAGTTTTTTCTTTCAAGGAAAATCTGGGCATTTTACAGCATCACAATAACCAACTTGGTACCTATCTACTAAAATACTATTTTGGTCAGATGGTATTTGCCTTTAGTATTGCAATTAAACAGTTATTCTATATTCTCCATTGAAATGTTAAGCTTTGCACTTTCACACTTTTTTTGGCAAAAGGGGGGCTGTCCCCCTCCCTCCCCCTGGATATACTCTAGGTATTAGGAGAAGGCATACATGACATGAAGGAAGCTTCTTATATTTTATTCTTCCTTTCATCTTGATTGGTTTCGTGACATGAGCAGAGATGTTGTCCCAAACGATGAAATGGTAGTTTTCATAAACATGTGTTGTTATTTTGGAAGTGTGTACTTTGTGCTGGGCTACATTGTTTCTGTGTTCTTTACTTAAACTACCAATGGTCTCTTAGATTCACCTATGTAAAGGAACCTTGTTGGCAAAGAATATATATATTTTAATTTAAAATTTCCATGCCGAGTCCAAATATTGATATCAAGAATATTTCCACATATCGATATCGTATTGAAATATTGATTTCTTAGTCCGGCCCTACTTTGTATTGCTTAGCCATTCATATCAATGTTTACGGTATTATGGGTATTAGGGTCTCTTATTTTGGTATTTTACAGTTTTGGAATAATTTATTTGTTTGTACTGAATCTTTTCTACCTCTTAACTGTCATGCAAAACCTAACTTTTAATTAATTATATAACTACTACTCTTGATTTTTGCTCTACATTTTGCTAAAACTCTTTTAATCAACTTGATCTGAGTTGCAGTCAGCAGAACATAGCAACTTCATTAAATCTAGTGGCTAACAAACAACAAGAGATTTCATATTTATTGATCAGTTTGTGTTGTACACATGATATTATCTGTATGACAGAACAGCCCGATAAATAAATATGTCATCGAGACACTTGAAAGTTTTAGCAATGAGATTTGTTTGCCTTCATTAATATAAAACCCTGCAAACATGTTAATAAAATAACATTCCGTGTTCATAAAAATGTTCTTATTCTTGAAACTAACTAGTATTAATAATCAGTTAATCACTCCAGCCTTCACTGCTCATCCAATCTTAAGATTTTCATTATTGTCATTTTTGCTTTTGTTGCCGTTTACGCCGAATGTCAACAAATGAGCAAAAATTAGTATTTAAATATGGAAATGCAGTGAAGTAGGGAGCTTGTTTTGTCATCATGGGGACAGAGGTTCTAGGTTCAACCTCCAGCGGGTGTAGATTTTTACTATTGTAATATAAAATTTTAAAAAAATTGTCTTTAAAAACAGCTTTGGCTGTAGAAACCAAAATAAAGTTTTTTAAATTTTACACCCCTAAACTAGTTGCTCACATTTAAATCAGTGCACGTACTAAAGCAGTAATGTACTCGGGAGCACAACAAACTCTGTAAAATCAACACTTATTCAAAGTAATGTTGTAATCTTGCACAGCTCGAGTGTCACTTACCACACCATCTTGTGATGAGTTTGTTTTTATTTATTTACCTCCTTAGTCCTTTGTAAACAGTTGTTAATGTTACACATATCTGATTTGGATAAATGTTAAATAAATAAATACAAAGCATATACAGCTGCAAGACAATAATACCACAAAGTGCAATTAGTAATTTGTAAAAGTAGCATAACAGAAATAATCTAGATGTAACAGACAGACTAAGGTGTAGGAGTATCTGATATATGTTTTCTGTTGCTAGGCTATTGAGTCTAAGCTGGCTTCCGTCCGCAACGCATCGCGAGAAAGCCCGCAACCAGGGGACATGATCACACGGGAAGGTTACAGGTAAACCAGAAATGCTCACGAGGGACTCAAAATTATAACATAAGTTGCCTAGTCAAGATGGTCTGATAATACCAATTATTAATATAAGTATTAATTAATTAATATTAATTAATGACAATGCTGGCGTATGTCGGAGCCCACATTTCAACCCCTTGAAGTGTTTGCTGTTAAAATATACACGTATTAACGCAACATTAAGCCGTAATGTTTCCAGTAATAATCGTATTATCAACAGTGAAGAAGTACACGTATAATATGTAGCTTGAAGTGTTAAAATTTACACGTATTAACGCAACATTAAGCCTCTAATGTTTCTAGTTAATAATATCAATGCCGGAACATGGCTTTCCAAGATCACACTAAACTTCCTTTATTTTCTTCTTTGCCACAACCCACACCTCAACAATGCATTATCATCATCTGTATTGGCACAGCCATTTAATCCATAGATGCCTTCTATATGGCTATAGGTAGGGAATGACTTCTATATGGCTGTAGGTAGGTGTGGTACAAGCCACAGTTCGTTTTTTAGGTAAAATTTTGAAAAACCGCACCGGCTATGTGTGTGTAAATACGGTATATTTTGGTGTTTATCATGTTTATAGCATGTTTGAAAACGGTGCTGCATGACAATCTCCCCTAGAGTTGTCACTACTTGTTCTCTATGTGTACAGGACCCGCCGCCTAAGTCGCGGCGCCACTTCGCCTTCCATTCACGGGTACCTTCGCACTTAGCTCCAGAGTGCAACCGCTCCGAGCTAGCTCCACGTCGTACTTTCGTATCTATCTCGAACACCGTACCAAGCACCCTTCAGCAAACTCTAGTTGACTGGCTCACATGTACAGAACAAATCACTGGTTAGTTATATAGTACAGTGCCTTTTTATTTAAACGAAAGGCCATTCCAAATAGAACTACTTAGTATTAAGGTTGTGAGAGCTACCGTATCATGCAATGTAATCATCAGTCGTAAATAATTTAATTTGTAGACCAATTTTAATTTAATTTTATTGATTCTCCCTGGGAAATAAAGTACTTTCAAACTTTGTTAAGCACTTGTTCAAGTGAGTTATAAAGATACTTTGTTGACTTAAGTTTTGTGCTTGATGTTGTTTTGTTACGGCTCTCTGTGGAGCTGTTCTTTTTGTTCTTATTGTCCGGTCACTCGGTACGAGCTCTTCTAGTTTCGCCATGGTGACTACTGTATTTATGCGAGTATAGGCCTCGGGTATATTTGAAATTGTCAAGTTCAAAAAGTGGGGTGCGGCCATTATGTGAAGCCATTTATCAATGGTATTTATATCCAAATCTTTAAAATCTGAGTGGTCAAATAAGGTGCAGCACCTTTACTCGAGGGCGGCTATAAGCGAGTAACCATTCGGTATAATTATCTTGCCAAATTTTGCATATTATTTAGTTTGCTGGTAGGGTTTTAAAATTGGTTTATTTTTGTGATCAATGAAATGACAACTTTTACAACCATTGAACACTAATATTTAGCAAGCATTATGGACTCTTATATGCATTGCTGGAGAGTGGTTTCCAATTGATACGACCTTCAGCAGCAAATCTTGCACGATGGTCATAGATAGGGTCACAAGTGAACAACTACTCCCTTTCTCCCCCCCCCCAATCTCATTACAAAATCTGTTTGCGCATACAAAAATGTGATTATTGCATGAGATTATTTGCATACATTTGAACCTCAAGGTAAGCTGTTGTTAAATATTGATTTTAATTTCAAAGTCAGTGTGTATTCAATTGATAAATGACTATTGTAGACAAAACCAAGGATGAATCCACAATAATACCAACCTACACAGACTCGATGCAATCTTGCCTTATGCCAGGGAAGGGTAGATGCTAAGTGCCGAGAGGCAATGACTGCGATAAAAGCTCAAACTTGGTGTAGGCCATGTCAAAGTCTGTCTGTGACATCAGAAAGAATAATATTTTCTGCCATATGTTGGTTTGTAGCAATAAAAACAATAGTACTACGTATATTAAGAGGTAGGAGTGGTTTTTCTTCTTAGTTTTTACGTGCCACATTCACCCTTAGGTTGGGTCATATGCGTCTCGAACCTTAATAAAATAATTATCATTAAATAAAGATATCCAAAGGCTTCAACACTATAAAAATGCAACAAATGAAACTATAGGTCATCAACAAAATAAGAAAGTGCAAATTTTGTAAGAGTGAAGTCTTGGCCATTAAAAACTACCCCACAGTTACATTTTTAAGTTGCAAATTTGAACTGTTTAGTAGTTCCAAAAGAATTACTTTCATTTCTATAAATATAAAGTTTTTTAGGTTGTTGATGATTATTGATCATCTACTATTAACATTTCAATTATGCCAAGTTATCTGTGGGTCTATATCTATTAAAAACATCAATTGACTCGTACACCATCTTGACAGTGCAAAGTTAATGCAAATCATTTGGTAGTGGTGTGACTATAGTCCGGACATACATAGCCCATCGTGTTCTCTCACGGGCAATACATGACCGTTAATTGAGTTTTACAACCAGTTTATGAACTCCATACTCATCTTTTACAGTAGAACAATTATGATTTACGAAAAAGAAAATTTAGGAGATTTTCTTATAATACCATAAGTAATTTACTTCCAAATTATACTAGTGTTTGGTGAATAACCCACGGCAGACTCACTGTTATGGCTTGGTTTCTTTGATTATATGCTGTGATTTTATTACAAACATAATAATGTCTGTGAAACGCTGTATGGAAGAGATTTGTAAATACACCATTACCTACGTATTGGGTATTATTCATATTTTGCTAAATCCCTAATTTAAAGTTTTTGTTATAAAGCAGGTTGTTATAATTCTTATAGCATGGCAGCTTTCTGTGAGCTCTGTTTTACCTATTTATGTTATGTAGGGTTAAGTTTTTTGACTAGTAAGATACTACTATTATAAATATAATTTATTACCGTACTAGAACATATTTGTAAATATTGTATAATATATTATATTTAGCAACACAGACATATTTCGTCGGTTTGACACATTCGAGTAGAGACCCATGTTTTGAAGGCAATAGTAAAAATGTGAGGACAAATCTCGTATGTGTTACCTTAATAACAATTTTGACTGGAAACACAGGGACGGGAATCTGTCATTGCTTCGTTTATGTGCGCAACCACGCACTTCCACCTACAGGTGTTTCCAGTTCCCTGCTTCCAGATCGAGCAATAAACCCTTGTGCATACCTGCATTAGGTAATGATGGTATGATTTACTAACAAAGATTTGTCGAGTTCAAAGGAAGCTGATTCCATGCTGTACCGTACCATCCATGTGGATCTATAATGATTTACCGACTTGGTGGTCTAGGTCTAGTCACTTAGTGGTCAAGACATTCACGTGGAAAATGGGAGACCCGGGTTCGATCACCGGTTCAGCTGGATTTTGTAATTTCTGAATCGTATTAAAACTTTGCACTTTGCATGCAACAGTTTTCACAATAACGTTTAAATTCAAGGTTCAGAGCTAGAGTTGGGCAGAGTTCCCGCTGGCAGAACGATACAATATCCTGGCAACGTGAGAAGGCTCAGTTTGCTTGTTGTTCACTGGCTACTAGCACTGCAACCTAACGTTCCTAATCACTCACCTAACTTTCCGTTTGACCTCGTTATTACTATAAAGTAATAAAACTGTGCGTAACTGGGTATTGAACCCAGGACCTCTGTTAGTCGACAAGTTTTTGTTAGCGTTAAATAACTCGTACACCTCACCATGCTCTCCCTCCCACTTCTATGGGTGGGCCGGTGACCCCCAAGTATTGATATGTGGGGTTACCAAACACAATGCTGTATAAGTTGGTTTAAATCCCCCACCCCCTCCGTTAAACCCGGAGTAATTCATATACAGCACATATAAAGACTGTTAGCAGTAAGCATCCTGTTTGAGTTGACCAACTAACTACCCCAGCCATACACCAATATTGACATTTTTGGTGCAATATGTGACATCAATAAAGTCAACAAATGCCCAACCCACAGTATGTATTTACTTAGGTTATTTTATTATAAACTGTTTCTAAAGTGATTTATTATTATTTTCTTAATAAATATTATAAATAAGACTGATGCTAACAAACTTGGAAGAGTTAAATTTTATCTGTTTTAAAATTGGCATGCACTCAATTAACTGAATTTTCATGCCGTTTGTGCAACACCTTTATTATGTCTTTGGAGAAATAAAATAACTCTGTTTCTCATACATTATTTTAATCACAAAGAGTCACTTCATTTGATTACATGCATGTTTTCTGCAAACCCACATTTTTATATAAAATTATGTACAAATTAACAAGTCTGAATGTATTAACTTTTAACCTGTTTTGTGTATAATGTACACTTTTCTTTTCTGCTCGAGTGAGTTGACGGCGAAATATGTCATGTTTTAGATGAAGTTTGAGTTATAGCTGCTGCATATCCCGCTGTTGCCATGTTTTGTTACACAATATTTTTACTCTGTTTGGCATATATAGTTTACGATAAAACACAGAATACTCGGTAGCATTGATAACAATGCCTAAATCAGAGAATCAAGTTGGTATAGATCTGCTATTTGTGTTTTCAAACCACATTGTTATACGTCGTAAATACAAATATTTATATACATTGTCATCGTAGGGCCTTGTGATGTGTTGTGTAAAATAATTTTAAAATGGAGAATTGCAAGATATGACCAATTTGTTCAACATAACAATTTATGATGGATGGAACTGTTAGGAGAGTTGCTGAGGCTTGCACTAATCAGTCTATATGATCCAGGTGCACATCCCTTAATTTAATGAATATAATTTGAATTTTAAAATTGTGAAATCTCCGTAGTTGACTTGATTTTGGTCCGGGAATTTATTCCAACTGCCTAGGTTTTTCAAAATCAAATGTTTGCCTGCAATCCTCATGTTCAAATCCCCTTGAACTTGCGGGTTAATTTTGTAATTTTTAACCTGAATGTTGTACTAATGGGAACTTGAACTCATGTTTTGGATTTTCTATTATTTTGACTTTCTGGACTACGTTTAGCATCGATTGTTTCAAGCTAATTCTTTGCGACTGAGTGTGGATATCAATAGAACATTTTTCAATAACGTTCTTGCGAAATATAGTAATGATATTAGTTACGCTACCGTTCAGCTGTAATCATCTGCAACTGAGCGCGTGCATATTTTCCGCGCTAGCCTCAGCGACTCCTCTTAACAACAGAATCTTGTGTTAGGGCTAGTAGGCTATGGAGGTACATTTAGGTCTATACCGGTAGTATGTCATGATCAATGTCAATATTTCAATACTAAATCTTTTGGTCACATTTTGTTTTCTCAAGTTTACATAACTAACAAAAGTACATCTCTTTCTCTTTTCATTAAGAAAAGGGCATTGAGCAGGAGTTACTCTCTTAGGCAGACTTGGGTAATGTGTACTTAATTCAAAGACTAACCGATGATTTTTGTTGTGTAACACCTCGTATTAATGCACTCCGGTTATTCGTGACGATGGGTAGTGAGTGAGCGGGATTTGAACCCACGTCCTCGTAGAGCTATACGCTTCAGACCAGCGTCATACTCGTATTTGCCACCGCGGACGGAACAACTTAACGAATAATGGGATGGAAATCAAGTTGTCACGATTCGCTTCAGAGTTCAGCGTCTTGTTTGAGTTCTTGTTGTTGGCTTACTAGGTCGTGAACAATTGAGTGTAGGCCTATGTTGCTTTCAACACCTACCAAAATAATGGAGTCATGAGTTCATAAAATAATAATACTTTCCCAAAGTTCTCACAGGATGGCTAACTTCTAACCGATTCATTTGCTTATACATTAAGCCAGTGCCCTTTTGAATGAACTACTCCTTACTAGTTTGCTAATAAACTAGCATTAATTTAATAATAATATTGCATGGCACAAACAACATTTCTCTGCTTATGCCTATGTGGTGAGCTAGGTGAATTAGTCAAACTCTAAAAAAGATTTTTTTTAAAATAATAGCTGCAACTTAGTTTTTCTTGAAGTATATTGCCAACTTTATCACTGTTAAGTCTCAATTGATCACTTTTCAATGGAAAGAAAAGTAAGTTACCCAAGTCTGCCATGTAAAATTAGCAACACTACAATCTAACTTATTGTAATTTAAAATACATATTATTCATGTTACATCTTGGCTTTAAGATTCAAGATTTGAGGGTTGAAGTGCGTGCAATACTAACGGTTTGATCAAGACAAGTATTATTCATAGTTACATACAAAGAAAGACTATGTATAGTTTTTAAATTATTTGTATTTAAATAAATATTTATAGTAGTCTTATGGGTTAAAATTTGCGTCAGTAATCTTTGATTTCTCGACGTTTTCTTTTTCCTGTAATATATTGTAATATACATACAGTACAAAAAATATTGTTGTTTTATTTACCTGCAGTTTTGTCTGTCATTCCCTATGCAAACAATACCAACATTACTTGCTACATAATTCTCCCGCAGACACCTTCTTTACTTTATCAATGTTGAGAATTTGTCTTGTTATTTGCAGTCTCAACAAATCGATACATAAATATTAAATAAGCAACAACAATCGATAGTTCGACACCCAGATAAAAGTTTCAGTGCAGAAGATTTGTTAGGGTACCTACTTAGCAAGAAGATATCACATTCTGAGCAAACAATGGGAGAACATAGGTTTTCTAATAGGAGCACGTGCAACCATTCCTTCTTTTTTACTCTATTTTTTAAGTTCTATTTCATCTCTTTAAATGACAGAATTGTTCCCCCTGTATTCCAACCTCATCTTTACAATGTTCGTAACTATTATTTATTAACTACTACGTATTAATTTCCTTAATTTGTTGTCATATTTGTAATTCTTTTCATTACCGGTAACATACTATCTATTATGTGATTGAAAGAAATGCCAAAAGGCTGGATCATGTGAATGACATAAAGAGATAGGGTGCCAACAGCTTACCTTAAATGGAGTAGGCGCACCGCGAAAGATAACATAAACACAAATAAACAAATAAACTACATAATCAAAACGTTTTCGGTCCACGTGACCTTCCTCAGTGAGTGTAGAGAGAGAGACCGAGTTGAAACTAAAACTAGGCTAGCTGTTGGCTAGGGGTGAGTGAACGAGTGTGGATTGGGTGATGGGGAGGGAGGGTGGGTGGGGGAAGAGGGAGGAGAATCACCATAGGTTTAAATTTGGTATTTGGCAGGATTTGCAGATCCACTGGTAGGCCAGTTCCCATCTTCTCAGTTCACCAGCTTGTATTCAGTAGTAGTGTGTCACCCTATCTCTTTATGTCATTCATAAGTATATCTATTAGTATGCTGGATGCCTGTAGTCATCCAATGTCATTTAATTTGGCCAGTTGTCACATAAAAATTGAATTCACTACTAAGGTTACTGTGTGTGATGCCCTTGGTCATCATCATTGTTTGTTGCCTCGTCCAACTCTGCGTTGGGTCGGCATTGAAGACAGCCTCTCCATCTTCTTCTGTCCTGCCACCATTCCTCTCCTCCTCGCTGTTCTACATCTTTTCTCACCTTGGTATTATATTAAAATGGTGGTTGTAAGTTGCAGACTGCGCACCTGTGCGTTTCTCTGCAGAAAGCAGCTCCGACGTTAGTGAAATCATTTTCGTAAAGAAACTAGCTACTAATATTAGTATGTACTATGTAAGTGTAACTATAAATTTTTAATGTTGAGCATAGGCACTTAATGGATTTCTGCTTAACAAACTCTTAATAGGTAGCTCTAGTGTAGTTTTCTAACTCGAGAGTACCCTATTACCCAAATCCTAAAATAACTCTGATCGTTTTTTTTTTAAGGGATTCAGTTCTTCTTTCAGGTCTGTTTGCAAAAAAATAAGGGTAATTATATAGTATACGGTTGGCTGAGAAAAATGACTTAAAATTTTGTCACCTTGTTTTTAGAGGTATTATTAATGATTCCTAATTAATTTCCAGTTGGCGCACTATAAACTTTCAACCATAAATGATGTTATTCATGTAATTATCTACGTAGGTAGTGTAGCCGCAATGTCAATGTTGTCCACCATGTTGGCAATGACAGTAGTGACGCAATGGAGCTCATATGCCGCCGTGACGTCATACACTTCTTACCTTGAACTCGACCGCTATGTTTTGAAATTGGTGGTGGGTGGTTCCGCTTCTTCATCATCATCGCCAACTTGTTCTTCGTCAACGACTACACTCGCCGGGTTATATAAAATGCCTAATTCTTTAAAGAATGCACAAATGCGTTCGGTATGTTGTGGATGGGTACGCTTCCATAAAAATTCACCCAAATACCCCACGAAATGATCCTCCCTACGCCCATACCGTGGTATGTTGGCGCGCACCTCCCTCCATGACCTTTCAATGTTTTGGGTGTGCGCACCTGTCTTTGGATCAACAAAATTTTCAGAGTGGTTGACACTTAAATGTTCAAAATCCTCATTTTTCAGGCTATGATATGACTTCCAACCATCAGATATAATTGTCGTTTTAGGCAAAATCCACTCCTTTATTACGCGCAATAATGTGGTTTTATCTCTTTCGCCAACGGGAACTATAAATAATTTTTTGGATTCTCTCTCGAACCCGCCAAATACCCATTGGCCTTCAATGATTCGCCCTCGATTATATTTTCGTTTGCCCATTTTCGCTTCATCTATTTCTACTATTTTTCCCGGACCACCCAATGGTTCATTATGCCTCACGCACCACTCGACGCACACTTCTCTACAATAATTACACCAATCAACAACGGTATTTGCACTACATTTCAATTCATTTGAATCAACTCTTGCCTTGGTGGTTTTAAAATTAGCCAAAACATCGTCATTAAACAAATATTTGCCAGTCCTAAATTAGAGTTACCGAACCACGTATTTTTAAATAATGTTTGCTTAAAGTTACATTTCACACGCTTCACTTTCTTGTTTTCCCTAATTACCACACTTTTTGCACAAAATCAATAAATGCACTATTTAGATTGCAATCGGCGTTGCACTTGGGGCATTTCAACTTGTCCAACAATACCCCGTGTTTACGCAAAAACCCAATTAACTTCTCAATATCCCTACACATTACAATAAAATCACACAGGGTGACCTCACAACCGTCGCACACCATGGCGAAGCACGTTATCACTGACACTGACATTGATAGCGGGTAAACTCCATGTGTACAGGCCGCTGCTGTGACGTAGCGGTGTAGATAGCGCTTCCCTTACGCAAACCAGCATGGCGGTCTCGCGCACAAACATACACAGTGACAGAACTACCGTAGTTAAAACGACGAATAACAATACTAATAACAAAAAGTTTATAGTGCGCCAACTGGAAATTAATTAGGAATCATTAATAATACCTCTAAAAACAAGGTGACAAAATTTTAAGTCATTTTTCTCGGCCAACCGTATACTATATAATTACCAAAATAAGTGATTCTGTACATTTCTGCATAATGTTTTGTTTGGTATTGTGTGTTAGTAACTACTTTTGACATTTTCTATCCAATCAGTCAATCACATTTAATAAAAGGCTTGGGTGCGGTGCGTACTCTCGAGAGTTTATAGAGTGCAATACTTTATTACATGGAAGGGAATCAACATTTACTTGATCTGTTTTCACCCTCCGACAGATAACTAAGTTCCTATTACTTGCACATAACCCATTTCCTAGTCAGATATTTTTTGTGCAAGTCCTCAAAAGTCCAAATTGTAATTTTTGGTTGGTATGTTAAAATGTTGTGTGACCAAATGAGGCCAAAATTATAAAAGGTCATGTACGAGAATTGGTATCACTTTTCTAAGTACCTATGCACAAAAAATAGTAGCTTCTATCTTGATTGATGGAAATTGGAAACATGTAGCGTAGTTTGAAAAGTATGAACACAATTTTTTTTTCTCCGGATAATGCTAATTTGATTTGAGATTTTGAACCATTCCATACACAATGCTGTTAACAATAGGTTTACCCATATAAATATGTAATTTTTTGATTTATTGGATCCAGATTGAAAAGTCCAATTACATCGGACATACAGTATGAATATGACTGAGCTATGGACACCTTTTTTAAATTGGATGTGTCCCCCCCCCCCTCTCCCGTGCAGTGTAATGAAATGCCAAGTTGTACTTTCTTTGAAATGATATTGACAATTTTTGAAGTAAATATTAATATAGGCCTACGTAATAATGAATGACACCTAGTAGTGATGACATCGGGTAGTAAATATTGGAGTCGACTCCGGAGCCTTGGGAACCGGGTAGGAGTCGACTCCCCGATCCACAATTTAAAAAAAAAAAAAGGAATTTTTTATGCAAAAGTTTTTTTAGCCCACCTACTCTAGTTAAATTTATAAATAATAAATTCATAAATAAATTGTATGAGTCTACCCACTTAGTTATATAACTGATTTTCAGTGGGGTTGCACAACGCTGTCCGGCCATTGCCCCCCCCCCCCCCACCCGCTACGTATCACTAACTTGCTTGTCTCTTGGCCCGGCCAAGACTCTCGCTGATTTGTTGTTTACGTTTTGAGATAAGATAACGACTAACGAGACAACAAGTGCAATCTAATTCAATTTATCAAAAAAAAAAAAAAAATCCCGACTCCTTGAAAATGGAGTTGACTCCGTCGGGTACCCGAGTACCCGATGTCATCCCTAACACCTAGTGACAGTTCTGCGTTTGGTGGCTCAGCAGTTTCCCAGACACTTCATTTCCCTGTTGCTTAAACATGGTGTTATGTTTGTGACAATACTATGCAAGATAGCAAAATGCTGTATCATTCATATCATAGCAGAACTTTTATTTTTTAGTCCTGTTTGTTTCATCAAGGTTTCCGTAAGACACTCGATAACAATTAAAATTTACATACATGGACTTTCAAAGGAGTGAAAATTGCGGAGATACAGATATGGGTAGGTCAGAATGGTTTTAAGTAAATGAGGACTTGTGACAAGGTAGTGCAGGGCTAAACAAAATTATTAAATGGTACATGGGCATGTTGGAGATAATTTTACATGCCCAAACAGAAAACTTACATGCCAATTTTAAAATAAGTTGTCGGACTTATAACGGCGATTTTCTTTCGAATTATAAGTCCTTTGTTCATGCCGCCGACTTGTGGCAGAGTGTTAAGTTCCCCCCCCCCCTCCCCCCTGCCTTACCACTCGTGATCTTCCAGAGATTATACTGCATAAATAATAATAACCATAACAATTCTAATGTTTTTTTCTAATGCTAGAAGTCAAAAGCTAGGTGATAACTGAAATAAAGCACATGGGAATAGAGATACTGCAGAGGCTGGCCTTTCCTTATCTTGTTTTGCCAGCATTCTGGCTCCAGCCCCTCCCCCGCCCCATGCCAACACATCGTGACCTTGACTAGACTGTGACAAGATATAAAGCAGATGCAAGGAACAGTGAGTGTTATCTTAATGGCCTGCAATCAAGTCGCATGGGACCTGTTACTGAACATGAGTGGACTTTTCTTTTTTCCCAGGCTTTTGCCCCAGGCATCTCAGGCATGGTATTTTTTGGCCCTGTAGTGTGTTATCTCCTTATCTTTTTTCCCAGGCTTTTGCCCCAGGCATCTCGGGCATGGTATTTTTTGGCCCTGTAGTGTGATATCTCCAACACTCTATCTATGGTTGTAATGGACGAAATTCTAAGATAAGTGGAACCAAATACAGATGGAAGGGACACATGAACTTTAGTGTTTTCAGACAATGTGTTGATTTGGGGTGAGAGTGCCAGAGAAGAGCAGGAGAAGGTGGACAAATGGAATGAAGTTACTCCAGAGTTTGGTCTGAAAATCAGTCGGAAAAAGAGTGAATGTTTGCGTATGCAAAAGAAGACAAAGGGCAGGCCTAGAGATCGGGAAAATATTGTACTCTGTGGAGAAGTCTTAGAAGAACAAGAAGAATTTAAAAATTTAGGAAGTATATTGGTAAACAATGCAAAAAGCGGAAGGGTTTTACCAATAGGCTTTTTCAAGAATCACCAGTGCCCTCTATCTATATCGCACGCAAAGCATTGTGGGAGTCATTAGTTTAACATACGTCCTGCCATGTGATCAGGTGTGTCGGACTGCGTTTTCCACAGAGTCTGCCTCAGTCTACCACACACCTGATCACATGGCAGGACGTATGTTGAACTCATGATTCTTATAATGCTATGCACGCAATATAGAGGGCGCTGGTGATTCTTGTAATTGTCCATTGGTGAGAAAGCTACTTTGGAATGAGTTGTTCCCACAAAAATGTAAAATTTTGCTGTATAAGGCATATCTTGTACCTAGGTATACTGTACTAACATATGGGGCAGTAACATGGGCAGTGGGAACAAAAAAATTGCCCATCCTTTTTATAAGTCAAAACCTGATATTAACCCTATATAGCTAGATTAGCATCTCCAATACCTCCGCACAGGCTGCGATACGTAGCAAATTGAAGCTCATCGCCCATTTTCAAATGCGACTTGGCGTTTTAATTTATGCTTTTTTAATGCAATAAAGTATTTTACTGATTGTTTGATATGGTTTTATCTTGTGCAGCATGGTATTAAACAAACAGAAACAATTACGAATTATTTGCATAAGAATTTAGTAATCATTTGGTGTTAGGCTAGTATGCTTACTGTCAACCTGGCGGCATCTTGAGAACATTTGGCCTACAAATCGCTCCCATTTGATTAACATGTAAACTGTCATTTCAGATGGCTTCATAATTGGTAACGGAAGTGACCACCGACTGCTAATCTAGCCTAACAGTAGTTAAATATCATGGTCAAACCATCTTAGACGTTCTCTTCCTAGTTTAACCTCAATCTCTCCAGTCCCAGTTCTTTTCTGATTACACTAGGCCCTACTTCTTATCTTGTCCATCTTAATAACTCCCTTTGACACTTCTTAAGAACTTCATTTCTGCTGCTTCTAGCTGACTCTCTCTTATATATAAGTAAGTGATTGATTACTAAGGCAAAATTGGTCCCTTCCAAGCAAGAAGCACCAAATAATAAATAAAATATGCATAAAGTTGACGTTTATTTAAAAAATCCGGCATCGTTTCACTTACTAACTACTACATGTTTTTGTTTTACTGATGGCCGGCTGCACCAATATATCATGACAGTAGTTGACTAGAGCTAGACCATGCTAATACATTTCCTAATGTAGGAAATAGTGATTGTAATGTTGTTTAAATTTATTTAAACAAAAGTAATATGGTAATACTTCAACTTCAACATATTGGAAACAGTAAGATAGTATGGTACATATACAACATCTGTCATCATTCATCATTTAAATCTGTTTTCACATTATCAATATCGTTGGGCTGCCCTAATGTAGTTCAACTATTTTATAGAAATCAATCCAGAAATTACAAAATCCATCCCACAGCGGGGTATCGAACCCCGGTCTTCCGATTGCCGGTCGAGTGCTTTACCCCTAAGCTACCGGTTTCGGTCAACTTCATAACATCTGGATTGTTGGTGCATTGTAGATATGAATAGATTGGAAAGTACTGCAACGATTCTGCTACCTTTGAACTGACCATCTAAACTCGATTTATAATATCGTTACCTAACCCAGGTATGAGCGAGTGTCTACAATGCACCAACAATCCAGATGTTATGTAGTTGACCGTCTCGGTAGCTTAGGGGTAAAGCACTCGACCGGCAATTGAGAGACCGGGGTTTAATACCCTGCTGGGATGGATTTTTTTAATTTCTAGATTGATTTCTATAAAATCAATTACACCTACAGGAGTGTTTCCCAATAATGAAATTGAGAAAGTAGTTCAACTAGTTTATATTGGGTATTATGATCACATCAATTCTCTTGTCATTTTTTTTTTTTTGTACTTCCGTTCTCTAAACCGGATATATGAGGTTCCCGGTAGCTAGATTGTTGACGAGCTTCCCCCACTCCACTGGAGGTGGCGGTGGAATGGGATCTGGGACGCAGCGTTGCAACGTCTTCCACCAGGACTCCGCTACCGGGCGGACAGAGAGGACCAAACATGCGCCCGTTTCCTGAGAACGCACCGTCAAGTGAATCGTGCCTGGAAAACATAAGGGAATATTGGTTGGTATACGATTACTTTCATGTAGTTTTATTTGTTTATACTAGGAAGCTTCGCAAACGCTTTTTCAGGCGCGTTGTTGGATGAGCGTAATTGGTGCATTGAGCTGCCATGTGTTATGCAGATGGTATTTAAATTGATTTCGAGTTGCAAACGATCACGACAACCATAAAATAAATATTACGTAAATAAACTTTAAGGCCATAGCGTACCAAATAAATACAGATGAATGTAAATAAAACATACCAATACAGTACTTCAACAAATTTTGAATTGAATAACAAATTATGAACAATCAAGACTGGTCACAAGAAGTAGCAAATATTTCATGAACAGTGTACTTAAACAAAAAATGGCTACCAAAGAAAAAGCAATATTGGAGACAACAAAGAAAAATTCAGCCCATAGGACGCACGAGTTTCTTTGGATGTTCTTTGGTTAGGTCACCGCCTGCTTGATTAAATTTTAATTTTAAATAAACATAAAATTACGATACGCGTTAAAAATTATTCTTCAATTAACCTCAAATTTCACACGAATATATTAATTGGATGAGCCACTGCCTACTAGATGTTCCTGTCGTGGCTCCTCGTTCGTTACCTGCCAGTCCACGCGCACAGTGTTAATTGTTGTCCAAAGCGCTAGTTACCGTCCCCAAGAGTTTTCTTTTGTTTTTGACGTTGTTGTCACATTAAATGTCATCTCTCATGTATTTTACTGTTGAATCCAACTAAATTGAATGTTTTAGATCGTATTTTGTATACGTACATCACTTATCATGGTTTGCAGAATAGTAATATACAAATTTGTCTAGTTATATTATGCTGGTAATTAAACAAAAAGTAGATATTGATAACTTTGTTGTTTGATAATATAAGGCAAGGGCTAATAGGCATGTTATTTTTATCCATAGGCCTATGCCTCCTATTCCTAATCATATTAAAAATCAATAGGCTTACTTAGCCTATTGGGCCCCAGTCTTGACTAGGCCACGAGCTAAATAATATTACTCTCCATCAAGCAGTGGCGCGTGCTAAGGGGAGTCTGGAGAGGGGCTGGGTGGCACAATTTCCTTTTTTCTATGTAGTTCATGCAAAGAAAGACCTACTTGTTTTACTTAGATAATGGCATCCCGGTATCTTACAACTTCTTGCACGCACCATTGCCTATTATGAAGAAAAATACAGCTCAACTCTGGCATGATGACATTTTAATCGTATGCAGATCGTATGAAAAACAACGAAAACAAAAGAAAGCTCTTGGGGACGGTAACTAGCGCTGTGGGAAAAAAGTGCGAATTGTCTTCAACAATCAAAACCTGTCACGTGAACAGGCAGGGAACGAGGAGCCACGACGAACATCTAGGAGGCAGTGGGATGAGCGTAGCGCGCGAAGCAAAGATTCCATTTCACTACACTGGAAAAAAATCCGGAATGTTCTTTTTATTTTTTTGTATTTTTGTCTGTCTGTTAACACGTTCCGGCTAAGTCAATACTCCGATTGCGATGAAAATTTTTGTACGCCTTCGAAATCTCGAAACTTAGAACTGCCACGTTTTTGAATGCAATCGGAAAATTATTTCTCATGAAAATCGCAATTTTACGAATTTTTTCAATTTAAAAAAAATTTCTTCGACTTATAACACCTATGCTTTGTCTGATTGTAATGATTTTTTCACATTACCTTAATTTTATGAATTAATAATATATTCGTGTGAAATTTAAGCGCAATCAAAAAAATGTTTCTCATAGATATCGCAATTTTACGCTTTTTTTTTATTTTATTTTTTAAATTTCTTTGGCTTATAACACCTACATGCTTTATCCGATTGTGATGATTTTTTCACAGAACCTTGATTGTTTAAATAAAAATATTCGTGTGAAATTTGAGCGTAATCAAAAAATTATTTCTTATGAAAATCTCTATTTTACACTTTTTTTGTTTTTAAAAAACTTACTCTCATCCAACAACGCGCCTGAAAAAGGGTTTGCAAAGCTTCCTAGTTCATAAAATTAAGGTTCTATGAAAAAATCATTACAATCGAATAAAGCATGTAGGTGTTATAAGTCGATTTAAAAAAAAAAAAAAAAGCGTAAAATTGCGACTTTCATGAGAAATAATTGTTCGATGCGCTCAAATCACACAAATATATTTTAATTCATAAAATAAAGGTTCTGTGAAAAAATCATTACAATTGGATAAAGCAATGTAGGTGTTATAAGTGGAAGAAATGTTCAAAAAAAATTGTACAATTGCGATTTTCATGAGAAACAATTTTTCGATTGCACTCAAAAACGTGGCAGTTCTAAGTTCAGAGATTTCAAAGGCCTCCAGAAAATTTCATCGTAATTGGTGTATCGGTTTAGCCGGAATCGTGTTAACAAACACACAAAAATACAAACAGAAAGAAAGAAAAACACTCCGGATTTTTTTCTTCAGTGTAGTGGAATGGAATCTTTGCTTCGCTCATCCAAAAATCCATCCATTCAATGTTTTAGGTTGCAAGAAATTCTCCCATAAACTTTGCTGACACTGACTACGTATATCACGCACGCCAAAGCTCCTTGGTTGAAATCGCCTTCAACGAATTCGATTTGGGATCCGCCCATATATCACGCCACTACAAAGCGCGTTCTTTCAAGTCGGTTGCAGATCGGTTGCAGACAAGGTCCACTGGATTTCCGCTAGGCGACGTTCGACATTAACATGAGTTGGCGGTGTGTTTCAAAACGGAAATATACATATGGCTGTGGATGCGCACGCACAACACGAAGATATCGCGAAGCTGCACGAAGCCGCACAAAGTCGCTTTGAAGTGTATACCACGTAAGGTCAAGGCGATTTGGTTCCCTCCAAGTCGATTCTAAAAGCGAGTTGAACGGAAGCGCTTCGAGACAAATTCAACGCATATATCACTGTCTGCAATCGGCTGGAACCAAGGCGATTTCAACCATGGCGCTTTGAACGTGCGTGATATACGTAGTCACAGTAGTCCTATTGCAGTCTCGTAAAGTAAAAATTGTAGTTTATTTATTTATTGCTATATAGTAGTTTTATAAATACTAAATAGTAAATATAGTATGTTTTCATGTTAACAAACATCAGAGAAATGTTGGGTGTAGAGAAGTTAAGTGACCGGATGGCATGGACACGGTTGAGATTGTACGGGCATATGAAACAAATGGGGGAAGGTAGGATGCCCAAGAGAATGTATGAAAGAAGGAAGAAGAAGACGGTGGAGGCCAAGGAAGAGATGAAGGATACCAAAGCAGGAGATATGAAGGCAAGAGGAGAGAACTAGGAAGATGTAGAAGAGATACGATAGTGGGACAACACACAACAAAGTGTGGAAAAGGCCTGCTGGCTAGTTTAGTTTATTTACTTTATGCATGTACGTACGCAGTATATTCTATTTATTATTAAAGCCTTCATTTAGATACTCGGATGCTTATAACTGGAACTCTTAGAGGTAAGTATGAAAATAGACTATTTTCAGAATTAACTGCGCATGTGTTCTCCGTTTCAAAGTATTATGGGAGAAAGGGAATTTACACGCTAAATGCCATATGGTTGGGAGCGTGGCGATCTGCACTGACTGTGTTGGAAACGCAGTACTCCACACACCCGAGCATATGGCATTTAGCGTGTAAATACCCTTTCTCTCGTAATGCTTTGCGCCCGCGATATAGGGGGCGTGGGTGATTTAAAAAATCATGTATAGTCCGATTCTTTCGAAATCTAGGTGAGTCAAGTTTTAAAAAATAAGCCCTATCCAAATTTATAGGACTCCACTTATCACTTTCAAATTACAGTAGACCTACCAGTACTGAAATGTATGCCCAAAATTTACTTGCCTAGTACTAGAATCATAGTAAAGAAATGATAATTTTTAATCTTACTGGTTATCTTGGTAGATCTTGTTAGCCATAGTCCAGTGACGTAGAGAGGCAGGATCTGTAGGATGTAGCGCACTCGCGTTAAGAGCCCTCCCAAGCCTAGCGTGAGCAGTCGCAGCTAAAACAAGTCCAGCATGAGCAGTCGCAGCTAAAACAAGTCCAGCATGAGCAGTCGCAGCTAAAACAAGTCCAGCATGAGCAGTCGCAGCTAAAACAAGTACAGCATGAGCAGTGCAGCTAAAATAAGTCCAGCCAGAGCAGTCGCAGCTAAAACAAGCTTAGCAACACACTGCTCAGTGCAATCTTGAAGACACTACAGGACCCTTATTTTAGAAATGTACGTAGCAGTTGTTGTTTTGTAGCGCTGTGAAAATTTATCGTTTTGCACGAAACAACAATATGTTAAAACAGCGATTCTATGCTCTTCGTGACACAGGGATTAGGAGAAACTTTAAGTCGACTGAGCTATTGTAGCTTTAAACAAGTTCTGATCAATCACAACCTCATAAAACAATAAATAATAAACTTGCAGATACAGAGCTAGCGGTGGTTTGAGCTTGTTGCTGAAAGACACTGTAAATTGTTGGTTGATATTATTAATTTAAACATGTTATGTCAAAGTGTACGTCTAGCACAACCTCTATTCATTTGAAGGCATACATGAGTGAACCTTAACTATTAACAATTATTAATTATAGACTATTCACTTTCTCTGCAAAGAGTTATACTTGTACACTGTACTAGTCTAAGTGAATAAAAATATCTATCTATCTATCTATCCATCAAATAATTAACTCATAATAAATTATATAACATTATTCCCATGCTACACTATAGGCTAATATTAAGTATGTTAAATATCATTTGCATGCAAGTAGTGTTTAAAGTTCTCCCATATATTTTTCATTGACAACTTGTCGATGACTTGATGATGAGTTGAAACGAAATGACAACTCACAAAAGGTATTATAGAATACCAAAGTGAAATTCTCGTTTCATTTCAACAAGTTATCTCAGCGCGTCATAGAATAAGGGTCAAGATCAAGGCAGACTGCAGCCTCACCAGACTTTTAGAACAATTTTTTCACATGTGCAGACAGAGGCGGACTGGGGGGGTAAGGGCCCCGTACGGAAAGTACTTTCGGGGGCCCCAAAGGGGTCTGGGGCGAAGCCCCAGCCGCCGGAGGCGAAAATTTTTTCGCATCATTTTACTCTCAAGACGGCTTTTAAAGCAATCTGAGGTATATTTTGAACGGATAGATGAAGTGACCTAGTCGAAAAAATTTGTGGTCATACCTCAGATAATATCGCAATTTGAATTTGAAAACAGTACAACACATTCAATGAGAACAGGGCCTTAAGTAGGCCTAGGCTACAAAAATTACCCGGGTATGAATCAAGGGCATCGGCAGGAATTTTGTTAGGGGGGGTTAGAATTATAATTTTTACTTTCGTGGGGTACGTGTGGGGGGTTTGGGGGGCAGAGCCCACCAATAATAATGCCGCAGACAAAAATTTTGAAAATCAGGTTTTTAGAGTGCGTTTGGTGCGTTTTAGGAACCAAAATAATGTAATTATTGTGCAGTCGATACTCATAAAACAAAACCGCCAAATGGAATTGAAACGCTAACGTCCTGACGAGATTAATAAAGAGTATAGTATAATGTAAAGAAAAACGTATTCATCAGTACTTGTGGTGGGTTACATTACACTCTTATTAACGCGGTACACTGTCCCAAAAACCGTTGAATAAAAATGTAAATATGTATGTAGTTATATTATTCGACTCTAATTATAATATGTTAATAAAATTGCTTTAAAGAGGATTCTAGGGGGACGCCCTTAGTATGTTTGGGTAAAGTCTGACCTTGTATAAAATAAATAAATAAAATAATGGTGGGAGGTCCCATCCCCCAAGGTAATGCGGGTCCGGAGCGCACTGCAGCGCCAGTAATTTTTTCGATTCTTACAGATTGCAGTATTTTAACGAGTTTTAGTCAAAAACATAGTGGTGACGGGACTATTTTTCTATTAGCAATTCAACACGGTCTACTCCAGATTTTCACCCGGGTTACCAGCCCCTGGTTACGGCGGTGAATGAGAATATAAATTCTTATCGTCTAATTTTCCCAACATAATCACATGCAGAGTTTTAATATCATTTTATGTAAATGAGAGGTATGAAAAAACTTAGAAGTGAATAAAAAACACTTTGTAGCTTTATCAAAAATACGTTTCTTTGGAAAATCAGCTGTTACACATCCATATATTTTTATGTTTACCGGTAACAAAAGTAATAATACTAAGTTATAGCAATAATAATAATAATACTAATCTTAATAATAATAAATAGGAAGCTTCGCAAACGCTTTTTCAGGCGCGTTGTGGTACGAGCGTAATTTTTTGTTAACGAAAAAAGCGTAAAATTGCGATTTTCATGAGAAATCATTTTTCGATTGCGCTCAAAAAAGTGGCAGTTCTAAGTTCAGAGATTTCTAAGGCCTCCAGAAAATTCATCGCAATTGGATTTTTAGCAAAATATTTGCTGAATTTTGTATTTGTTGAATGTAACAAGGATAAACAATAAATAAGACGACACAACATAATAGTCCTGAATCATTTTAACAGATATATAAAAAAAGGCAAACATTTATTATTGATGTAGCAATTCCACTAAGCCAAAATATTGAAACAACGCGGGACAGAAATAGTCATAAAAGGCGAGGGAAGAGCGTTAGTCCACCTCGCAAGACATCAGTTAGCAAGTAGGGGAGTATAATAATCCCTGACACTAGAGGCGAGCTGCGGTCGTCGTCGATGACATATCCATTTCCTTTGACGACCCCCCCATTAAGACGACGACAATGACTACACGAACGATGACAAAGGCAATGACGACCACGACGCGAGAACCCTTTCTCCCTGTCCCCTAGGCTAGAGTGCGCATTATGTACTATCCACAACCTAGTCAAAACACCTGAAGAGGGTCATACATTGCACCCTAAAACAGGTTTTCCTTGAAAAAAATTATATAGGCTAGGCCTATAAAACAATTGATGGCGACCCGCCACCCCCTCTCCATCACCCTCTCAGCACATACTCATTAGAAATTGCTGCTATGGTGTCTACAAAATATTTTGCTGTTGAAAAACGTAAAATGTAAGTTTCTTAGAAAATTCTTAGGTGTCTTCATAGCGTATGCATATGAATTTTGAGATTATTCTTGATACCTTAAGTGATTTTCTGACTTATAAAACATTTTTTTAAATAATTTAAGTATTATTTCAGTATTTTGGGGGGCCCGCGAATTTTTTTTCTTTGTTTTTTTTGGTGTTGTGTGAATTTTTTTCTTTTTTTTTTTTTTCTTTTGAGTGAATTGCTGTCTTATTTGAAATTTTCATAAAAAAAATTACAATGTGATCCATTTTTATCGGGGCCCCCGTTTCGCGGGGTTTGCGAGGCCTGCCACTATGCCAGTGGATATATAGACTATTCCCCACAACCCTTACTCTGCCATTAGTAATCGTAAAAATTAATACCGACAGACTGAGTGGCAAATAACGATAGACCTCGGTAGGCACCAAGGTAGATCCAACATTTCCATTGTCTTACCTTTACGTTTTATATGAATATTCGAATGACTGTGATGTGCTCGTTTAAACCCTTTGCAATTTTAAGAAAAAAATACTATTTTCATTTAATAACTTTTAAGGTTAGGGTTGGGTTGGGGCCCCTAGGGGCCCCCAACCGGGGGGGGGGGGGGCCGTACGGGATTCCGTAGTTCCGTACCTGCCAGTCCGCCTCTGTGTGCAGAGAAGGACTTCATCAGCCATTTTTCTTTCTCGCTATCCGGTATGTAATGGCTTCTTTCTCTGACCTGCTCAGTGCTCATATCATTGGTCAGGGAGTCAATGTCATTCTGGAGATTTGAAATTACATAATTTACAAGTGGTTGGTTCGGTGGTGATGTTGAATCTGTTCAGACGGTGTTGCAGAACCTCATGGCCAGTTGCAAGTCGGAACTGGGCTGTGGCAGTTTTACGAGACCAGTTTTTGTCTGACCCTTTTTTTTTATCTCATCCCACCAAGATTTCATAGTTGCAGCCTCTTCTGTGCTGTTTTTGAAGACCTTTTCCATGATCAAGCCAATCTCCCTTTTTACATGGTGAAATGACATTAAGAGAGCTGGTGGGGGATCTTTTTTGGTGCCGATTTTGGCTAAAAAGTCAGCTTTATCATTCCCCAGAATTTGGCAGTGGCTGGGGATCCACTGAACTTCAAGCACTTTGTCTTGTTGACGCAGGCTAATGAGAAGAGTTTTTGAAGAGCAGCACATCGGGTGGTAATTTGCTGCTTTTTTGACGAATTGTGTGGCTGAGATGCTGTCGCAGAGGATGACAAATTTATTTTAGTTGAGAGGCAAGGTTGGCATTTCTGCAACTTTCTGGGCTGCCCTGGCGAGTGCTGGGACTTCAGCATCAAAGTGTGTTGCCCTTGCGCCAAGAGGTGTGGCCTCAAAAAAGAGGCAGTATATGCCATAACCAGAGTGATTGGTGGTTTTATTTTCGGAGCCATCTGTGAAGATTCAAGTGTGCTAACGACAGATTTTTCAGCTCTTTTAGGTCCAGATCTTCTTTTTTCTCAATTCCATCAATTTCTAAATTTGGAGCAAGATGATTTGCATTTGATGTGTCAGGCAAACTGCCTCTGTTAGCTTGATGGCAGTCTCAGCAAAGTTTGCAATTTTTTGCCAAAAAAAATTGAAACTTTAAAAAAATATTTTTGTTACGCGACAAGACACCAAGACAGACAACTTGTTTTGCTCGGTCGGCCAAAGTTAACAAGTAAGTGCAGAGCACAGCATCGTCATACAACCAATATGTGCAGCATTAAACCAAATAGAATAATTAAAACCGGATTGCGATACATGCAAACAGAGGGTAACCCATGGCATTAGGTAGGGCTAGCAGACCAATACCTACTAAGAATAGGTAAAAGAAATTATGAATATGTATGTTGTTAATTCCTCAATGCACCTTCGAAACTTAACTAACGAATGAGAAATATTTTAAACAATCCTTACCGTAGTGAACACAATGTAGTAGAGCAATATTGTCGGCAGCAGGAACAAAAGTATGGTGAACGCCAGTGTCCCAACGAACAGCTGGTCGGTGGCGTACTGGCACGAGTCCACGCGGTTACGAAGAGGGTTGTACTTCCGCCCCAGGAACAGTCTCCACAGAGCGGTCAGTCCGCACACTTGCAGGTTGAACAATCTGAAACAGAACACTTTATTAGTTACTTCAAAGCAAATAAACCAGCTACATACTAGTATCAAGGTCAAGTTTTATAGGTACATACTGCTACTATTTAATATTTATTGTCTGCCCTATTCTATTCATTTACAGTGTTGTATAGGCATTTCTTTTTCAGGAACTTTTGAAGGAATGCGTTCCGTTTGTGATTAGAGGAACTTTAAACATAAAAGTTACAAATACTGGCTACTGGTTCACAAGTTTCTTTCAATCTTACAGGTGTTAAAACTAAAAACCGGACCTTTCTCTACATTTGATATTGAATTTACTAGCTAAGATGGATATGAAAATAATGTGATCACAAATCACTGAAATCAGTGGCATATCATTTTTCGGAAGCATTACCTACATTTATTGATCACCTCGTCCTTTTCTCGCGATGAGGTGGGCTAAAATTCGCGACCTACATCCTATGCAGTACTACCATGATTCCTGAAATAAAAATTATTGAGCGAGCGAAGCGAGCGTCTCCACTTGACTCTTATGGCTCGAATGTCTGTTTTTTTTTTTTTTTTTTTTTTTTTTTTTTCTGTTACTGCTTCGATACAGGTCGCACCGTTTCTCTGATCGACCTGAAATTTTTCACACATGTACATACCACCTAGGCGGGTTGCTGTATAGTTTTTGAACAAAATCCGATCGTTGGTTATAAAAAATAAAAAATAAAATAAAAAAATAAAAAAATAAAAATGTTCCGATCGTTATGAAATTTTGCAGGGTCAATAAGTACACCATTCTCTCCTATTTTTCAAATTTTCAGCTAAATCGGTCAAGACGTTAAAGACTTATTGGTAATCATAGTTCGAAAAATGATGCTTAAAAATGAAGGAGGCAGTGAAGATACAAAGATACACTTTAGAAGGCATGACGTGAATTAGTACAATGCAAAGATGTTGGAATAGTATACAGTGTACAATGTCAATATCCAGTTAGGCCTACACTGTGTGGTGGGCCTTATGGGAATGTCGTACTCGGGTCATGTTGCACGTACCGGTGCTCGCTCAACAACGCGTCCAACTGAGCGTTTTCCTAGTTAGGTACTTTAAGGAGACCTACCTGGCTGCATAGACATAGATACAGTAGATGTGGAAGCTGACGAGAGCTAGAAGGTCGGCCAGGATAGAAGCTTGGAATGTCAGTCCCAAACGGCCAATGTACAGGAATATCTTGAACATGAGCTCGAGTACAGGTTTGGTGACAACTGAAACACGACAACACTGCATGGTGAGCGACTTGGGACGGTTATATTATATACGACTTTATTATTATGTGAATTTTATTTTAATTTCATTCATTTTAATATTGTCAATTCAATTTTGATCTATGTAATTTTGTATTTTGATTATGAAGTGTAGGCCTATAGGTATGCCCACCAGAAACGGCCGACCAAAGAATGGTTGGCTATATGCCCGCCAGAGTGGAATTTAATGTATTTAATTAAATTACGAATACAAGTGAGGTTTATATAATTTTCAGGACACTTTAACACAAACACAAGGTTTCAGAGGTCAAAGGTCGCGTAAAGCGCGGAAGGTTAGGACGACCACCGATGTGGCAGGCATATATTAGGCTATTTTATTGAGCTTTACCTGCCCGTAGGGCAGGCAGACTAATGCAGGCCACGTGTGTCCTTCTGTAGCCTGATACTTGAGTGATCACAGACAGGGTGTTTATTGTTTTTATTTAAATCAAGTGCACTTTTCCTTCATTTGGAGCTTTAAAACACAAGAGTTTTAAGCGACTTAATGCAAAGTTTTCTTTTAAACAACGTTAATTAGATTTTCTGAAACACTTTTGAAAGTATATGATCTGCTCACCAACTTGACAAGTTTTTAATCACTGATATTGTTGATTTCCATCAATAAAAACCGGATTTAAATTGAAAAGAATAAAAAAATCTGATTTGGCTAATCGAAAAGTTGATTAAATCAAACAAATCCGATTTCAAATAATTCAACGTTTTTGATTTAACTACCAGTCCAGTAGGGCTTACTCTACGTGGAAAGACGTTTTACATAAGCCCCTGCGAGGGTACCGGGCCGGATGCTTGGACCGCGTGTTTAATGCATTGTTGTAGTAATATTACTAGGCCTACTATTTCAAATATTCACTTAAACGTAGTTTATTGTTGTTTCTGCATCTATGTAATTAGATTTATTTCGTTGTCTTCCTTTGTAAATCAGTTTTTATAACTGAATAGGATAGACGTTAAATAAATAAATAAATAAACTAGACATAGCCGTTTAAATCCAATGTTACAATGTAGGTAACCTACAAGGATGCTAATAACACAGAACTGAACTGAACTTCAAAGTTATTGTAGGCCTAGGCCTACATTGTTGTATGTGTATCATTTTGAAAAATTGTTAAATTATTCTTGTGTTTACGTTAGAAGAGTTCAATTATTTAATATTTTTGAACACTTACCCCCTCATTCACAAAGACTTGCATCGGTAAGTTGCAGACGCAAATATTGGCAAAAATGGACGAATAAGGCAACTGGTCAAACTAATCTCCCACCAGAGCGCAGGATGATCAAAGTTGTCTGGATGTTGATAAAATAGGAATTTTTACAACATTTTGATGGCAGTGCATTATTGTTGTGGTGGGTGACAGATTTCCCACCAGAGTGCAGAACGATCGACATTTGGTCACCGCCATGTGTAAGTTCTACTGGAACCACAATGTAAAGACTCCTGTGACCAAACCCCGATCATGTGATCCTGGCGGAGAATCCAGGCGAACTAGCTTGGCATTGCCCTACTGTCTCGAGCAATAATGTTTGGAGATCAATGGAAACGAAATGCAAGCAAAAACCAGTCCCAAATGACACGAATAAATTATTCTAGCACTAAAAGAGCATTTCTAGATAGAAAACAGCAATATTTTATTAAATCTTGTGTTTTTGGCAACCTGCAACGCACGTAGTGGTCAAAACTTGCAATATTTATCGTCGACTTTGGAGAAGTGGTTAACGAGAGGCATTTCTAAGTGGGTTTAAATTTCACTCAATTTTTATAAACATTATTTTACAAATTTTTACTCATTATTTCATGTTTCTTGCCTGCTTTAGAGTATGTTGGTAGACCTACAAAAATTTTAGTTGGAATATTAATTTTCTGATACAAAAAAAGCGAGGGTCGACATTTGCGTCACATCCCGAGTAACCGCAACTTTACAGACACATCTAGCAACTTGCGGACGCAAGTCTGCTAACGCAACTATCTTTGTGCATACGGTTTTTAGAGCCCTGCCATTTTTAACGAGATGCAACTTTGTGTTGGTAAATCTTTGTGCATGGGATAATGTTCATAAATTCGATTTCATGCGTTGTCAACGATTATTAAAGTAGGGCCTAACCATGTTGGAAAAAAGGAAATAAAATAGGTGCATCTTTTATTAGACGAGTGAGCGCAGCAAACATAGTCTACAATTCAACTCAAACGGCACTTATTCTATCCCTGTGTTTGTGAGTGAGTGACTGTGTACGCCGAAAATCAGCCGAATCGCTGAAATTTTAACCAGAGACATTTGGTGCAAGTTTTCTGAGAACTGCTAACAAAATCAGCTAGGCCAGGTAGATCCATTGCGATTTAAATCTACAACAAATAATAAGTTGAAAAATAGTCTGTAAATGTGTAGGATTTATTTTAACTACAATGGTTTTGTTTTAAAAAAAAATGTTATTTGTCAGGTTGTGAAAATTGCATGCAGTGACCAAGGTGTATCAAATCTTGCATGCTCAAGGTACCCCCAAATTTCACTGGAAGATTGAGTTAACCCTGCAATCTTTACACATATTTTGTACTGGCTATGTTCTCCATAGTAGGCCTATTGTCACAGATGATAGACCACACTGCGTTATTTGCATTTCAAAACTTGTTAATATTTTTTTAAATACAATCCAGAAATTGCATTTACCTTTCCCAACCAGTGGATTGAACCCAAGTCTCCCACATTCCGGGTACCGGAATAAGGGCGCCTTATCCAACTAGACCAGGAAAACGGCAAAATCGAAGTTAGACGAATGAGCGAGTCATGTGTTAATACGTGGGAACATCTGCATTATAGTTGATTGATATAGGTATAAATAAATAAATGATATGGTTTAAGAGTTTATTTGTTATAAGGGTGCATCAACTGTAAGGCCATAATGCACCATTCTAGCCTATGATTGCCTAGAGAGGAAATACCAATGCTGTCTAGAAGGGGGAGAAAAGGGAATAATGCCGGGTACTCAACACATGGCTCACTCACTCATCTACTAACGACTTTGACGTTTTCCTAACTTAACAATAATTGACATGTGCTTAGCCAAGTCAATACCAATTTATTTCCGGGGGCTTCAATGTGGATTTCTTTAATAAATATGAACTAATATTTGGATGAGCAAAGCAAAGACTTTAATTTTCACTACCTACCCTGGAAAAAATTGCCGTTTTTTTTTTAGCCTGTTCTCCCCACTGAAAAACAGATGTGACTGAGTGGGTAGGAAAAGTGAGGATCCTCATTTTGTGGGCATTGTATATTTTGCCGCTCTTCATTCAAGCGGAATAAGTAGTCTTGTAGACCTGTCAAGCATTAATTCCTCTTGGCGAGCACCACAGACTTCGGACAGCATTGCTGATACGGAGGCTCCACTCCGTTCAACATAATAGAAAAGCAATTTAAATGTGTCATGTTTGAAGCCCAAACACATAGGCCCTAGGCCCTAGTTAGTTTTGAGTTTTATTTGGCAACGTCGAGACACGAATGTCCTGTGCTCCGGGTCAGTGAGCGAAGGTATACTTGGTAGGCCTATGAGTCAGCCTGTTTGTAAATTTAGTTTCTTTGAGAGAAAAGCAGAGCCCACAAAATGAGGATCCTCACTATTCGCGTTTAAAAGCAAAGTGGCTGACATCTGGCGGTCAAGTGGAGAACTGCTCCAAGGCAGATACCGGGCGGCTGCATGGCGGCATTCAATGTTAAACCAATGCAATATTGTAGCGTCACGGTCAACTCCAGAATGAATTTACTCGATCATGTTTATTATTTAGCAAGCAAGAAAGGTCATAAAATTAGTAATTCACATTTGTGTGATGCGTAATGAAACAAAAAGTCTGAATGTGTATATTATTCCGTGCAATACTGTGGGTTAGATGGCAGTTCCATTGCTATTCCTTGAGACACATTTTTCACAACTTTCATCAGTTTCATGGATACCACCAACCGATAAACGATAAACTATAACGGTAATTAATTTATTACAATGATGTGCTGTAGGCGGTATAGGGCCAAAGCGGGATAAGAGCTATGTACCGACTTTGGGTTCAACATTCTAAACCCAAAGATACTGTGAACCATAGGCTACATATTATGCAAGTCTCATTAATTGATACCCTAATTGGTATAGATTTAATATGGAATTTTTGTAATTATTTTTTATTATTAATAATATATGTCCATGATTATAGTTTTTAAATTTGTGCACTGCATTGAATGTAAACTATGCTACCTAGATTTTTTATATTCTTATATGCCAAGAGATTTGTACCAACTGCTGCCGTGAACAGCAAATAATTATGCGTAGACTTAATTAAAATGACACACAATGACACAATGTTTTAAGAGATTTCAATGGCGGGACGAAACACAAATTTAATAACAAATGGAGTTTGATAATTTATTCGCGAGGAACCCGCAATAAAATACTTTCGGGGGGCGTGGGCGGGGGGGGGGGGGAGAGAATAAATTATTTGTGATATAATATTATATTACATACCATATAGGCCTAAGTAAAGGCCAATGATCATAAGAAATTCGCGGTTATATTGCCATTTGCCATCAAGTTAAAATTACTGAAAATACACGTCTCCAAATTACGAGATAAAATTCCTTATTTTGCTAGTTATTTTGCAGCTGAGGGTTACAAAATATAGTGATTGTCCTATTCCATCGTACCCGACTACTGGAAAGGGGAAATACTTCTAGAATTGACGCTTACAATGAAATATTATGCTTTAAAGCGTGAAAAACACACTTGCTCCCTATGCAGCCCGTGTTTTTATCTGCCTTCGGACGGCCATGTTGGCATACGACCGTGCTGCTACCTGGTTAGGTTTTAACCGCGAATAGGCTCTAAATATGATTTTTATTTAATTTTATTTACCTAGAAATGTCCACCATAGATTTATGTGATAGAGAAAGAATTTCCCCAGCATGTTACTCAGCGCAAAGTTCAGTTTAAGCCCTGCTGGATTTCCCATCAGCCATCGCAAAAGATCTTGAAGCGTTGAGACAACTATCTGGAAAATAATTTAAGAATTAGTTAGGCTATTTCCATATTCAATGTTTCTGCCTACCTGCTGATATGATTATGAATACCAGTACCAATACACCATAGGCACGGTAATGTAGGCCTACCTAACTAGTAAATATTGTCTAGACATATGAAAAATAGTGCAATCAAAGTTGAAAATTGGGATAAAAAATATGCTAAATACAAAAGTTTAAGATGATGAGAAGCAATAAGATAATTTCGAAGCCATATCCAACGTTGAGTAGGCCTAGCTTACTGGATGTGGCAAAACAATATGACGACCGTAGTCAAGTGTGAAAAAACTTGGGACGATATCATTGAATTGTTTATTAACCCTAAACCAAATTCTTACCTCTGCCGAACTGAGCAGTAACTGAGGCAGCGTTGAAGAAGAGATGAAGTTCATAATCCAGTAGAGGGAAATCGTCCCTAAGAAAATGTCGACAACTGTGGCAGTAAGATAGTTGCCAACTTTTAATGTAAGTCTTTTTGTTTTCTGACTTATCTTTAGAGCCCACGACAAACTTTGGACTGATGAATGAATGTGTAACCCTAATGTCGAATATTTTAAAACTGGCAGCACAAATTCACTAGCGTTTAAAACTATGCTAGTTATGGCAATACATAAGTGAATTATGTGGTTCATAAGTAGGCCTATCACAACTTTTGAACACAGATTATACCTATGTTTCTGATTATGAATTACATTTTTTTGTGTGTTAAGGTGATGAACTAACGCTTTGAAATTGTTTCTGTATGGATCAGAAATAGGGACACAGCTTTCAACAAGTAGTTCGGATCGCAAGAATATTTCGTGATCATAAATAATAAAAATAATTTGGCAGGGCTGGGCTAGATTTATAACGTGTCCATCGATTATTATTTCGTGCAACGTGAACTCGCATGCTCTTAAACTTAGAACGACCCAGTTGTATCTTCCCAGATCATATGAAAACTCTCCAAAAGAAACATTATCTCCAGCATAAAATCCAATGATGTCCTCGTTTGTGGAGAGACCAAGCCTAGTGCTGGAGCTATCTTTTAATTTGCCAAGTATATAAAAGGTTTTAGTATTTTCCTTTCTTGATTCTTCAACGGTTCCATATAAATATCCAGGATCTTCGTTGTACAGGGTGCAAGGTACAAACACCAATAACGTAGGCCTAGCCCTATTCATTATTTTTCGGAATCTTTCAAACAATGCAAGCTGAAAGATAAATACATCACACCACCTTGAATGTCACGGCAATATTAATTAAACAACTTATTAAGAAACACCGAAATCTGAATGTTTTGCAGACGCATTTAACCTCACTTAAAAATAAAATTTGTTTATGTGCCAGTCGATTCTTCTTTTAACGGCCATCAATTTTGGTCAACACGGTCAACCTTGTCTTTCGTGTGGCGCAGTTTCATTGGACGAAATAAAAGACGAAGAAGAAGAAGAGGTTACTGGGTTTAAATTGAGCAGGCGGTGAAAAATTGGTAAAAGTAGTCGTTTGAACTTCTTTACTGGCCTACCCTTGTAGATTTCGAACTGCCAGCTGGCAAAATGTTTGTAAATATGTCGTAAATTAGATTTTGTGAAGCCCTTAAAAATCTATTAAGTAGATTAGGGGTAGTCTAGTATCTTGTCATGGCATAGATATTCACCCCGTGATTACTGGTGGTGTCTTCTTCAACGTATGACGTGGAGGTTATGTCTGAGGTTATGCCAGTGATGGTGGAAGAGACATCCAGAGATGAACAAGGTCGAAGTGGAACTTCAACAGAATCACAGTTTGCATCCAGAATGTACTTTTACGGCAGGGAAATATGTTTCTTCCTTGCAATATTATTTACTTCCTATGCTGCTCTTCAAAATAGGTAAATATTTAATATGACAGTTATGCTTCCGTTAGACCTAGGTGGCCCTTGTCCTGTTGGATTAAACTCTGGAGCTTCAGCCCATAGGGCCTAGGCCTTTAGGCCTAGGGCCCATTCAGGGCTGTGGATATTTGCACCCACTGAGGTGCGCCGAGGAGGTTTTATGCTATTTTCACCTATGTTCTGCGCATGCGCGGGTGTGTCCAACATTTAATATTCTATTTGCACCGACGTGAAATGAATAACCTGAAGGTGCGCTCTTTTCGATTATATCCTAGAACTAGCGCGGCGCACTGAAGCCAGCGGAAAGTTCGGCTTACCTTACCTTACGGCTTACCTTTAAGTAGTTTTGTAACGGAAAGGATTTCGGGTGTACTGTCCATTTAATGTTGGCCACACCCGCACATGCGCAGAACATAGGTGAAAATAGCATAAAACCTCCTCGGCGCACCTCAGTGGGTGCGAATAGACACTCCGTACATTCAGCCTAGGCGTAGGCCTAGCCTACATCAATTACTTTGGTATGGACACTTTCCCATCAGTTCAACATGATTATTCTTAAGATATCTACCAATACCACAAGAGCCCTGGCCAAAACGGACAAAGCCAAGTTCACTTTAATGCAGTTGATTGAGCATGAAGTATTGGTAGGCCTAGGCCTACTGCAAGTGATCGTTGGAGGTGCAGAGTGGCGAGGTCATATGCATATCACCCCGCGCCACCGTTTGCTTGCTGGGAAGCGCTCACTCGGGCAACAGCCACGTTCAGGTACCCGGCCTTGGTAAAACTGAAGAATAACGCAGCTGATACCGTTTTGATAGGTCTACGAGTAGGCCTACGACAATCAGTACAAACTGTTGTCACACAATGCACACATGCCATTGTGTGTTAGAAGTGTAAAATCATCAGCGTACATAATTACAGTGGCCCCGGGAACTGCCTCCTAATATAAACAGTAAACGCGATGGGGCCCAAGACCGACCCCTGCAGCACATGTGCATACTTCCATAAGTCCTGACCTGGTCGTAAATTGAGCATCATCAACTTGTGAGGTGATCTCAACGTACTGTGTCCTCCCACTTAGGTATGATCTAAACCATTCTAGAACCATAGGCCTACCTCTAATCCCATAGGAATCCATTTTAGCTAGTAGGGTCCTAGATCGCACACCAGGTCAAAAGCTTTTGACATGTCGCAGAAGATTGTCAAATTATCTTCCGTAGCCTCTAGTGAGTTCAAAAGGCTTTGAATGTAAGATGAGACAGCCCCTATAGTAGATTGACCCTTTCTAAAGCCGAATTGATTAGGGGAGTTTATCTCCCTGAAACTAATGTGCGAGCTCTGGGTCGTCTTCGGGGAACCCCTTCCCTTTGACTACCTCCCCGACGGCGACGACAAAGACAACAAGGACGGATGTTGACACAGACGGAGACGACCACGACGTGGGGGAACCCCTGCCCTCCCCATATGCTTGTGGCTGGTTCTGGCCCGCACAGTCCTGTCCACACCCTTGTCCCCCCGCGTCACCCCTTACGTCCCTCCCTTGTCTCGATTAGCCAAGTTGTATAAATATGAGACGTAAAGCAATCTCCAATATCCGAATTGATTAGCAACCAGAATATTTTAGCTATGGAGTAACTTATAAGCCTCCTTTTCACCAAAGTTTCAAATACTTTGGAGATACATGAAAGAAGAGCAATGGGCCTGTAGTTATTTGGGTCTAGTTTATCCCCTTTTTTGTGTAAGGCTATGGGATTACAAGTGAAGCCGTAACTAGTAGGCCTACGTGTAGGCTACATTAGTATTGTTAGAACTTAGAATTGTTGGTAGGCCTATAGGCCTAGGCCTACATACCTAGGGCCTATTTACGTTGAATAATTTACAATTACAAACTACAATACAAGATAGGATAGATTTATTTTGATTCACTTGTGGGACACCCGTTCCGTTGACAATAAAGAATGAAGAATAATATAGTAATAATTACACTAGGAAAACGCTTAAGTCCCGCCGCGTTGTTGGATGAGCGTAATTGGTGCATTGAGCTGCCATGTGTTACGCGAATTTTCTGTTGCTCTGTGAAAAAATCATTACTTAGTCGAAGATTTTTTAATATTAAATTTAAAAAAATAACTTAATTTTTTTTAATAAATCATAATTTTTAAAAAAGAAAAAATCTTAAAATTGCAATCTTCATAAGAAATAATTATTCGATTGCGTTCAAATTTAACACGAGTATATTAATTCATAAAATTAAGGTTCTGTGAAAAAATCATTACAATAGGATAAAGCATGCAGGTGTTATAAGTCAAAGAATTGTTTAAAAATAGAAAGAAAAAAAACGTAAAATTTTGATTTTCATGAGAAATAATTTTTTGATTAGGCCTAGCCCTACACTCAAATTTCACCGGAATATCTTAATTCATAAAATTAAGGTTCTGTGAAAAAATCATTACAATCGGATAAAGCATGTAGGTAGGTGTTATAAGTCGAAGAAATTTTTTAAAAATCGAAAAAAAATCGTAAAATTAAGTTTTTTATAAGAAAAAATTTCCCGATTGCGCTCAAAAACGTGGCAGTTCTTAGTTCAGAGATTTCGAAGGCCTCCATAAAATTTCATCGCAATCGGAGTATTGGTTTAGCCGAAATCGTGTTAACAAACACACTAAAAGACAAAAGAAAGAAAGAAAGAAAGAAAGAAAAAAAAACATTCCGGATTTTTTTCTCCAGTGTAGTGAAATGGAATCTTCGCTACGCTCATCCAATTATTATAGGCCTACATACATTATAAACAAACAACGGTCTGGATAGGCCTAGATCTCCGAGCAGAATTTTGGGTAACCTAATGAGCGTGCAAGATTCGATACACCTTGGTCACCGCCTACATTCAAAAAATGAATCGATAAAATTTATTTTCTTAAGAACAAAAGCATTGTCGTTAAATTAAATCCTACACATTTGTAGCCTATTTTTCAATTTATTATTTCTTGCAAGTTACCAGCTCTAACTTCTAAGTCACGGGTGTCCGTTTAAAATTTCAGCTCAATCTGTTTGGCCGTTCGGCCGCATGGCATCGAACAAACAGACAAACATTCTACACAGTGAGTGCCGTTCCGCTAGACCTACATTGTTGACCTACATTTATTTTTAGTAGATACCTAACTAAAATGTCTGAAAAATATTTGTTTGCCCTACTTGCCATTGAAGTGCCGTAATATCAGACTAAAATGCAACATGCCCTTTCTTGCAGCTGATGCTAGACAAATGAAGTAGGTAGTTGCCAGTTGGTAAGGTAAAAATCACGTGATTTCAACGCAATTTACCATTGTGTTTCTTTGTGTGAATGTTTGCAGCACTCCAAAGGTTTCTAAAAGTCCTGCTGCGGTTCCATTCTTCACTCGGACGTCACTGGTCGCGGACTTTTACCATGGCCAACTCAGTCCTGCCTTCGAGCGAGTTTCTGAATCGGACCTTTCTTTTGTCATGTACTACGCTCCGTGGGACGCTGAGAGCCAGACATTGCGTTCTCAATTCAAGGCGGTAGCTCAATACTATTATAAGCAGGTAACGTACCCCTGCATCTTGTATTGTTGGCTGTTGAATTATAGATTCTTACCTTACCAAGAGAAGTGGTACTGGTATGTGTTATTTTAAACAAAATTTTTAATAAAGAAATAAAAACATGATTTATTTGATTTAGGCCTAAATCAATTTTCGATTTAAAATCAGATTAAAAAAAATTAAAATCAACAATATGTGTTTCAAAACTTGTCAAGTTGGTGAGCGGATCAAATTTTTTCACAAGCGTTTCAGAAAATCTAATTACATTTTTTAAAGGAAAACTCAAGTTGCAAGGATGCATGCATGGAAGAGTCAATAGGCCTATGTAAAGGTTTCTGAAAAGTTCTAAAAGTTCTGAAAAGTTGCAGGATTTTCTCCAATTAGCTCCAACCATGATTCTGAATGCCTGTTTTTGTACACGAAAAACACGGGACTGCTTGCGACGAAGCGCCCCAGAACATTAATCCGTATGATGTGAGAGTGGATGTGTGCATAGTAGACTACCAGTCGAGATATCTGCTTCAACTTTCTAAGCATGTAACACCGACTTCTTCTCTCTCTCAGTCTGGAGGGACCAATCCAGAGTTTTTGTTATGGCAAGACCTAAGAATTTTACTTGTATCTACGGTATCATGGAAGTTCACCCAAATATCGTTAGGTAGGCAGTAGGCTATTGTCTTTTGTGATGTGCTGGAAATGTTTTATACTTTACATCAGTCTTGTTTTATTAGGCCTATAGGTTATATGCAATTGATGTCATCACAGTCTGATATTGCCATTGTGAGGTTATACGTCAAGCCCTTACAATGACACTTGATTTTGTTTCCTAAGCAATCCTAGACTCTTTTGCCATATTGTGATTCTTTATATTATCTTCAGTTTTTACTCACCTAAATATTCATCCAATTTTCGTAACATGACGACAGTAACCTTAGTTATTATACAAAGCATTGCATCTTGGCAACTACAGATAGTAAACAGAATAAACCAAAGACAGCAGCTTTTGTTTCTAGAGAATCTGTTTTGAGTTGTACCCCATCCACCGCTTGCTTTTCATACCATTTCAAGGGTACAGGACGTTGAATTTTTAGGAATTTTTGTAGATGAAAACCTTACATGGAACAAACACATAACTGTTTATTAATTGGAAAACTAAAACTCAGTGTGCTACTCAATTAGATTGATAAGAAATTCAACAAATATGTGTACATCTAAAGTAGTTTATTATGCACTCTTTGAAAGCCTATTAAGATATGGAACAGAAATTTGGGGACATTCCACACAACATGACAATGTATTTAAAATACAAAAACGTGCAGTAACAACATCAGTAACATTGTAAAGGCGCACCCAAGAACTCGCACAGAACCTTTATTTAAAAATCTAAAAATTCTTAGGTACCTCAGTGTTCTCCCCAGGCCCGGACCGCCGGGCAACCCGCCCGGCAATAATTCCCTGCCGCCTGGCAAAAAAAAAAAAAAAAAATTTGAAAAAAATTTTGAAAAAAATTTTGATTTTGATTTTTTATTTTTTTTTACTAAAGGATTTGCGAATTCAAACTCTAACCGTTCACTAAACGTTTAAACGTCCCATCTCTCTAAACTGTAATCTCGATTAGCCAAGTTGCATAAATATGAGACGTAAAGCAATATCCAATCTAAACTGTAATGCAGCTTGTAAACGAAATCGTGGAGCTCGCTGATAGTATAGAAACCGACAGTGAATGCATTTAAACGAAACACATAAGTTGGCAAAATGGCAATCATCGCTATGATCGTAAACATTCACTGCACACAAGGAGCACATTCAACACAAGTGAACAATTTTAGCAATTTCAATTTTATTGATTGCTAGGACGAATTTTAAAGTAATAAAAATGAAGTCATCAAATACAACAATGTTTCAAGTTGAAGTAATTGTAAACCTACAAATCTTAGATAATAAACACTTAGAAAGAATAACATCATCACCTTTATAAGGGCCTATTGTACTCATTGTAGCAATAGGACTACAGTAATTCACATAGGCTACATTACAAAGGAGAAAATAGGCTTAGACTATGATTTCAATCAAATTTGAAATGTTCATTCCACTAAACCAACTAAAGCAAGCTACTTTAAAAGGGCTTTGAAAACCTCTAAAACTCACCAAATCGAATAGGATCTCAATTTTTAACGGGGGCAATCCCCCGGACCCCCACTAATTTTTGGCCCTACCCGGCAATGTTTAAGAGTACGCCATAGCTTGGTGACGCGGCAATCTCAGAGGGGATTGAGGAAAGGGCGAGGTATCAGGGGCCGGCCAGAAACAACGAAGAGAGAAATGTTTAGACAGAGATAACGAGACAACTGGTTTTTAGCTCCACCCCGCGCTATAAGATAACGATATCTCCAGACTCAACGCAGCACGGCAAGTGGTCTTGTTATCGTTTTGCGACTGCAAAAATAAATACCAATATGATATGATATGAATAACATAGGACATGCACATCGTGACTTTCAAATGAACAATGATTAGTTCATTATTTTGTATTATTGGTTGACGTTTCCGCGCTTGTTTTTTTTTGTCTCTACAATAAGTTATACCTCAGTTCATTGTAGTTGATTAGTGAAAAAATAGTAATAATTACTATGTTAGTGTTGTGTGTAATTGTCATTGATGTCTTCACGCTTCGATTTGTTTCAATAATAGTAGTTTTTTTTTTATTCTGTCGCTAAAGCATGGGGCCAACACAAACAAACAAACATTAGACATTATACCGGGTTTTGTCAACAGTTTTAAATGCCGCGTAGTTAATTATGCCTTTTGCCATACGATTTGATTCAAAGTTTTGATTGGCATTAGAACATAGGATTTTACTTTTAAAGTAGTACGCTTTATCCTAAGTGAATCTCCTAATAGTGTTTTTCTATGCCGTTGGATTGAACCTAAATATTGTCTTCGTTTTATTCGTCTTCGCCTTGATTGTAGATTTGTAGTACTATTTGTTGCAACGACATTAACAGATGCTCGACGAAGAATATTGTGTGTTAAGTTGGGGTTAATTATATTTTGATGCGATTTCACAGTCTTCTTCTCAGTTTCTATTTATTGCATTGGTGGTAAAGATCTGTTACTGAAAGACAACACCTGAAGAGGGGCATGCATTGCACTCTGAGCAGGTTTCCAATAAAAAATTGTTATTATAGGGCCTACTCCTGAAAACTTGACGCACATGGTCGATGGCAATTAGCCGGTATTGGAGTGAAATGTACGACTTCCTTGAATGTGGCATGCATTTATTTTAATAATATTGCCGGCAAGCCAGATAATGCGGGGTCAACGCCATTCTCGACTAGGGATTATCTAATATCTAGCAAACATTATGTAAGAAAAAATAATTATGCAATTTTTAACGTAGTCTTTATGAAAGTTAAAAGCAAAATCAGCGGCTTGATCATAGTTTGTTGTTTCTCTGGTCTTGATTGCTCCTGCCCTGAATTATTTTTTCCCTAATGTTTTCTGAATTTAGGTAATAATTATTTGTTTCTGATATCTGGAATTTACCGAGAAGAGATCTACACTGTCAGTGAGTCTTTACCGAATACTATCATCACAGCGTTTTTCCTTATTGACGTGGGAGAATTTGATTTATTATTTTTATTATTTTTATTATAATTATTTTATTTATTTTACTATGTATGTCCTGAACTTCACCACAGAGAAAACAGTGTAGGCCCTACACTCCAGTTAATTGTGCTCTTTCCGCACGTGTTGTGCGATTTGGCGGGGCTGGAATATCGTCTCAGCTTTTCTCTAGGTTGCAATTCTTGTTCCTATACACAAAACCTTGGAATTTATACGGGAAGTCGCACTATTTATTTTTTATGCTTCAAGATTCTGTGAGTGGTTTCATCATTTCGTTCTCGGCATGCCGATAAAATAGTTTCAAAGTCTTCAATTCATTTAGGTGATAAAGGTCAATTTTCCCCGTTACCGGTACAAAACACACAGCTTATTTTACTCATCGGTTTAGGGGTAGTTTATTGGTTATTTATACTTCTTCTATTTTCTTTCTTATTTATATTTCTATGGGAGTATCCTGGGACTGTCTGGATCAAGTTCTGAAATTTACAGCTGGTTACCTCTCCGATGCTGTAAAAGGATAAAAAGCTGTCTGCTCTCTTCAGTTATCAGACGAGTTAATTTTAAATCACTACTTCCGTAATTTTTATTTGTCAAATGAAATTGTGTCACTTCTATGAAGATACACATATTTTAGTTTGATTTGCAGCGCTTTTATGGAGAAATTATTCGTGAAATCAATATTCTCGGAAACCTACATTGTTTATAAATGTGTTTACCTCTGTAAAAAAAAAAATCTCTTCACATTTTGGCCTCTCAGCAAACCTAAAAAGCAATGGATTAGTTTTGCCATTTCACAACTAAATGTTCGATGTAAAAACTTGGAAGGCGATTAAGGGGACTTGCCTTTTGGAGAAATGTGCAACTTCCCTATAATTTTTAGTGAAAATATGTGCGTTTAGACATAATGAAAACAAAACCTTAATTTTCTTTTCTTTCAAGAAAATCAATTTAAACAAAATTTCGGTAGGCAAATAATAATATATCTTTTCATCATAGAGACACTGCAACCCAGCTGTAGTTTACTTAGGCCCAACATAAATTAGTCTTTGAATTTGGAACTGAATAATATATTAATTTCAGTCGATTTTACATTATTTTGTAGATACACTGAAGATGATTTGATACTTTATTTAAAAAATATAAACTAATAGTATAGATATCGTTTATAATTCACCAATATAGACTGTTATTTCACGTCTGTTAAAACTACCGTTTTATGGCAAAGTTATGTTCTCCGACTGCCAACAGAGGTACCTCATAGGTAATGATTCGAAAGGTTCTCTGGTTCGATACCCACCACTGGCAATCCTGACTAGAAATGTTCTTCAGACATCAATACGAATGAATACATGGCCCTCAGAGATTCCCTCGCAAATATTCGTAAATTTTACCTGAGTGCATCCTAAAGAAACTAAAATTCATAATACGTATACCTATGACTACAAACTTGCACGCATTTTGTCAATAGCATTATACTTGCTTTTTTTCTGCCAGAAGTAGGAAGCGGCGATGGATAATGATGATGATCATAAACAATAATAATTAATTTCTGAATAATTCAGAAGGACAAGAAAGAGAGCTAACAATGTCCATAACTCATTTTTTAATTCAGTATATGTATGTATGTATGTATGTAATGGAAAGATCAAAGCCCATTAATCCATTATCGCTCGTAGTAGCGATATGTCCACAACAATACACTTGTCGAACTAACCAGTCATAAGGGCCGTTAAAATAAACTTACTTTTATCGATCAAAATAGATTACAAAGTTTGTTACTATTTTTTCGATTTAGTTTTGATTGGCTAGGATCTGATCTCGATTGAATATTATAATCTTTTGAGATGCCTAGTAATGAAACATAAGATCACTAGCTCTGGCTCAATGTAACAATTTACTAAATATAATTTGATCTCTCGCAGTAACTGAAAAGTGAAATCATTTTAAACCTCCTAGTTCGCGCACTTGTAATTTTTGCCGAGTTGGACGATACTGAGCTAGGCCCCGTAAGTGTGCGTAAGAGACATTTTCATTAGCACTAAACAAATTGGAAGATCTACGTTTAGAAATGTCCATGATTAGTAGGCCTATCAACAGTCGGAGTAGACAATTGTCTACTAGAGAGCAAACTATCTTGCAGCAAGTGGCTTAACACAGCCCTTGTTTTTTGGGGGGAGCCGGGGGACGAACATTTTTGTAACCTCAAAAGATCAATTCAGCACGACTAGTTAAAGGAGTACGTAGATATAGTCAGTGGTTTCATCCAAAGATAATATAAGGGTTTACGCTCTTTCCAGTGTAAAGTACCTACAAGATCGTGCAGAATGGGGGGGGGGGGGGGGCTGGGGGGGTGGAACCTTAGCAAATGATCCGAATTTTTGTTTTATTATTTGTTATGACAGGAGTATTTAAACGAGTCTTTTTTACACTAATCTTATACAAAATATGAATTAAAAAATTACGAGTTACAAAAATTATGGCAATATAATATAATAATATATATATATATATGTTAGTACTTAAGACATAAATTAAAAAGTGACTACACCGCGGGGATCGAACCCCGGACCATAACTAACCGGGCCCTTGGGCTCTTACCAACATTAAATAGTTATATTAAATTAAATATTAATATTAATATTACATATAAATATTATTTATTATTATAAAATATTAATAAATAATAATATCATTAAATTATAATAAACATAATTTCGAATAATAATGATAATAATATAGCTTATAGGGGTAAAGCACTCGACCTGCAGTCGGAAGAACGGGGTTCGATACCCCGCTCTGATGGATTTTTTAATTTCTGGATCGATTTCCATAAAATAAATACCTCATTATGAAAAACAATTGTGCGGTTGTGCCCCCTGGCCCCTACACCAAATTTAAGGGGGCTGTTGGCGGTTGCCCCGCCAACATACCCAAACCCCAGAGGAAACTGATAAAGTTTTATCACATTACCCAGCATATTTGTTCTCCACGGGCTTCCGATAAAATAGTGTTACGTCTGTCTATGCCAGACTATCGCAGGGCCACTGATAATTTTGTCGATATATAGTGGTTTTCTCCTATCTAGAATAATCTTACCGTGTATTATCACATAAAATAACTTTCAAGGAACGCAATGAAGAAATATGTTTGGGCGATTATATTCAATAGGAATTGAGGTTTTTACAGACATAAAATAATAATAAGTAGGCTATACGCATGAAGATTGTGTAGTTCAGAGATTTAGATGTGTGAATCACTATTACAACAAGTAACTAATTTGAGCACGGGATTTAGTCAGGTAAACAATGAACGGCTGCAAACACATCTCCACGTATATAAACATGCAATATTTACAAAGATCTCTATCCATAGGAAGTGATCTAATCAACATATAAATTGTAATGGGGCACTGACAGAGCATAGCAAAACATCAGATAAGCCTGGATATTCAGTTCCACCAATCATATTACATGCCCCTCCTTGATATCACCTAGCGCACAGATATGAGAGCTACGGGCGTGGCGAAGTCCGTGCTCGGGAGAGGGCGCCACTTTACGCAACAACACATCCAACAGTTCAGTGAAAATTTGCTATATTTAGCCTATGGTTTTCAGGGTACGCGGGTAAGAAAATACAAATATTTTGACTTTAGTACATAGATACATCTATGAACTTCAATGTAGAACAGGTCTCATGTTATTGCGTTATTTAAATAAATCATTGCGTCTCTGTTTTGATGGTTTGGCAAGGAGCACTTTGGCTTAAAGATACTAAAAAACTGACCGCGAAATATGGGCAGGTGATTGTTTAGGTGTCTAGTATATTTCTTCCTCTCGTAAAAAAATCAAACCCGATGACAATCTGTTTTATTATTCACTGTACTACTAGCTCCAGAAAATCGATTGGCATAGGACAATTTCGAGATTTCGATACTTTGCAAACCTAATTAGCGCTAAATATTAAACACAACTTTAGAATGTTTTTTGTTTACGTGTGTAGTTAAAGTCTTGATCTAATGATAGGAAAAAACCGATTCCGTTTGATCCAATACTTTCCAACATTTTCGCTCCAGAATATGTACGTTTTCGACTCTCAAGCTATTGCAGACTCTTAAGGAATACCCAGTGAACATTTTTTTCTGGGGAGAACACTGTACCTTATACTGTGTATTCATTCTTAAATCAGTATTATTTGTAAAAAAAAAATACTTTCATTCGCTGGACAAAAATCAGAAATCACACATACCACTCACACCAAACAAGACAACATAGGCCCTAATGACGTCCATACACAACACTAAAATACTAAATTTGCCCAATACAATTCCAACTATATAAAAATTAAACTTTTTAGTTTTTAATAAACTTCCCAAAGAAATATAAAATACTAGTACAACCATTACAAATTTTAAATATAAAGTAGAAAAATTCTTAAAAGATAAAGCCTATTAGGCCTAAATCAGAAATCACACATACCACTCACACCAAACAAGACAACATAATGACGTCCATACACAACACTAAAATACTAAATTTGCCCAATACAATTCCAACTATATAAAAATTAAACTTTTTAATAAACTTCCCAAAGAAATAAAAAATACTAGTACAACCATTAGGCCTACAAATTTTAAATATAAAGTAGAAAAATTCTTAAAAGATAAAGCCTACTAGGCCTACTAAGTGAATATCTGGAGGACAACCTGTAGCTAAGTAAACAGCACTGCCAGATTTTGTTTATATACTAACATTTTATTCTTATTACAGCATTTGCACATTGTAAATATTCATTATGTAGAAAGCATTTAATATGGGTGACAAACCATTATGTATAACTGACTTGCAAGTGCTATTTTTATATTATTTTTATGTTACGTAAAAATGCATATTATTGGATGAGCGTAGCGAGCGAAGCGAAGATTCCATTTCACTACACTGGAGAAAAAAATCCGGAATGTTTTTTTTTTTTTTTTTCTTTCTTTCTGTATTTTTGTGTGTTTGTTAACACGATTCCGGCTAAACCGATACTCCGATTGCGATGAAATTTCATGGAGGCCTTCGAAATCTCTGAACTTAGAACTGCCACGTTTTTGAGCGCAATCGGGAAATTTTTTCTCATAAAAAACGCAATTTTACGATTTTTTTCGATTTTTAAAAACTTTCTTCGACGTATAACACCTACATGCTTTATCCGATTGTGATGATTTTTTCACAGAACCTTAATTTCACGAATTAAGATATTCGTGCGAAATTTGAGCGTAATCGAAAAATTATTTCTCGTGAAAATCGAAATTTTACGGGTTTTTTTCTTTTTTAAAACAATTCTTTGACTTATTACACGGTCTACATGCTTTATCCTATTGTAATTATTTTTTCACAGAACCTTAATTTCATGAATTTATATATTCGTGTTAAATTTGAGCGCAATCGAATATTTATTTCTTATGAAAATTGCAATTTTACGATTTTTTTCTTTTTTAAAAATTACGATTAATTAAAAAAATTAAGTTATTTATTTTATTTTATTTAATTTAATTTAAAAAAAATCTTCGACTTAGTAATGATTTTTTCACAGAACAACAGAAAATCCGCGTAACACATGGCAGCTCAATGCACCAATTACGCTCATCCAACAACGCGGCGGGACTTAAGCGTTTTCCTAGTATAGTAATATGTATCTTGTTTTTAATTGGGTCTAATTATCTACTTGAATTATGTACTACATATCTATGATAATACCAATATCTATCTATGGATCAAGAAAAATTAACTAGTAAATTAATTATGTTTACATTATTAGTTTTAGTATTTTATGATATACTAGACCGCTTCGTGAACGCTTTTTTAAGTCGCGTTGATGGATGAGCTTTTTTAAGTTTTTAGAATGCGTGGGATCTCTTTACTTCTTCAAGTTCCATTGCAAAATCATTTTTGTTAAATTAGGTTAATTTTGATAAAGAAGTTCTAATTGCTATGGTAATTAGGATGTAAAATATCTGGAGGCCCGAAGACTTGCTTTTTGTACGCATTGTAGGTGATAGTTATCAAGTTTCTATAGTTATTGCCTACTTGTTAATTATTATACAACTCAAAAAACTCATATTAAAACCTTTATTTCTATGGATTCTGGCAAACTTTTTGAACTTTTTTTCCCAAAGGTACTACATCACCTTAACCTTATGTCCATGTAAAATATGAACGTTGTAGCCCCACCCGTTTGGTCAGAATCGGCCCAAATGTCACGAAAATATCGCACTAAAAATCGAAAAAAATCGTAAAAGTACGATATTCATGAGAAATATTTCTTCAATTGTAGCCAAAAACGTGGCAGGTCTAAGTTCAAAGATTTCGAAAGTCCCCTCCGGTCGCCATGGCAACCGCCATACAGCCTTGACACTAAAGTTGGGGTGCTCTGGTAATTTAATGTTAAACAGTGGTATATTTTAACAGTTGGTCACGAAATCGGTGTTTAAGGGAAATTAGTTTACTGTATAAACATTATGTGAAAAAATAGCGAAGTTCTGTGCTTCTTTGAAGACGTGAGGTGGATTTGTGTTGGTCGCCTTCAGGTTCTCCATTAGAAATTTCACAGGATCGTGGCACTGGATGTTTCAAATGAAGGTTTGAAAAGCTAAAAGCTATTACTACATTATTTTGAGACTTGGAATTTACTAATTGGTATTGAAAAGAATAGGTAGAGACTGATAATTGGAAACAGTCGTTAAATTGATGACAGTTTAAATGCTCTTGTGCTAAAGATTGTGACTTGGAGATTGGACTTTGGGAGTGTTTTTTTTTTTACGTTTTAACAATATGTGTTGCATTCGATAAAACTTTATCGTGAAAAAACGAAATAAATAATAAAAGGGAAAAATACCTAAACTTAAAAGCTACAATTTTAATATTTACAAACTATACGTGTCAAAGGGAAACAGAAAACATTGAGACAATTTACCTCATTTTAGGGTGTGGAAACACGAAGGGGGTGTTAAGTTCTAAAAAGAAAACTTAGGCTGCCCCAGAATTGGAAATGAGTACTATTGAGAATGAAATCAGGAGTAATTTTTCTGAAAAAGCAAATATTCAAGAAGAGGAAGGGAGAAAGAAAAAAAAAATGAAGTGTGTTTTTGGGTTATAATAAGTGTTGCTTTGGGGGATTCAATGGGCTAAGAAAATAAAAAAAACATACCCGGGAAATTGAAAAAGAAGATCTCCCAAAATGGAAAATAATATGATAACATAAAGTCAACCCCATCATACGGGTTTACAGCAGGAAGTAGCAGAAAAAATTGTATGATCCGGGTGAACAAGTTAGCAAAAGGGATGGAATATACTGTGGTATGAAGGAAAGGGTTTTCAAATTAAAATCCCCCCGCGATTTAATGCAAAAGAGATTGGGGGGACAGAGGGAAAATCAAGGGAAACCCCCAAAAATCTAAAACCAAAAATTAGAGATTTTGAAGATGACAAAGATAAAATGAGATTTGAAATTGGTCTTCAAATGCAGATTTGAAAAACCAAATTTGACAGGTTTCAAGAAGTTCCATGCATCGTTCTCTGAATCCCCCAGGTCCTGTTCATGGTCGATTGATGAAGCTAGAGGAGGACAATCCACTGCAATCGGCCAAGAGACACGAATTAAAAACCGGCAGTTTTTGGGCAATTTCACCGCTCATCTGAAATTTGGAAAGGGTGGGGAACTCTATGGTCTACAATTACATAAAGAGGCAAAAGGTAAGGGGTTCGTTTGGAAGTTAAATTTTTACCCGGAATAGTACCGATCTTTTTTAAAGAATGTTTTAAGTAGGTCTACCCAGAAAAACAGTATAGAAAAAAGGAAGCTAGGACGGGGCTATTTTTATTAGGGTTTCAAATAAACAAACAGTGTGAAAGGCGGGTTTCGAAACAGCAGGGGTAAGGAGACAGGTTTTGCTTACCCATATTAAACAAAGATACCTAACTCAAAAATCTTTTGGTGTGGCATCAAAAATAGATTTGATATTCCTGAAATTTAAAAATAGGAAAAAATGAAAATTGAGTGGGTATGAACCGTTAGGCGAAACTTTTTTTAGACTCAAATATCGGTTTGGAAGGTTTTGTCTTGGACGAATGGTCTTCACCAAATTAAAAAGGTAATGAATGAGGGCAATTTGATTATAGAACTATCAATCGTATTACAAGGGATAGAGCAATCAAGAATCTGTTGCGATAAGCCTCCCAAAAGGGCCCTAAGGCTTATGATTCTTCAGACAAGCAAGTGGGCATTATCAAGGTACTAACATGGGGGAAGGGGAGATCTGATAGTATAGATTGACAAAAAAAAAATTATCAGTAGGATTAAGGCTTCGGAAAACTAGTAGTTGTGAGTAGAGCAAGATTTGGGCCGTATCAATGATGCAAATTTCAGATGCCAATCAGATGGGCCCCGTTTTTTTTTTTTAAAAACCCAAAGTTTTTAACAATTTGAAAAAATAAAAAATGGTAATTCTCTAACCCTTTAATAGTTGGATCAGAAACTCATTTAACAGAAGACAAAAATGACGGGGGGTTGAAATTAAAGGGATAGGACAGTAAATGGATTCCACTAGTAGGCACACTGGGGGTGTAATGATTACATTGACAGAAAATGGATTCAAAGTCCAATAAAGAAAAAATCGGAAAACTATGGGGGGAATGACGTTCGTGTTAGTCTGGGAAATGGCACCCCCTATTTTTTGGGATCTACGTGTCCCCGAAAATAAAAAAAGTCTGCATTTTTAAAAACTTTGCAAAATAAATTGAAATTTTTACTAGTTTAAAATTGTAAATTATTGTCATGGGTGATATAACATAGATTTGAGCAAGACTAACTATATTCAAAAAAAAATAAAAAACATGTTGGAATCGCAGGTGTAATTCTTTAGTGGATGATTTACCAGGATTGTTTCTGAGTACAAAAAGATATTCCCTTTTAAAAAATATCAAAACGGTTAAGATTATGTATTAGTTCTTATGAAGATAAGGGTTTAATTCATGTTGCCGTAGAAGACAACCCAAATATCTGATCATAGACTTTTTAAAAAATGAGGTATTTTAAAAAAAGGGCAGCGGGCCAGTTTTCACAACCCCAAAAAATTAAAACTCTATAAATGCAGAAAATAAAAAATTTTGAGAATAAGGCAAACAGTTATTTTTCAAAAAAGTGTAAAAACAAAACATGGATCAATATGAAGTTGGTAATGATTTTGGAAAAAAAATTTCCCAAAGAATTTATTGTAAAAAGGCAGGAAGCTATGGTGTTCATATTCCCGAAAAAACATTTCAGGTTAAGGAAAAGCTAGACATAAAAAAAGGGTTTTATCAAAATAAAAAAAGGGGACGGAACTAGGGGAATTTTTTATTTTGGGTAGCTAAAAGGGCAAATAATTTTGAAGATTGGAAAAATTAAGGTACGCAGAAATCGGTTTTTAATTTGATTTAAAAAAAAGAAAAGAGACTATTATTCGCTAAAATTTGCGAAATTAAAAACAACCCAAAGAATTATGGAAAGTTTTAAAAAAATCTTTTTAAAAACAATACGCAAATGATTTTCAAGAAATGTACTTTAATAAAAAGAAAGTAAAGGGAACATAATGTTTTAAAAACATTTAATGAATACTTTATTAAAAATATTGAGGGGCATATCGAAAAAAATACCTGGAAGTGTCAATGTAAGCAACAATTTGAACAGTTTCACCCAAATTTAAAGGACCGATATTTTTTGAAAATTTTTAAAAAAGTTGGTGAAGATCAAAAAGTAAAAAAATTAAGAGCCTTAAATCATCATCCAGGGGAGGATGGAATTTCAGATCAAATTTTTAAACTTTAATTCCTACGGTTAAAAAATATCTAACAAAAAAAATTTAAACATCACTAAACAATGGCGAAGGCCGGAATGTTTGAAAAAAACGGGGATAGTTTTTGTTCCCCCAAAAATCCTCGAGCAATAATGGTGAAAATTTCAGGCCGATAATATTCCACAAATGGTTTAGAAAGTGTTAGAATATATAGTTAAAAATCAGTTTATCGTTTTATTAAAAAACAAAAATTTTTAAATGAAAATCAAACGGGTTTAGAAACCAACACAATTGTGAAAACTGCGATTTAGCATGTTGTTGGGAATTGAGAAAAAATGCAAAGGAAAATTACTATTGTGTGTCACTTGACTTTAAAGAGGGCATTTGAAAAAATCGATAGACAAAATTTTAAATTAAAAAACTAGAATGTTATGGGATAAGGGGAAAAACTTTTAAATGGGTTGTCTCTTTTTTTGGAGACTAAGTTTTGAAATTAAAATTGGGAATTTTTTTCCCCAAAGATAGAGAAAATAATTTTTTGGGCCCCAAGGGACAGTGTTAGGGCCTCTTTTTTTTTGTGTACATAAACATATAGGCAAGTATTAAAAAATTGCAAAGTTTTTCTTTTGCAGATGATGCTTTTTAAAAGTATGTTTGGTTCTACTTTGCAAAGTTATGATGTTCTTAACCCAGATCTAAAACTTATTGAAAAATGGTTACGGTAAACAGGTTTAAAAATAAAAGTTTCAAAAACGAAAGCAAAGGTTTTGTGTTTTAATAAATAAACAAAAAAAAAAGAAGAACTTAAGAAGATTTAATTATAATTGATTATAAAAGGTGGGCATCGTTGCCGTTGAAAAATTTAGGGGTTATTGTTTATGAAAAATTTAAATTTCAAATCCCCGGAAACAGATTATTAAAAGATTTGCAAGAAAGGGTTTGGTTTTTCCGCGAATCTGGCAACTTGCCCCTTAGTTCAAAAATTCTAAAATATCAAGCTTTGTTTTCTCCTCTTTTAGATTTTTTTATTCTGTATTTTTTGCTTTAAAAAAAGAAATCGTGTAATACAAAGAACAAAACAAAGCAAAAGGGAGCTATTTAAAATTAGCAGAGACATCGATAGCCAAGAGTGCGAAACATTTCAGGTTGACGATAAAACAAAGAATTTTGCTTAATACCCTATGTTTTTTTTTCAAGAATTTTTTGTGGAATGCACCGATACTTGTGTAGGAAATTTTTAATTAATTCAATAATTCAAAATTATAATTTAAGAAACAACAAGCTATTTTTGTGAAAAGGTCAAAAAGTATTTGGACAAAATTTTTAATTTTATTAGAGGTTTCGAATTTCAAAGATTTCCACAAAAATTTAAAAATACGGTGACTACACAAAATTAGAAAAATGAATGTTTTTAAAATAAGTACTAAGTTCTAAATTAAGTTCGGCATCTTTGCTTGAGGTGATTTTGGGGCCACAGGCACAAACAGCAAAATTTCATTCACGCATATTTCGAGTCACTACTCAGATTGGGTACAAAAAATTGGGGGAAACACCCCTCACCTAGGGGGCATTTTCATACTCCAAAAAAAACGAAAGGATATGGAGGAATAGCCTTTAAAAGTCCTGTGTGGCAACATTCATTTATAGAGATTCTTACGGGACCATGTATCTATAATTGAATTGTTGAAACTAATTATTAAACAGCAGACAGACAGAGACCAACGTTAAATAAGAATTCACCGTATAACACAAGACATAGGGGGGATTTTAACATACCACGCAGTAGAACAACTAGGTACCAAAAGGGTTATTGTATTACAGGCCAAACAATATTCAATAAGCTCCCAAAGGGTATTAGAGAAATAGGAAATAAGGATAAGCAGATAGAGAAAATACACAAGTACCTAGTCAAAAATGCATTTTATTCTGTAGAGGCATATTTTACAGTGTGACCAAAATAAACAAAAGGTGGTGTTTGTATAATGCTTAATGCTACAACTTGTTAAATGTTACAATTTTAATTACCTAACTTTGAACTAATTTTAACCAATGATTGTGATCCATGGTTGAATTGTTTTTTACATAAGGGTCTGCAGTGTTGTTGCATTTTATGTATTTATTATTGTTGTACAGAAACTGGTTGTAGGTAAATTTTTTTTTTTTTTAGTTTTTAGACATGCCTGGATAGGCAATGACATGTAATATACCCAGACCAGCTGATGTTGTAACGGGTCAACATTACGAAAATAAAAATGAAATGAATGAAAATGATAATAAAAAGCAAAATGTTAAGTGTAAACCAAAATGAAGTATTGTCCTTCTGGGACATAATGTAAAAATAAGAGGATAGGTACAAAACATACATTTTTGTAAGCCTAGACCAACATAGCGTTAATTTTATTAGAGATGAGAGTACTTGTTTAAACATGTGTATTGATTTTGGTACAATGATTATAAGCTGAGTGTTTATTTTTTAAAGTGATGCTTGTGACTGAAAATGTATTTGAAATGTCGTGACTTAAGTGTGTGTTGTATATATTATTAATTGTGGCTGTTAGATTAATGTGTTGTCAACTTGTAACATTTGTATGTATTTTGAATATACCATATATATACCATGATGTACCATGTATTGAAAATGAAAATAGCAAATTGTGCTAATGAATAAATAACACTACTATATGCCGTTTGCCCGGTAGAGTGCAAACAAACAGACAAAAAATACAAAAACCAATAAAACACCCAAGCTAAGTTTTTGGGGGGTCAGTGAAATTGAAGTCTTCGCTTTGCTCATCCAATTACAGAAAACAAGTCTTAGTCTTTTAATTGAAAAGACGTGTTTAATACCTATCTAGTTTTATAATGTATTGTTTTACTTGCTTGTCTTGTCATGAATGAACATTGTAACATTGTAGCCCTATGCTAGTGCTAGATATAACACAAGACAATAAAATGAAAATGAAATGAAATGAAAATTTTATTATCACATGATATAATTTAATGAAGAACAAAATGTGTGTGGTGAATGTTTACAATGCCAGGTTCGTTAAACAAAGAGAAATTAATTAAAATTATTCAATAATTCGACATCGAAGAATCCCAAGGCCTTGTAACACCCATAAGTTGAGACAAAATAGAGAACTTATGCGGTGCTTTGTACGGACAGGCATTACCTCCCGATGGCGGCTATTGCATACTTCCTATCATTATGAGATGAATCAATGTAGGCGTAGGAATTGTTATTGGATGAGCGTAGCGAAGACTTCAATTTCACTGACCCCTCAAAAAATTTAGCTCCAATGTTTTTTTTTTGTTTGTTTTTTTGTCTGTTTGTTTGCACAATTTCGGGGAAACGGCATATGCGATCTTGATGAAAATTGGAGAGGACCTTCGAAATCTCTGAACTTAGACGTGCCACGTTTTTGGATACAATCGAAGAAATATTTCTAACAAATATCGTACTTTTACGATTTTGATTTTTTTTTTATTTTTAATGCGATATTTTCGACTCATTTGGGCCGATTCTGACCGAACGGGTAGGGCTACAACGTTCATATTTCACATGGACATTAAGATTATGGTGATGTAGTACCTTTTGAAAGAAAAAGTTAGCCAGAAACTATAGAAATAAAGGTTTTAATATTTGTTTTTCGATTTTAAGTGCGATATTTTCGTCACATTTGGGCCGATTCTGACCAAACAGGTGGGGCTACAACGTTCATATTTCACATGGACATTAAGGTTATGGTGATGAAGTACATTTTGAAAGAAAAAGTTGAAAAAGTTAGCCAGAATCTATAGAAATAAATGTTTTAATATGAGTTTTTTTAGGTTTATAATAACAATTAACAAGTAACAATAGAAACTTGACAACAATCACCTACAATACATTCACAAAGCACTTGCAAAGGAAAAGTGGTCCCACGCAAACTAAAAACTTACGCTCATCCATCAACGCGGCGGGACTTTAGTGTTTTCCTAATTTTATTAAATTGAATATATTTTAAGTTTTTAACTAAGTAGACCTAAGCTACTGTAGGTAGGCCTAGGCCTAACAGTATTCACTACTGTTAAATGACATTGAATGACAAGGCCTAATAAGTTTATAACTACTTTAACTGAACTTAAACTTTAACCCTGGTGGGAGGTGGATTGATTGAGAGATCTATTCCTTAATTTCTTTGCATAGGGTTGTACAATGTACACCATCGATCATATTCAAAAGTAAATCAAGGGAGTCTGGAAGATACTACCTACCGTTATCGACCTCGCTCGTGGATATTCGGTTCGTTCTGGCGTTGCTGTATTCACAGACTGAGGAAACATGGCGGCCTTATTTTATGTAGCATTTGGCCTATTGAGACTTTTAAATACTGAGCCCAGGGCAAAGTTAATACAAATGCAAGGTTTGTATGATTGGATTCACCTAACACTGCATAACATCGTTCTCGATAAATTGGTCGAAAACATCAAGTTTTCATGTTTCTTGATGTGGAACAAAGTAGGCCTACCTACCCAAGCCGGAATTTGTGATTAAGTGTGATTTCTATTGCCGCTGTAGATGCTGCCTTGTATTGTTGACATGAAATGTTTCCCAGGTTTACTTTGCCGCCATCAACTGTTGGCAACCGCAGAGCGAGTGTCGTCAGCAGTTCTCCAAGATCCAGATGTTCCCGGTGCTGATTGCGTACTCGCAGCAGAGCAAGGGCGTCCAGTACAAGGGGGTGAAGGAAGCGCCGCACATGATCCGCTTCCTGAGGCACCTGATGCGGCCGCTGGAGCGGGTCGAACACTCCGACGATCTCGTTCGCCTCATGAGCAGCCACGACGTGAGTTCTCTCTCGTTGACTGCATGTCTTGTTATGATATAAAGTACTGGCAGAGCGAGGGCGCATTAATTGTTTTCACAATCATCAGGTATAAAGTTAAAACTGTCCACAATATACAAACCTTATTTTCAAATTATTGTATCAAAAATTCAACCACAAAATTAACATTGCTCCAAAGGCTCACTATTTTTTACACCTGTTTCCAACATAAGTCGGATCAGGCGGTGGCTAACCACCAGACTAGGGCACACAGAGTTTATTAACACCGGCTTGCCGGGCCTGTCATGTTCTCTTCTCCTTCAATTTCTTCGTCTTCCATTTCATCTTTTCTTTCAATATCGTCCTCTTCTTTCTTGCTTCTTGCCACCAGTTCACGCCATTTCCTTCTGTCCTCCCATAGTCTTTCTGCTTCTACTTCTTCCCAACACTCATCTCTCTCTTCAACATCATTTATTATTTGGTCCTCCCACTTGTCTCTAGGTCTACCCGGTCTTCTTCTATTCATATTTCCACTTTCAAATTCTGCTCTTGGTATTCTCTTTTTATCCATTCTTCTCATATATCCATTCCATCTCAATCTTTCTCTTCCTAGTTTGAACAAAAGGTTGTCAACACCAACACTCCGCCTAATTTCTTCACTTCTGATATTTTCAAGCTTGGATACACCCGCTATACTCCTTACGAATTTCATTTCTGCAGCTTGTATCTTATTCGAGTCCCTCACTTCCAACGTCCAAGTCACAGCACCATACGTTAGAATTGGCAAATAGTATACCTTGTACAGCAACAGCTTACACTTGACTGGGAAATCTGTATTCCACAACAACTTTTTTACCTGATGATAGAAGGTTTTGGACTTGGCTACTCTTTTGGAGATTTCACTTTCCAGTTTTACCTTGTTTGTTATCATGCTTCCTAGGTATGCAAACTCGTCAACTTCTTATAGTTCATTTTCCCCAACCTTTATCTTCTCTCTACGTATCCTGCTGGCTCCTTTCTTGACCCTTTCCATTATTAAAGTTTTATTCTTGTCAATACTTATGTTCAATCCAAACTCCTCTACAGCTTATTTCCATTTATCAATTTTCCATTGCAGTTCTTCAATTGTCTCTGCCCATATTATAATGTTATCTGCATATATCATTGTTCTTGTGTCTGGTCCCTCCACGATTGGCTCTAGGCCTACTCTCCTAATTATCGCATCCATGACAATTGCAAATAACAACGGGGATAACACGCTACCCTGCCTCAGGCCAGAGTTGATACTGTACATAAAGATTTAAAACATTTTATGTCGTACATTTGTACAGTACCCTACCCTATTGAAATAAAACTTACCGGTACGTTATATGATGTAATTATTTTTCAATTATCTAAATCTTACTATGGCCCAAATTTTCTATGAAATTGGAACCTAAGACTAAAAATGTTACTGACCCCTGGTCTAGGCCCTACAATACATAACACTTTTGAAAAAGATCCAGTTTTGTACAATCCTAATATTTTCCCATATGTAGCCCACCTAGGCCTAAGCATAAATGTTTCTCTTCAACAGCCCGGCTCAACTGTTGTTGTTAGCTACAACTGTAATGAGATGCTGCAATGCATATAAATTAATACAGCTCCCAATAATTGATGGATTTTAAATTGGTGTACTGTCCACCTAATTTTTGACAGTAAATATGACAAACATGTAGGCCTACATATTACGATAGTTCCAGCTATCGTTACCACTTGCCATGCTGTTGTAGAGGGGCCTTTTTAAAATTATTGTTGCGTGTTAAAAAGCACTTGGTGTTAGGTATATTCTATATAGGGAACACACACGTGACGTCACAGCTCGGCGGCAAGTGGCCGCGGATCTTACTGATGGACAAGCATCCTCATTTCGCAAGTTGACGCCTGATGAACGGCTCAACAAATATCACGCTCTAACTTTTATACTATTCATTATTTGGACAAAACTTAAGAGGAATAATATTTAGCAAACATATCATTTCTTCTAATAGCGATTATTTTGATTTTTTTCGAGAACCGTTAGCTTGTTATAACAATGTACGCATTATAAATGACAAAATTATCAACATCTTTAAGTCTTTTCAACTTCAATTGACACAAAACTACTGATCGGATATAAAAAAGAATTCTCTCTAAATATGCATCTAACTAATTAGACAAGAAATAAATAAACTTTCTCAATAGAAAAAGCACAGAACAAAATTTTACAGCATAGCGTGCAGTTTTTCACGGCTCATCCGCACGTCAAAAGCGGGTATTTTAGATGAAAACACATACCATGCGTTTTACCCTATGCTATAAATTTTCGTTCTGTGCACTTTCTATCTAGAAAGTTTATTTATTTCTTGTCTAAACAGTCCGATGAATTTTTTGAAATCGGTCTTGTCAAAATCCGATCACTAGATTTTTGTCAATTGAAGTTGTTTTATTAAATTTCATAAAAAACAAGTAAAAGTCTTAAATTTTATTTTAATATGTACATCGAAATAACAAGTTAACAGCCGTGTAAAAATTCAAAGTACCGTATTTACGCGCATATAGGCCGCAGGTATATTTAAAATTTTGAAGTTCAAAAACAGGGGTGCGGCCATTACGCGAGGGCGGCCGATATGACTATACAAAGTCGAAAAAAAATAAAATTATAATATGTAATTGTATCAATATTACGTACACATATGCGAGCAAGAGTAAAAAAAAACTTATTTTAAAGGTAAGTAATTAATTAAATAAGTCTTGTTCAACGTGTGAATACGTCCGCGGAAGTGAAGATGTCCGCCCGCCGCCCGTAAAATTCTCCGTTTCGCGGCAATGTATGCCTCGTCGGCCGGTCACGCATCCACCCGACGCCCGGCGCAAGGTTGCAGGTTCCTGATGGAAGATCGTAGGCTATCCGAGCTGGTTTCAGGCGCGCTTCTCTTGTTTTAATTGGACCGAAATGTTATGTTCTTTAGATCTGAATGTCATCCTACAATGACGTAAGAATTGCACAGCGCGGTCGTCTTTGTGAGTGCTCGCCGCCGCCGCGACCTTGCTCGAAGACGGCGGACGAGAGAGAGAAAAAGATTAAATATGGCCTTGAAGTCGACATGATAGAGGCTGGCTATGGTTATGAAGAAATGGACATTGTATTGGGTGACAATGACGGTGACTGAAAATGCAATAGCCAACACGGAAGCTTGCTTGTCCACCAGTTGGGCTCAAAACGGAGAATACCCCTCATTCCCCTCGATTTGTGATGTAGTTGTGTGTACCCTATTGTTTTATGTTTGTGTCCTATTTACAGGCGGTGGTTCTTGGCTCCTTTGAATTCGGCGGCAACGTTGGAGGTCCAGGGTTCCACACCTTCTATTCAACGGCTCTCAAGTTTCTGGAGCGAGACCCACAGCAAGAAATAGCTTTTGCGGTGGTAACAAACGAGCTGGCTGCCATTCGACTGGGCATCTACCACGCTCCAACCGTCCGGCTCTATCTCTGGAATGAAACTCTTGTAAGTAATAAAACTCTTTTAAAGATGTTTATTGGTTTTGAGTATACAATTTGTTATTATTTGTTTCACCTATAATGACAGCTGACAATTGCATTGGAAAGGAACAGAGCTAAGTTTCTGAGTGGTGAAGGTGTGTGTGCCTTAACCTGCCTTTCAACAAATGTTACCAAGCTAGTGTTGTGAGAGCTATACCTGCCAACTGCAATGAGCATGACTCAGAAGGTGGGAGCTGGCTCACCAGTGGACCACCAACTCCAGGCTTCCCCCTAACCTCGATATTTGTTGGGTCCTACTACACTGCTCCACCCACTTTCCCTTCTAGTTCTCCTCCCCTCCACTTCCGCCCAACAGCATCACTGACGTGTATTGTAAATAACTACAGACCTAGGTTAACACACAGTCATGGAAGTGGGAAGTGACATATTTCTTGAATTGTAATCCTCATTTGCTTTGCTCACTCATCTAATGTACATAAAAATAAAATTATTGATTTTGCAAACTTTGCAATTCCCGCTTAAAACGTTGAAAATTCATTTCAACGCGATAATTTCAATTACAATTGTTACGTCGCAATTTGAGGTAGGGCTACTCTTCAACAGTTGCATCAACACTTCGCTCGCGTAAGTTTGAATGGCCCCCCGCTGAGCCCTGGAGCGGCCTTGTATCTGTTGTGTAGCAACGGAGGACCACTCCCCTCCATTCGGCATTCGACTTTCGAACTCTCTCTCTCGCTTCACTGGCTCCCTCTCTATGGGAGGGGCATTGAGGGGCTTGCGGGGCTGGTAGCGGCCAATGACAATGAATGAGACAGCTCACAATTCAAATTGACGCAAATGCGAGACAAGCGAGTTTTATGTCGATATATCATGATATGATTGCAAAGTAACAGTATCGGTGCAATATTTTTTGACACACTATTATTGCGATTCTATTCTCATTTCGGCGCGATTATCGATATGAACGTTTAACATCTCTACTTACTAGGAAAACGCTAAAGTCCCGCCGCGTTGATGGATGAGCTTTTTAAAGTTTTTAGTTTGCGTGGGATATCTTTACTTTTGCAAGTGCTTTGTTTTGCTGTCTACGCATTGTAGGTGATTGTTGTCAAATTTCTTTTGTTTCTTATTAATTGGTATTATTTACCGTAAAACACTTATATTAAAAGCTTTATTTCTATGAATTCTGGCTAGCTTTTTCAACTTTTTCCTTTCAAAAGGTACTACATTACCATAACCTTACTGTCCATGTATAATATGAACGTTGTAGCCCCACCCGTTTGGTCAGAATTGGCCCAAATGCACGAAAATATCGTACAAAAAATCAAAAGCTTTATTTCTATATATTCTGGCTAACTTTTTCAACTTTTTCTTTCAGAAAGCAATACATCACCATTACCTTAATGTCCATGTGAATATGACGTTTGTAACCCCTACCCGTTTGGTCAGAATTGGCCCAAATGTCACAAAATATCGCACTAAAAATAAAAAAAAATCGTAAAAGTTCGATATTCATGAGAAATATTTCTTCGATTGTACCCAAAAACGTAGCAAGTCTAAGTTCAGAGATTTCGAAGGTCCCCTCAATTTTCATCAAGATCGGATATGCCAGGGTTGCCACCAAGAAAAATAAAATCCTTTTTGAGCAGATCAAAAATCCTTAGAATCTTAAATGAAACCCAAAACCTTAAAAATCCTTAAAATGCCTAAATGTACCCAATTTCGATAACGATATCGATATATCATAATGTAATTGTTGTAAAAAAAATTGAATATCTAATTTTTTTATAGAAGTATGTAGGCCTATTTTTAATAAATAAATTTTTAAAAAATGTATAAGAGTCTGCCCACTCAGTTATATAACTGATTTTCAGTGGGACAGTAATCAAAGCGACCCAAAGGCCCCGAATCAATCGGGAAAAAATATTCGAGGCCAATAGGGTTGAAGAAGATAAGGTTCACCATAAATGCATATTTTAACAATCTCACAACCGCGTTTTATGACCCGGCACCTCCACCATAAAAATGCCACCAGGTTAATTTTTGACTACCCACCCGGCACCTCCACCAAAATTCCTAATTTTGCATTTTTGGTGTTAATTTTGATATTTATACATCAAAATATTCCACTTATCATATCGCATTGAAATATAGATTTTTTTGACCACCCCAGTTAAAAAACGGCGTAAAACTAAAAAAAAAAAAAAATCCCTAAATGACTAAAAATCCGTGTAAACCTTTTGCACCCTAAAATCTGTTTAAAACGGATAAAATCCGTAAACGGCAACCCTGGATATGCCGTTTCCCGGGAGAGAGCCCAAAAAAACCGACGGAAACCACACAAAAAAACAAACAAAAAAAAAACAAAAAACACCCAGCTAAATTTTTTGGGGGTCGGTGAAATTGAAGTCTTCCTTCGCTCACCATAGTAATTAGGAAAAAATCGATTAGTATTTCAATTTCGATATTTTCGACATTGCAATGTGACATCGATTATTTGACTTAGATGTCGATGAACACCATTTAACATCGATGCCCAGCCTTGAATCTTAGTTTCTTGTTTTCACTTGTGATGATGAAACATGACTTTTTTTAAGACCTGGATATCCGTTCTCAATTACCTGCGGGTTACCCGGGTAGTAAGTGACAAAATAAGAAACTCTGGAAAGTTGTTCATTTCCTCTGTCCAAAAAAGGATCTGTCACAATCTTGTTCGTTTTAAAAATTAGTAACTTACAAGTTCGGTATAAGTAGAGCTCTGCAAAAATAGCATTTATTTTCTGAATATTTAGCCTTCATTTTTCCAAATTTAGCATTTTGTAGCATTAATTTTCTTCTTTCCACCAAACCCCCAAAAGTGGGGAGTTTCTTGTATTTTTGATGGGGATGAATTCAAATTATGCTTTAGCCTATAGGAACTTTTCAAATTTTATGTAGTCCTTTAAACGTTAGAATACAATGCTAAACCAATTCTCAATTGGTATAGGTAAACTTTTTTTCAGTAAAATTTTGCATTTTGTAGTGTTTTTAAGAATTTATACTCATGATTTTTGCATCAATAACCTAAACGCCAATTTTCATGCTCTAGGTATAGTTTGTATGATCCGTCGTTGAGTTATCTAGAATTGCTTATTACTAATTAGTAATTATTAGTTTCCAAGGGTGAGTTTTTCAGTCCCGACTATTGAAGTAATGTTTGTTTGTCTCTAGGAATACAGCCCTACCAACGAATACTCTGTGGATGCACTAGCCAAGTGGTGCTCGGTTCACACGCACCAGGTTTCGGTGTGGGTGTCGCCGCCTGGTGTCAAGAGCCTCACACTCTCGCCGTACGTCGAGGAGGGTTCGGTCCTTGTTCTCTTCACACCGCGGAACCCGTTCTTGGAACAAGACTTAAACTACAATCTGGTGAGTTACGTACGGTACTTGGGTTTATTATTTTAAGAATTACCGGTCTTTTTATCACTAAGTAGGCCTAAAAATAAAAAAGAGAACACAACATATTTTTATTACAAATTTGAAATTATACACATTTTTCAAGTGTTTGTTGTTTGTTGTCAGTTGCGCGAGGTCGGCATGGAGTACTACAACTGCGACAACAATCCATGGGTCAACGACCTCGGTCGGTACCTGGCATCTCACAGAGAAGGTAAGTGGAAGGTGAAACAAACGAGTGGTTTCGTAATAATGTCCGCCCACTGAAATTCAGTTCTTCTGAGTGGTTGTTAGTAGGGATGACGAAACCCGACTTTTTTACGACCCGGGTACCCGTCCACATTACCCGCGGGTTACCCGGGTAGTAACACAAAAAAATCGTGTGGGGTGTATAATGAACTGTGAAGAAACACGCTCATCAATTATCGTAATATCTCGGACGACGTAATGCTGTTCTATAAACAATGACGTGCCGATGAAGTAGTATTTCATAATCAAGAAAGAGGAACAGCAGCGGGCCATTAAGATAACACTCACGCATCTGCTTTATATCTTGACACAGTCAAGTCAAGGTCACGACTCACGATGCGTTGGCGCGGGGCGTGGGGGGGGGGACTGGAGCCCGAATTATAGTAAACAAGATAAGGAAAGGTCCATCACCATGGGTGATGGCTTTCAAGTATTGACTAAAACAGATTGAAAACTAAAGTAATGTTGTGGTAATTATTTACGCAGTATAATTTCTGGAAGATCGCACGAGTGTTTAGGCAGGAGGGGGGGGGGGGGGCATACTCAGCACACTGCACAAGTCGGCGGCATGAACAAAGGACATAATAATTCAAAACAAAATTGCCGCCAAGCACAAAAGATATGAGAAAGCGCATGTTTACATAGCCTTCCGCCTACAATGTGACACCTCAATTCAGGAACCGGGTTTTACGGGTAAACGGGCAGTGGAAACACGTACCCGTCGTCTTCCCTAGTTGTTAGGCTTGGAGGATAAATATAGATTTTTTACTTTGGGTTGCCATATTCATTGCAATTATATCTAGGGCTGTTGCTTTGAGTAAAGTGTAAGCTTGAGTTACAACAATATGTTTGACGTAGACGAGATCTACACTTACTTAGCCACCGTCTGGGACCGGGTTAGAATTGGCGCAGAGCATGGCTCTGCTAATCGTAAAAGGCGATTCAAGAGAAAAAGTCCATCTCCCAAACATTGGCTAGTAAGAAGGGTAGTTTTCACTTCCCAAAACTAGAGGCGAGCTCTGGCTGTTGTCTCTTGCCTTGACTACCTCTGCAACGCCACCTACCATGACAACACAAATGATGACAAATTCTTTACACTACCTTTACTGGTTCTGACCAGCATGGGATTTTTCTCCTCACATCCCCTAGGGTAGTAGCGCATTACGACCTAACGGTTGATGCACCCTTAATCTAAATAAACAAAAAAAAACATTTCCGAGGCCTTTGAAGGTAAGTTAGTAAGGCTTGCACTAGTGTGGTGATACTGATAGAGTACCAAGTATTATTCGTAGGTTTGCTGGTCTTGTGGTACGAGTCCCTGCTTCCAATAAAGGTCCCCCCCACTTCAGGCAGACGATTTTTAACTTCTGATGTGGATTCCAATCCATTACTCCTTTGCTTAGGAATGTGTAAACGGTGGCTAGAGCCGTCCTAGCAACGAAGCACATAATCAAATCTAAGGTGGTTCGAATCAGCCTTGTTGATTCTGGCGCCGCCTGTGGGTGGATTCGTGTCCAACTTGATCGATTGGCGTTTCCTACTTAAATGCCGGTCTCTAGTTGGTTATTGTTTGCTCGTCAATGATGTCGGCGCCAATGGGGTTGGCTTGGTCCACTTTAAGTTGAAGTCCCCCCATGGAAAATCAGTAACCGGTATGTGACTGACTGGTGCATATTGTTGCAGAGACGCGTGGGATTCAGGAGACGGCCGAGCAGGGTTGCCAGGTGTCGAGAGCGAGGCAGTCCAGGTCGCACATGTCCACACCCATCCAGGTGGTGGAGGACGAACTGTGGGCCAACGACAGCTGTCCTTCCGTCACCCACAGGCGCAACAAGAGACTTTGCAGCATTTGTTTACAAGCGACTCGGAGCCAACAAAAGTAGGTCTACCATCTAGTAGTCATCTTACTTAAGAAGGCACTTCCCACTGCATGGTCATCCTATCGGTTATTGAAATATCAAATAATTCATCAATAGTGCCACGAACTAAACTCTAAAGACGGAGATTATCTCACGTGCCATGCACTGGCTGGGCTGATGGTGTCACACTCGAGATTTATGTTTGGAAATGACCTATCATCAGGCGATAACGGATGCCAAACACATGACATCGAAGACAGCCAGGCAGTAAACGGAACGTGATCGTTTTGTTTTGACTTCCACGTGCCACACTTAGTTTCCACTTATTGATGTTATCGATTTGATAATGACATTACTATTTTGATCATTAATTGATAATGGCAAAAGTATTGATGTGCATCCTTTATACATACTAACATGGTTTCAGTGGTCTGGATGGTGACGCCTGTGGATTGGACTTGGTCTCTGGCAGCAGTGGTTGTGGTCACCCCTACGTTGGTTACGGTCCCCACAGGAGGCACTACACCTGCTGCAAGCAACGCATTGCTGACCGTGTGACTGTAGCACACATTCCTGCGCTCCCTCGGTAAGTAGCCTGTAGGTGCTTGAGAATTGCTGACCGTGTGACTGTAGCACACATTCCTGCACTCCCTCGGTAAGTAGCCTGTAGGTGCTTGGAATTGCTGACCGTGTGACTGTAGCACACATTCCTGCGCTCCCTCGGTAAGTAGCCTGTAGGTGCTTGGAATTGCTGACCGTGTGACTGTAGCACACATTCCTGCGCTCCCACGGTAAGTAGCCTGTAGGTGCTTGGAATTGATTTCTCGCTATTTAAATACTTTCAGCATCAAATAGTTTTCAGGTCACAGGCTGGGAAATAAAGGTGGTACCGTTACCAGAACATACAACACGTACAAGGTACAACTAGTCACCCGCTGATAATGTTTGCGACTACAGCAGCCAATTTTGCGGGAAAGAATTGACTCATAGTGTGATTGAGTCAACGATATAATGGGACATGCATTGCACCGCTTTTGACAAAAAAAGATTACATTACATTAATTTTTTTTACCACCTTCCTCTGAATGCTTCTAGCTAAATTATTTTTGTATTCTGCAATTCCTTTACAAGTTTCCAGTCCTGAAAATAACAAAATATTAGGGGAAATAAATACATTATTTATTAATTATGATTTTATTATTAGTATTACTAAACCACTTCGCGAACGTTTTTTTTTCGAGTAGCGTTGATGGATGAGCTTTTATGGTTGATTACCGGTATGTTTGTCCAATGATTACTGTTTTGTGTCATCATTCATTATCAAGACAAGAGCAAGAGTGAATTATGTCTGTTTTCACCAAAATCGACACGCACCTTGCTGTGCCAGCCGTGAAGAGGTGCGGGGCGGCGAGGTCATATTGACCAATCGTTGCCCTAAAAGTATGAATTATAAAAATATTTCTTTGACCGTCACCAAAATCATAACACATCTAAATGCAGTGAGTTTGAACGTTCCCATTAAGTTTGATCAAGATTGGAGTAGCCGTTTGCCCTGTCGGGAGTGGAATATCACGAAAATATCACCATAAAAATATTTTTAAAATCCTAAGTAGTACGACTTTTATGAGAAATATTTCTTCGATTACCCCAAAATCATAAGTTCAAAACATATCTAAGTTTAGTGATTTTGACATTCCCAAAAAGTTTTATCAAGATCAGAGTAGCCATTTGCCTGGTCGTGAGCCAAATATAACGAAAATATCACATTAAAAATTGAAAAAATCGTAACAGTACGATATTCATGAGAAATATTTCTTAGATTGTACCCAAAAACTTGGCTGGTCTAAGTTCAGAGATTTTGAAGGTCCCATGAAATTTTCATCAAGTTTTCATATTCCATTCCGGTAGAGTAGGAACAGACACCCAAGCTATTTTTCTCGGGGTGAGTGAAATTGAAGTCGTTGCTGCACTCATCCAAAAACAATTTTGAAATATTTTCACCGCTACAGCAAAACTAAACGAAAATTACACTTTAAACCAAAATGCATGCTTTTGATGCTTTTGCTTCTTAGCTATTTTCCAACATGATCTCGTCTTGTCTCAGGTTTGCGACATCTATGCTGACGACGTCGAGTGACCAACGCGCGCCACCGTCGCTCTTGGAAGCAAAGAAGGTTGACGAATGCCGACGCTCGCGCCGTGCCACGCAGCTACACCGTCCTGTGTTCCCTGGCGTTGACAAGCAGGGCGCCAACTACACTCTCTTTCAAGGTAAGCCACCGATGGTAACATGGCTCTTCTGCCAGCCGACCCCTCTCTTTCCCCTCCCTCAACACTCGCTGTTAAGACTACAATTGTAATTCATGCATCCATATGTCACTTTCCATAATATATTTACATTTTTCAACTCTCCACTAGACATAGTTTCTGTACCTTATCTTCTGGCCTTAACATATCATGTCATACTGTTTGATGTTATTGTGTAGAGCAGGTGTGAGGAAACTTTTTGAACCAAGTGTCCCTGCATCCTCTGATCTACCGTATAGTACTGAATATAGGCCGACCTTTTTTTCATTATTTTAGGTCTCATAATCCCTCCTCGGCCTATATGCGAGCATCGGCATTTTGATGCGCTAATTTCGAACACCAAGTTACAGCGTCGTGTGACAAGGAAAAGGAAATACGTATAGTTCACTGCTTCTGTCTGGCGTTGCGCCAACAATACGGCAGGCACTTAGGACGCAACGCTATCTCCAGGCCTACTGCAGGCCTACTGACGAGTGAAGAATGACGAGGAACAGATAACTAGGCGATATGAACCGGTCTGCTTGGAGATTGCGTCATAGCGCTACGTCATCACGGGCTCCGCGTCAATAGGCTGCGCGGGAAAAACGAACTTGCACTGGCTCCACGGAAACAGACCGCAGGAATAACGGCGCGTAAAATAAAAATATTTTATTAAAAATTCCTTTTTTAAAATTTCGATGACCAAAGTTAGGGGGTCGGCCTTTTTTCAGGGTCGGCCTATATTCGGTACTGTACGGTACTCTAGTGATTTGCATTAATCACAAGAATAATATTGAAAAACAATAATACCGATAATTATGTTACAAGTAACAAAATTAAAATTAGATTCAACAAAAAATGTTATTTTGTAACATGTAAAAAATTGTTTGAAAATTTGTTTTTATAGGCCTAATTGAATAAAATTGGCCTAGATGTTCAATATTTTAAAACATTCTCTTGGACTACTCTCTCGAACTTGTAGTAGTGAGAAGTTCCTTTTTGTCAGTGGGTAGGGCCTAGAGCGCCAACTCTCAGTAAATTACTTGAATCAAATGTCTGTAGTGCTCTTGATCAAGCCCTGCATGTTAATGTTTTGTGACCCTTCAGTCTGATAACGGATGGAACTCTGTCGTGTTGTTCTAGGTCTTGCGTGTCGCACGAACAAGACCCTCTCGCTCCTCGCCATGGACTCGCTTCAGTTCGCTCACTTCGCTCAAGGGCTCGGAGTGGACGTCACAAGCAGACCCGACAAGACGGCAGTCATTATATTCAACGCGGTGGTAAGAATCTACATTGTCGTCGCATCATCCATTGCACAGTTTCCTGCTCTTAGCATGTTCCCAGCTTTTTCTCTTGACTCTCTCTTGCTCTGATCATTTTTCATCTTTGTCTTCTTACTTACTTTCACCTTTCATTTATTCTCCTAGCTACACATCATGTGTTTCATATGTCCAAACAATCTCTTTGCATTGTATTATTAATTTGTTATTAAATATTTGTGATATATATATATATATATATATATTTATATATATATATATATATATATATTTTGTTTTAAGTATCTTTACGGTAAATAATCACGCACAGTATTATAAAAAATAACTTTAATCCCAACGTTTCAGAAAAACTATGTTTCCATTTTCAAGGGAAGGTTAAAAACAAAAATTCAATAAAACAACAACAGCATTATAAAAATAAACAAATAGAAACAAAAAACACACTACCTTGCAAACATAGAAAATTACAAAGATCCAATTGCAGTGAACCTAAAATCAAATCACTTGGTTCCTAAAATCAAATAATTGGATCTTTGTAATTTTCTATGTTTGCAAGGTAGTGTGTTTTTTGTTTCTATTTGTTTATTTTTATAATGCTGTTGTTGTTTTATTGAATTTTTGTTTTTAACCTTCCCTTGAAAATGGAAACATAGTTTTTCTGAAACGTTGGGATTAAAAGTTATTTTCTATAATACTGTGTGTGATTTTTTACCGTAAAGATACTTAAAACATTAACCATGGATCACGAAAGCTTAAGACAAAATATATATATATATATATATATATATTGGTCAGTAGGGCTGCCCAACGATAAAAAACATCATATCGATATCGTGAGGGGATATATCGATATCGTGATTCGATATCGAACTTTTCAAATCGAGTATCGATATCGTTTTTTTTTTTTTTTTTTTTTTTTTTTTTTTAAACGTGTTATTACGTTCTTCGGGCGTAACCAAGGCCCCGCCGGCAATACAGACATGCCACTGTCCGTCCCATGAAGAACAATCACAACAATACTTGCGGCGGCCCTGCGAAGAGATAGAAGCTAACTGACTTCTCTGTCTCTTCCTCTCTTTCCCTGACTCTGTCTGGACACTACTCTAGTGTAACAACTTGAGCTGCCTCTTATGCTTTGCTGATATGAATGAGATTACACATGTGTTCTTGTTATCTTATCTGATAAGATAAACTAAACAAAGCAGCAAGAGTCTTGGCCCGAAGCCAAACTGACTTATCAATATGTAGTTGGTGGCGTGGGAGGGGGGGGGGAAGGAACAGCGCTGCAGAACCATAACTCACTGCCACACCAACCATTTCTTGATTTAAAAAAAAAAAAAAAAAAAAAAAAAAATTTTTTTTTTTAATCAAACGATATACATTTTCATATCGATATCGAATTTTTTTCTTCATATCGATATCGTATCGAATTATCGATATTGTTGGGCAGCCCTATTGGTCAGTGGCCCATCTAGCCCCAGCAAGGGCCCTTGCAGAATCATCTTCATCCGCGCTGTTGGATGAGCGTAATTGATGCATTGAGCTGCCATGTGTTATGCGGATTTTCTGTTGTTCTGTGGAAAAATCATTACAAAGTTGAAGATTTTTTTTAAATTTAAGAAATTAAATACAAAATTAACTTAAATTTTTAAATTCTTTTGATAATTCGTCGTAATTTAAAAAAAGAAAAAAATCGTAAAATTGCAATTTTTATAAGAAGTAATTATTCAATTGCGCTTAAATTTAACACGAATATCTTAATTCATAAAATTAAGGTTCTGTGAAAAAATCATTAAAATCGGATAAAGCATGTAGGTGTTAAAAGTCGAAGAAATTTTTTTTAAAAATAAAAAAAATCGTAAAATTGCGATTTTCATGAGAAATAATTTTTCGATTGCGCTCAAAAACGTGGCAGTTCTAAGTTCAGAGATTTCAAAGGCCTCCACAAAATTTCATTGCTATTGGAGTATCGGTTTAGCCGGAATCGTGCTGACAAACACAAAAATACAGAAAGAAAAAAAAACATTCCGGATTTTTTTCTCCAGTGTAGTGAAATGGAATCTTCGCTTCGCTCATCCAACAATGACGTGTCACGTAAGAATTGCACAGCGCGTGAATTGTAAGGGGGGTTGGGGGCAGGGGTCAAGGGTAGGGTGCTGTAGAGTGTTGACTGTTGAGCCAGTGTCTTTGTGAGTGCTTGCCGCCGCCGCGCGACCTTGCTCAAAGACGGCGGACGAGAGAGAAGAGAGGGAGGGAGAGAGAGTAAGAGACAAAATATGGCCTTGAAGACGACATGATAGAGGCTGGCTATGATTATGAAGAAATAAACATTGCATCAGGATATCCAGTCAATGACAGATGTGGAGATAACCGTCCCTCCTCCCAAGCCACAGATTACATATCGCCTCACTTTCAATTAGTCAATTGGCATCGGGCCAAGACTCTCCATGAGTTGTTTTGTTTACATTATGAGATAAGATAATGAGACCCACATTCATTCTATCAACAAAGCAGTCTTTGTTATGGGATAATAAGGACAACACATTCATTCTATCAACTAAGCAGTGGGCAGCCGATGTCATCACTAAGAGGCTGTTTATTTATGTTCTTTTAATGGTATTATTATATCATTTTACCATATCAGGCTATGCTAGGAGAGCAAATAAACAAAAAATCGCGATCATTCGAGTTTTTCGATAATTCGAGCTGCACCCAGTCTCATCCACCTAGGATAATTGAGGTTTAACTGTACTTCTATTTATTTGGAAATCTGCTACTAACAACCTATGATCTCCATCTAATCTCACACTCTGAATGACCTTTACATCCATCAGCTGCTTCTGCTTTTCTTTGCCAAAACTACGTAATCAATTTGCGTTATCTGCTCTCCGTTCCAGCTATACCTTGTAATCCTATGGCTATCCCTTTTCTGGAACCATGTATTTTCTATAACAAGCCCGTTCCTATTACACAAGTCCAACAGCCTTTCTCCCTCTACATTTCTTTTTCCGTACCCATATTTTCCAATTACTTCCTCGTATCCATTCCTTTCATTGCCAACTTGCGCATTTAAGTCTCCGAGCAGGAGTACATCCCTTCTTCCAGCTATTCCTCAAACTTTTCTTTAGCTTCCAGATCACATCCTACTTGTGGGGCATATATTTGACATATGTCCCATTCCTCATGTTTGACCTTCATCCTTATCTTTATTATCCTATCTCCTTCTTCCCATACTTCTAATACTTCTTCCTTCCATTTTGGGCTTACTATGATCCCCACTCCATTCCTCCTTGCTTCTTTATTTCCACTCTAACATAATCTGTACCCACCATTGAGTTCTATCTTTCTTCCATCCTTCCACTTCACTTTGCTCAGTCCCAGAATGTCAATCCCTCTTTCCATCATAACATCCACCACCTCATTCACCTTACTGGAGAGGGTGATGACATTGATCGTCCTTACTCTGGTCATATCTTTCTTCTTCTTTTCTTCCAGTAGCCCATTTCTCACTGCTCCCCTGGTTGCCTGGGAAAAGCGCGTCGCTTGCTGCAGGGGACGCCCTAGCCTCTTTCCATAAATATTTCGTTGTAAATCCATTGATTGATATTTTGGCAGATTATTAAGAAGACACTGGTCAACCAACACCCCTAACATATCCCCCAGCAGTAGCCCAACCTTGCTAGGGCTATGGGCGCAGCCGTTGGCCATTATTGGCTCTTCTGCCTCCGCCCTTTATCCTCCTCCTGCTGTGAGGAAGACACTCTAAGTAGGCCATTTCTATGTGTTGCCCTATCCTAGGGAAAACTTAATAAACCTCATATCAAATCCAAAGATACAATTTTAAAATATCAAAATTGGCCACCACATACAATTTTGTACTTTTGTACTTTACTATGTCTGTTAAACTCTTGAGGCCATAACTTGGTTTTGATCCCAGGACGAGAGCACCTACACCATGTCTCAGCCGCTCAGCAAACACTCGCTGGTGAACTTCATTGAGGCGTACACGGCCGGCCTGCTCAACCGTACGATGCGCTCGACCGACGTGGATCCTCGCTTGGCAATCAACCGCTTCCCCACGGTGCCGATTGAGCTCTGCGGCCAGTCTGACAGTGTCGTCTGCGTTCCCGAGCTCTCGTCGGACACGTTCCAGCAGTTTGTCATGGATAACTCCACGGTGAGAGTTGTGACATTCTTTAACTTTAAGCTAAAAGATGGTTTATTCTTGTTACAGCATATTTTGCTTTATAAGTTGAAATTTTGAAAGTCGCTTGAAATATTGTGCCATTAATTGATTGTTTGATTTATTTATGTATTTAGTTGGAGGTACAAAAACAATTGCAAATTTTTGAGTCACACTTCCTGACTCTTTCTCAAGCAGAGGCGCGTGTTTTAGTGTATGTTCTTGTTCTATTTCGTTCCGGGTCAATAAGCTTTCCGTTATCGTTTATTTTCACATACTTCTATTTATGATATAAAACCTTAACGTGGATTTTAAAACAATATGTTAATCAAAATTTTAGTATTTTGTTTTATGATTCAATGTAAAAGTGCTGTCCCCTTACTAATGATGTTACTGGAGGCCCAAGATGAAAGTCTTGAGTTCTCTCGTAGCTTTGGGGTGTGTTCTACTTTCTAAAGTAATCTCATGTTCCGTAGCTCACTTGTGGTTTCTGTTCTCAGAGCGTGATACTGTTCTACCACAGTCCGTACTGTGCGTACTGCCACAGCATCGCTCACTTGTTCCTCACCACTGCCCGCTACTTCAGAGTTGTCAGCAACGTCTCCTTCGCTCGCATCGACGGAGACAACAACGACCTCCCGTGGGAGTTTACCATGCACCACTACCCGTCCTTCCTATTCTTTCCAGCTAAGAGGTTAGTCAACAATAGGGGTTTACAGGACAATTTTAAATATTTTTTTGAGTTGCTTTTATGATTTACATAATATAATAATATATAAACAGTTTCAAAAAAAAATTTGAAGCCCTTAATGTATTTTATAGAATATAATTAAAAACCTCGTTGCATAAACGACGTTTAAACTCCACGCCAAAAGTGTAACATAATGAAGCATGTTAGCCTTGGTCTTCCTAATATTGTGCAGTATAACTAGAGGTAATATGACTAATAGTTGTGAGAAATGGTGATTTAAAAACTTAAATTTTGCAATTTCACACATAAAAAGTTACTAAAAAAATGTATATATTTTTTTTTAAACTGAGCCTCCTACATTGATGAGATTGATTTCAAAAAACTAAAATCAATCATTGTGCTTTAAGAATCGATTCCCAAGAAAAAACAAATATTTGTACACGCCGTTATTTTGGTGGACTATTTCCGCAGAGCCCGTGATTACTTCTCTCACCCATTGCACGCCACGAAACTATGTTGCGTTGTCACAGTCTGGACCGGCACCTCCACCAAAAATTGCCTAAATTCTGGACCGGCACCTCCACCATCCCCCCGGATTTTGCTCGCTAAAAGGTTCAATTTAGTGAGTTAATTCACATTTGACGCAAATTATACATTTGATTGTAAAACAGTGCTATCGGAATTTCACAAAGTCATACTTCGGCTTTGCACAGTTTTTTCATGCCACTTTAAGATGAGATCGTGCATGTTACATTTTAGTATTTAGATTTTTTTCTAAAATAATAATATGTTTTCGTTCATTTTTCTTACTTGTTACGCAAAAATAACATCTAGAAATAAGAATCCAGTTTCGGATTATTTGCAACAGTCACGATCTTACTACAGGCTGGTGGTACAGTTTTGTCAGGCTCCGGGCCACACTTAAGGCCATGAGACCTTGCTTTTACAGGGTTCCAGTGTTTGTGTTTTATTGCTAAAATATAATAATGTTTATTCTTGATTGTGTCATTTCAAATACAATAACACGTAATGTAAGAATCCATATTCAATTGATTTGCATAACCAAGTGCAATGCAGTTGTGTGAAATCTTAGATCTACAATAAAATTGAGCTAAAATCATGTCTTTGAATGGTGTCATCGCCCGTGTAGGGCCTGAGTATGTCATAATGGAATGACCAATGACAGCGTGTTTCACAGTATGTTCCAAAATAGGATGCTTCAAGCCATAATTACTAAATATTGTTTTTAGCATGAAACAAATGCATCCATATGGTATTTGGATCCAGGACGTTTTATTCTCTAAGATAAATATGGTTAATTTAAATCTAATAATTCATGCAAATAGCCTTGGATATATATTTAACATTGTATGTAATTTACCCATAGTCCTGAATATAGATCAAACCTGAATATAAGCCGACCCCCTAACTTTTCTTGTTAAATATTTTTTTTAAATGCATAAACATAATATATATGTTTATAAGCTGTACTGATAAGGGACTTTGAGACTTAAAAAAATACTGAAAAAAGATAGGCTTATATTCAGGACAATAGGGGATAGGCCGCTCCAAGTTCCTGATATGCGCTCTCGAGGCGGAATCTCGCAATGCTCCAATACCTGCAGAGTGTTTATCACATAGAATAGCCTACGCTCACACCGTTCTCTACCAGAAAGAAAGCTAAATCTGATTGTTATTGATGTGTGCCCTTAATGCAATACACTTGAGCACTAGAAGAGAATAAACTACTATTTCATTGCACATATTTCTAGATTATTTCGTTACAAACAACATAACTAGTGACTAACCAACAATGTTAAGTAAGCACATAATGGAAGTTCTACTTAACACATAGCTTGGGTTTCAATTAGGGCAGGGCAAAAAATCGATATTTCGATATGATATCGATAATTGGAAATATTTTCGATATCGATATTTGATTTCATATCAAAATATCAAAATTTACGCAAAAAATGCTAAATTTCGTAATTTTGGTGGAGGTGCCGGGTAGGTAGTCTAAATTAAACTAGGAAGCTTCGCTAACGCTTTTTCAGGCGCGTTGTTGGAAACGAAAAAAAGCGTAAAATTACGATTTTCATGAGAAATTATTTTTCGATTGTGCTCAAATTTTACACCAATATATAAATTCATAAAATTAAGGTTCTGTAAAAATATCATTACAATCTGATAAAGCATGCAGGCGTAATAAGTCGAAGAATTTAAAAAAAAAATCAAAAACAATCGTAAAATTGCGATTTTAATGAGAAATAATTTTACGATTGCGCTCAAAAACGTGGCAGTTCTAAGTTCAAAGATTTCTAAGGCCTCCAGGAAATTTCATCTCAATTTGAGTATCGGTTTAGCCGGAATCGTGTTAACAAACAGACAAAAATACAAAAAAAAGAAAAAAACATTCCGGATTTTTTTCTCCGGTGTAGTGAAATGGAATCTTTTACTTCGTTTGCTACGCTCATCCAATTAACCTGGCTTGTGCATTTGGTGGAGGTGCCGGGTCATAAAACACGATTGTGAGATCGTTAAATAGGTTAATGGCGATATCAACCCTATTTGGCCACAAATTATGAAAAATAATCCCACTCTTAAAAAAAAAAAAATTTGAAAAAAAAAAATCCGAACAATTACATTTCGGTTTTTGATTTTCGATTTATCGATATCATATCAAAATTTTTAGTGTGATATCAATAATTGAATGATAATGTCATAGCCCAGCCCTAGTTTCAATGTCCAAAACACTTTCAAGCATCTCTCTCCAATTCACTCAATTAAATTCCTTATGCCTACTTGATATGTCCTCATTCCTATCTGGTTACAACGCTTCAAATTCAACTCACAAAAACAAAAAAAAACAGCTTGAACAGGGCTCTTGTCTAGTTCTGTCATATTCCATGTACCAGCGGCATATTGTGTAAGTATTGGAACAAAGTAGGTCTGGTATGTGGTAACCTTGCACTTCTTTGGTACCTTTCTTCACAGATACTGTATCAAAAATTATTTTCCAATTGGGATGCATTTATAAGGTTATTTGTCCAAGTTTAGATGGTAAAAGTAAGAGCTTTGTTTGTTAGTGTTTTCTACATAAGTATTGTGACTACCAGTTGTGAAAGTGTGTGTGTGTGTGGTGTTGTTCTAGGAAAGCAGAGAGCCGCATCTTCCCGCACCACCTTCCCATCACAGTCCCAAACCTGGTGAACTTTGTTCTTGCCAACTTGGATGGTGGTGAAGGTCAACTGCAGGGACTGATCGGTTTGTGCGCGGGCTGGAGTCAAACCGAGGACCTGACTAGCGGTAGAAACTGCGTGAGCCGTGCGAGGCACGAGTGTCTCCGAGTGATATCGGACTCGCTGGCCGAGTACCGCATGGTGGCGTTGCGCTGGCAGGTGGCTCAGAAGTCTGCGATGAGCGAGCGCTCGCTGGCGACCTACCGCAACAGCCTCCTAGAGCAGTCGAAGCGGTTGCTCTTCAAGCTCCAGCACCTCCGCGAAGTGCAGCTGCTGCTCGGAGCGACCGACACCCTGGCTCCGCGCGGCCGAGAGCTCGCGGCGATACAGCGCAGCTTCCAGCTGTACCAGCAGGTGCTCGCCAGCGACCCTCGCCCAGAAGAACGGAAGACGTCTGCGTCTGCTCCGCTCAGAGACGAACTATGAGGGTTCCTGTTGCTTTGTTTAGTTCGGTTCCATGAGCAATTCCTGGTAGTATGACCACGGTGAACAATCTTACCTAGGTCCCAACATGTGTTTGTTACCCATAGTGGGCAATGACCAAACATACTCGTCAATGCTTGGGAGCCCCTTTTATCAAAGATAAACAATTTTAAGTTTTAAATCAAGTTTTGTAAATGTTTGAGTTTCAAATTTGGGAACTGATATGTTTGGTAATTTGTAATCACGAACTCTTCCGATGGATACTAAACCTGTGAAATTTCGTATGTTTAACAATTAAGCAAATACTTGGTTCTAAGGTTCTATGGCAAACTGTATGCTTGTCTTGTTTCCATTCCAAAATAAGGAGCACTTTAATGGCCATAGATAAATTTCCAGATTATCAAAAAGCAACCAATCGTGTGTGAACCTTGTTTCTTAAGACTGAACGACCTTGAATTTGGTTGAATATTGTTTGGGCGTTATCCCAGAGAGATTAAAACTATAGCTAGATTTCTTGGTTCCGTATGTCTTATGTACCTACCTTGTGTTATTACCCGGTCAGTTGTTTTGCACTTGTTTTTGTTTACTCCATGTTTGCACCTAGTCATTTTTGGGCGTATTGGAGTTTTAAGGGAACTATGGTACTCTTGTTTGCAGTTATTAATAGTGTGGTGGTAGTACACAGTCTTATTTGTAGACACATTCCCACAAGCGCGTTTTCATGATGTGTCCGTTAATATTTAATCAAAGTTTTCTGAGTTTCAAACTATTTTGCCATGTCACGAGTAAACATTGTACATTGTACATTTTGCTATATCTGTGGGTAACATTTCCATGAGAACTGAGGCTGAGTTGTTTGTTTCACTTCTCCTTGGTGCCGTCTTCTTTCTAGCAAGTGAGAGTAGTTTTCTCTCTTGAATGGAGAGGCTGAAGTCATTACTTTTTTTTTAATTGAAAAAATCAAAAATTAAGATGCACAACTCCATAGAAAGTAAGAAAAGAGGCATGAGGCCCCAGTCACAAAGTGTCTAACTTACAAGTTTGTTATAATAAGTTAACTCTTAAAACCACATTATAAAATCCAATAGAAATAAATTAACAAATATTATAAAAGTAGGTAAAGTGGACTTCACGGGAAGATTGGTCCGCAGGTACCAGGAATTTCCTCCCCTCTTTACCACCACCACCTTCCTCGGACGGGCAGAGTGCACAAGATTTAGATCTTACCTATCCTCGACCGTTCTATTGATGGTCTCTAAACCATTGAATACAGATAATTATTTTTTTTCCAGATAACTGTTGTATTCACCTTTTAGTGTTATAAATGTTAATGATTTTGACTTTAATTTTCATGAAATAAAATTAACACGAAATGTTTTTAACGAAAAAATTGATGAGAACTAACAATGTTACAAAATATTCTTAGCTTCTGATGAAAAGTTTGTTATTATACTGTTAAGTCTTTTTTCAATCAATTTTAGCATTCAAACATTTTCGTTTGATTTACTCAGTGGAACATTTAAGTTAAAATTTTAGCATTAAAGGGCATTCAAAGGTAATTCACATTCTAGTAATGAAGAGGAAGATTTAACTCTATTCAAGCGAAATAATTAATTGATGGTTTCAAGACACATCAATAGAAAGGGCCAGCTCCTAAGATTAAAAAGATACGAGCTCCTCTGTCCACTCTGCTCGGGCCAGGAAGGTGGTGGTGGTAAAGAGGGGAGGAAATTCCTGGTACATGCGGACCAATCTTCCCGTGAAGTCCACTTTAGTAAAGGGTGATGAGTGAGTATAATGAACAATAAATAATTGGTGGCAAAGCATAAGTTATATAACTAGTTTAACATTTTTTTTACATTGTTACTGATGTTGTGGCCGTTGATGTAGTAGTAGCTACAATGTTTACTCGTGAATCGTGATGCAGATAAATAACCTGAAACTTGCACAACTTTGATTTAATTGTATTTAATTATTTATTATTATCCTGACTTTTGTAAAGTGTTGGTAAGAAGTTGGCATTTCACTGAGCATTTTAGTGATTTTCCAATCATTCCAAGAATGCATTATTAAGAAAGTCTAGTCTACCTAGCTTGCTTGGCCTACTCAGTAGCCGGGCCATCAGCAAGTAAGAACTCAGTCTTGCAGGGAGATAGTCACCCGCTGACTGCTCTTCACTTACCTATATATTTTTTTGTGTATATGTATACGGTAGCATAGCTGCTCGTAACAGCATTTCACCACAATACCGTACTAATAGGTAAGTAGGCCTATCATTTAGGAAACTTAACGTATCTTTTCCCACCCAAGTTACAGCTACTATATAATAAGAAAACTCCTGATGGATAATACTGTCTGTAAATAAATCTATTCTACCTAAGCATAAAATACAACGGTGGTTGCCGTCTTTTTGTATTGTGGTGCCTTCCAGGCTAACCTAGAAATTCTCATTACAATACTCGGGAGCAATTAAGGAGTTTGATCTTTCTAAATGTGTACATACATTGCACGTCGAGCTGTGATACAGTCTTCGGTACAGAAGATATTATAAATATGGGTAGAGAAAGGAGAAAATATCTAATAGTATATCAGTATGCACGTTTTTGATTTTGTTCAATTTATTAGTAAAATGTGTTACTATATGTTGATATGAATACATCCTATGTTGTGTAGGCCTACATCTCTTGACAATGAAATTGACTGTCAAGCTTAAATTTAGGCTAGTCATTCATGCACAGAAACAAAGAAATGCCACACGTTTCAATACTGTGTACGTTGGTTATTCATTACGGTACCCACTTTGTGTAAATAGGGTTTGAATTACCGTACCTACCATTTCATTGTCGATAGTTGTACAGCTAGCTACATTTACAAATTTTATTTTTATATTTTATTAGTTGCTTTTATTAGTAATTTATTAATGTTGCATACCTACTATATTTATCAATATAAAACCTTGTTGGTGTGTTGCTCAGTTGCGAGTGAGAAAGATTCACTGATGGAAAGTACCGTAGTTGGTTTTAGAGGGCCCAACTAGGTAAGTCGTAAATTGAGTGTTGAAGATTGAGCTCCAATGTATAATGAGACACTACTACATTATGATTTATAAATTAGTGTGGTAAGCAGGCCTTCATTGATGTAAATTAATATTATTTTTTTCTGATTTGAACCACACTATAGTACCTGTTTTTGGAAGTACCGGTACTGTATGTATATTTTTAAAATGTTAATGTATATGTACAAAATATAAATAATTATTATAATATAAAATTACTTTGTAATGTGTACTTATTTATTCCATTCATGAGGCCGTACTTAAAATTTAAAAATGAACTGCTCAAGACAAGTGGCAATCATGTCTCACATACCCAGGGTTGTTCAATCGCAGTGAAAATGCTACCTACTCTATACTAGGGATACACAACGATAAAATAAAAATAATCGATTTTCGAAAAGGTTACTGGGTTATTGATCATGATTGATAATGTTGTTATTTATTATGTACATTTTTCCCACACAAGCCCTCTATTAACTATAACTCCGACGGAATTGGATTCCTAAGTTTTTGACGGAAATCGATTTGGTTATGGTTGGTCGAGGTCGTAAGAAATGTGATTTTTTTGGTTAGTTGAAATTTGTTTATGTTTGATTAGAAAAAATGGTGGGAGATATAAGCCCTAGCCTACATGTAAACACAACCAGATTATTAACTTTCTCAAATGAATAACAATAGTCTCAAAGGAAACTTACGCAAAGCTTTCACAGGTCGCGCCACCGTAGAATCGGTTCTAATTGTGAATTCCCAACTTCTGTAGTCTGACTGAATAAATCACCCCACAGTTCTTTGGGCACGGCCGCGTGGATCTAGACGCTTATTTATTTAATGTTGATCCTATTCAGTTAAAAAACTGATTTACAAAGAAGGACAACTTTGGGCTTGTACTATAGGTAGTGCTACAAGTATGAGAAAGTGGCAGTGCAAAGCCCAATTGATGCTACGACGTGTTTTGGATAGGTCTTTTCTTTTCAGAAAACATTCATTTATATAATTTTGTAAAGCGCTGGGCTTTATGTTCTCTATGCTTTCCCAACCTTTTAACCTTCTCCAATCTAAATTATTATACTACTATAGGTACCGGTATTATCCTAAGCTAAACCCTTACACACAAAACATTATATACTACTTGTGGGGAGGGAACATTACACTTTATAATGACTGATTTTTTTATATATAAAAAAAAGCTCAATGCATTTTAATAGACACATTTCACTTATTTTTTATTGAATTCATGTTAGCATAACATGCTAGTTGAGGAATAACTGCAAATTATTGCAATTTTAAGAAGAATAAATTTGTAAAACACCCATGGTTTAATCATGGATGTTTCTGCACCAAACAACACCAAATATTTCCCAATTATCAAGCATAATTGAATAGACTTGTGTTATTTCTTCACTCAATGATAGGTCTTATGTGTTCAGAGTTAAATTTTGTGCCAAACTTATTCTTGCTCAAAAGTGGACTTTGATGTTTCTGCATTTAACACATTCAATTGCAACATCTACCATTGGATACCACAGCATATTTTTGGATGAGCAAAGCAAAGACTTCAATTTCACGGACCCCCCCAAAAAATTGGATTGGGTGTTTTTTTTGGTTTGTTTATTTGTTTTTTTGTCTGTTTGTTCGCGCATTTGTGATCTTGATGAAAATTGGAGGGGACCTTTGAAATCTCTGAACTTCGACCTGCCACGTTTTTGTGTACAATCAAAGAAATATTTCCCATGAATATCGTACTTTACAATTTTTTCAGATTTTTAATGCGATATTTTCGTGACATTTGGGCCGATTCTGACTAAACAGGTAGGGCTACAACGTTCATATTTAAATGGACATTAAGGTAATGCTGATGCTGATGATGCAATTGTCAAGGCGATGATATAATTTACACATACTTCTGGGAGGTCAGCTTAAAAAATTGATTTTATCATTTGTAAACAAAATTTATAGTGATACATCTTTCCAACATGTGAGAGATACTGAAGAGAACCTGAGGTATCGTTATCTTAAGTTTTTATTCCATTTTTATAGTGATTTTCTTAATTCTCAGTTTTGACTTTTGATATTTTCAATATTTTTTAATGATCATCGTGAAACAAAAGAAACATTAAGGGGCACCAAGACTTGCAAGATAAATTTATTATCAGCTGATCAATGTCAAAGAAGAGGATCAGCAAAAGAAAGAACACAATGAAGTATCAAGATGAGATCTCAAGGAAACTACTGGAAGAAACTAGACGGATTTAAAATACTTTTACTTGATGGAAGAAGTGTGTGAAACCCCCTTGGCGGTCAATTTTGATATTTTGATATTTTGAATTTATATCTTTGGATTTGATGTTTTATGTTTGTATATGCTTTTAAATTTATTTTAGACTATACCTCAATGTAAAATGGCAGAAATGCTGTATTTGAGTGAACCAATTAGTACCTTTTGAAAGAAAAAGTTGAAAAAGTTAGCCAGAATCTATAGAAATAAAGGTTTTAATATAAGTTTTTTTAGGTGTATAATAATTAACAAGTAGCCCTAACTATAGAAACTTGCACCTACAATGGGTACAAAAAGCAAGTCTTTGGGCCTCCAGATATTTTACATTATATTAAATTGGTATTAGTATTACCATAGCAATTAGTACTACTTTATAAAAATTATCCTAATTTAACAAAAATGATTTTGCAATGGAACTTGAAGTAAAGAGATCCCACGCATAAAACTTTAAAAAAGCTCATCATCAACGCGACTAAAAAAAGCGTTCGCGAAGCGGCCTGGTATTTTTATTTTAGTTTAATGTTCACTGATTAAACAATATTTGTTTCAACAATATTACTTGTTTTTGAAAAAAAATGGATTAAGGAGGCGTCAACCGTTAGGTCATAATGCACCACACGCTTCTAGCCTAGGGGATATGGGGATCGTCAGAACCACCCGCGGGTAAGGGGAGGAAGGGGGGTTTAGCACGTCGCGGTCGTCATCGTCTTTGTCATCGTTCGTTGTGTCATTGTCATCGTCGTCGGGGAGGTTGTCAAGGGAAGGGGGAGGTGTCCCCGATGACGATTGCCAGAGGTCGCCTCTAGTTTCGGGGAGTAAAATACTCCCCTCTTTCTAGCTGATGTTTGTTGTGAGGTGGACTTTTTCTCTTGAATCGCCTTTTACGATTAGCAGAGCCATGTTATAGTAGTATCTATGTTCTGGACCAATTCTACCCCGGGCCCAGACGGGGTAATTACTTGGGAGAAGTGTTTTGCGCCGTAAGTAGTGATTTTCAGTAGATTTTAATCTTCAACATAAATGTAGGCCTAATGACATGATTTGGGATCAAAAATTCTATCTCTTTCATTTTCAGCCATTGCTGATACCCAATATCGTATATTTATTTATTATGTCTGCCCCCCGCCCCCTCAAACGTATTTCCCCCCAAATATTACAAAATACTTGTACTTTCAGCGCATTTTTGTGTTTTGGGGTTGGACAATCTGCGCTAGCCGGACGGCGGCCATTTTTAGCTACGAGTACGAGGTATCGTCGCATGAAATCTGTCATCGGTCGGTGTGTGATGGGCTGATTTCTGCAGTAAGATCAGTATGGACACAGGGCTGGGGAGAGTCTGGAGGATGATCAGGCGCTTCAGGGGCTCCTCTGCCCCCTCCTCTCTTCAGCAGGAGTCACCTCCCTGGTTATGGGACTTTTTTATCGCTCTCACTCCTCCTTCAGTTACCCCTCGTCCATGTGCGGATGTAGACAGTTATAGGGACGCTCTCTTGGATGGCCCCATTAAAGTTGATGAAGTAACACAAGTTCTACAGTCCTTGGAAGATTCAGCTCCCGGGTGGGACGGAATCTCTTATTCTATGCTGCGGAATCTGCCAGAGTCGGCTATGATTAATCTGGTCGCCATATATAACGAGTCTTTGGATACGGGTCATATACAGGACAGTTTACTTAATCAAATAGTGATTCCGATTTTAAAGCCTATGAAGGATCCTTCTAAGGCGACCTCGTATAGACCTATCTCCTTACTTTCTTGTTTAGCCAAACTCCTTGAGCGTATAATTGCAAGAAGATTGGAATGGTGGGCAGAACATAACAACGTTCTGGCAAAACACCAATATGGCTTCAGAAAAGGCAAATCCACATCGGATTACCTGACAGTCTTCAACACAGATATCCAGATCGCCTATGCCAGGGGCCATTTCTTGGCGGCAACATCGCTAGACATCTCTAGCGCCTACGACAATGTCCAGATCCCGACTCTGCTCGACAAACTTAGGAATATTGGTGTCCCCCCGCGGGTTTGCAGGTGGCTCCACTCCTACTTATCTCAAAGATCCGTCTATGTCAGATTTCAGGGAAACATCATAGGTCCCAGGGTTTCTCGGAAAGGGCTGCCTCAGGGGTCGGCCCTTAGCCCTATCTTGTATTCCCTGTACACTTATGACCTGGAGAGACACATATCTTCTTTCTGTAGAATCTTGCAATACGCTGACGATATCCTCGTTTACTGGGCTTGCTCTGCACTATCGGAGGCTATCAAAATCTTAAACTCAGCCCTAAGGTATCTCTGCAGTTGGCTTCAGTTACACGGATTAAGCCTATCCGCGGAGAAGTGCAAATTTGTCATTTTTACCAAGAGACGTATACCGCCTTTATCACTGTTGCATATTGGTGACAACATACTGAAGGTCCAGAACAGCTTCCGGGTTCTAGGGATTATTTTTGATGCTCGGTCCACCTGGAGCTTGCACATTTCAGATGTTGCGGCCAGATGTGTCCTAGCACTCAACACTCTTAGGGCAGTGGCTACCACCTGGTGGGGTGCTGATCCTTATACCATGCTTCTTCTATATAAAGCTTTAATACGGTCTCGGATGGAGTACGGCTCTCATGCGTTTATATCGGTTGCCAACAGCAACCTTCTAAAACTGGAGAGGATTCAGTATAAGGCCATCCGCATTGCACTAGGGGCTATGAACTCGTCCCCCAATGCTGCCATACAAATTGAATCCTGCATCGAGCCTTTAAGATATAGATGGGAATGGTTATCCAAGAAGTATATCCTCAAATGCATGGCAAACTCGTGCAATAGTCTTATCCCAAAATTACAATGGTTGGACATTATTAAATCCTCCACTAAGGACAAATGCCCCTCTAATAGGTATCGCCTCCTCGAAATTTTCAACGGATTAGCTGCATATAAACACAAAATTATTCGCTCGCCGGGGCAAATCTTCTTCCAAGATAAGACATACTTAACACCTGACAAGGCCTTTCCCATAACTACGAAGAAATGCTTACCACCAAAAAAGTCCTGGGTAACAAAGGGTATAAGAATTTCTAGTAAACACAAACGGCTTCTTATTCAATTGTCTAAAGAATCGGGTAGTGAGGTGCTTCATAATTATGTAGAAACGTATAAGCGCATATTTAAAACAGTTGTCATGTTAGCTAAAAAATCACATATCCAATCGCAAATAATCAACTCTGACAACATTGCCAAAACAACTTGGAATCTAATTAACAAGGAACTAGGGAGGAAGACAAGTTCTTCGCAGCCCAATAAGATAGAACTAAATCATGGTGGTAGTGCCACGGATAATCCCGAAGCCGTCGCCAATATATTTAATTCATTCTTTATAACAGCTGCTTCTTCAAACATGCCTAAAAAATTTACCAATGATGTTGAAGCAATCAAATTACTCAATAATGCTAGTCCTCCTGTAAACAATTCAATTTTTCTTTGTCCCGTTACAAAACTAGAAATGATGTCTGTTGTGTCCCACTGTTAAAATAGTGCGCCAAATACATGCGCCTTGTAAACATAACATGCCTGGCGGAAGTGATGCCTAGAGGTGGCAGGTACGACGTCATTCCGTGAAGCGTGAATAAAAGAGCATGGCTAGATATCAGAAAACCAGCCCTAGGCCTATCATTATTCACCTCTGAGAAATCCTGAGCAGATCCAATCTTCACAAAATACAACACTGGCGACGTGGTAAATCAATATTCAATCATTCTTTCATTTGTTTTCACGTAAAGACGTGCTAAAAGTCGGCACAGTCTAGAGAGCCACCATAACCTCACTTCTCGCGCGCCACGTTTTTGCAATAACGTGATGGCAACAAACCTACCCCCGTTTCCACCCTTTGTGGCCCACATCGATCCACTAACAGTTGGAGCACGCTGGAAGAAATGGTTAAGTCGTTTCGAAATCTATCTCAAGGCCTACAAGATTGACGACCCACAACAACAAGTCAACTTATTCATGCTGTACATGGGAGAAGAGACTTTAGACACCCTCGAGGCCCTGCCTGGTGTGACGGTAGGTCCAACAACTACTTTCGAGTTCGCGAAGGGAAAACTATCGACTCACTTCGACCCAACTGTGGCTGTCAACAAAGAGTTTGAGATCTACAATTTTCGCTCAGCAAAGCAAGAGCCAACAGAGTCAGTCGACCAGTTCTATGAGAGACTCCTAAAACTCTCAAAATCATGCAATTTCGCTTCTGCTAGTCACGAGATTAAGTCTCAAATAATCCTAACAACTACATCATCTCGCCTGCGAAGATACGCTCTTCGTGAGGAAGGGACGCTTGAAAGTCTCTTGCGACAAGCCAGGTCATATGAGACCGCAGAGCGACAGGCCAGCTCTATTGAGTCATCGAGCAAGCCCGATATCAACATCGAGACCCTGAATGCAGTTGCGAAGTACGGTAAGCCTAACAAAAAAAATTACTCATCTAGGCCTAAGTCTACTCCAAATCTGGACACTACCAGGCCCAAGTCTACTTCAAATTTGGACACTTCCAAGCAGCTACCGGCGGCCAAGAGCTGTTACTTCTGCGGAAATGCCTGGCCACATGAAAAAGGAAGGTCATCCTGCCCGGCCAACAATGTAGTCTGTAGAACATGTCAAAAGATTGGCCATTTCCAGAAGTTGTGCCACTCCCGCAACAAGACGGAGGTCACTCACAATCTTGCCACCAGTCAAAATGGAAGCTCAGATGAGGAAACTTTCGCCATCACAGTCAGTCAGGTGACAACATCATCCAAAGTACCTCGAATCAACATAGCTGTAAATGGTAAGCCAATCAAATTTGCTATCGACACTGGTGCTTCTGTTAACGTCATCAGCGAAGATATCCTGATGAAATCCGGAATAGGCCAAGGTCAGCTAAACCAAACTGATGTCAAAATCTACCCATATCAATCCAAAACTCCACTCTCAGTGCTAGGATGCTTTACTGCAACATTATCTCATAAGAACGCCACCCTCACCACAAACATATTCGTCGTGAAGGGAAGCGCTGATTCCCTACTTGGCTACGAGAGTGCGGTTAATCTTGAACTAATTCAAATAGCCACACAGTTAAACTCTGATTACCCTTCACTATATCCACAACTCTTCACTGGTGTGGGCAAGCTACACGACTTCAAAGTACATCTGCATGTAGACCCCGCGGTACCCCCAGTAGCCCAGAAGCACAGAAGAATCCCCTTTCACATGCGTCGGAAAGTGGCAGCGGAAGTCGCTAGGCTCGAGGAACTCGATATCATAGAACCGGTATCCGGCCCTACCCCATGGGTATCTCCCATCGTTCCAGTACCAAAACCTCGAGACCCGAATGCGGTTAGGCTGTGTGTGGACATGCGTCAAGCAAACGTAGCAATCAAACGGGAACGCCACATCACGCCTACACTCGACGACCTCATCTCCTCGTTAAATGGTGCCACCACGTTCTCTAAAATCGATCTCAAAGATGGCTACCACCAGTTGGAGCTGGACGAGGCATCCCGTGAAATAACCACATTCTCCACACATGTTGGACTAAGAAGATACAAAAGACTCAACTTCGGCATAAATTCTGCCGCCGAAGTGTTCCAAAACACAATTCGTCAAGTCCTTCAGGGAATCGAAGGCGTAATCAACATCAGTGACGACATTCTCGTACATGGGAAGAGTCAAGAAGAGCATGACAGAGCCCTTCATGCAGTCTTTACTCGACTTCAAGAAGCAGGGTGCACACTTAACGAAAAAAAGTGCTTATTCAATCAGCCAGAGCTAGTTTTCTTTGGATACAAGTTTTCCAAGAACGGCATCGAACCAGACCCTGCCAAAGTTAAAGCCTTCACAGCATTAGACTCACCAAAGAATGCCAGTGAGGTCAGAAGCCTTCTGGGTATGATACAATATTGTGGCAAATTCATCCCCAATCTTGCCACCACAACTAAACCACTCAGAGATCTCACCCACAAAGATGCGGAGTGGGAATGGTCATCAAGACATCAGGCAGCGTTGGACCAGCTGAAGACTCAACTGTCAAATCATGAGACCCTTGCCTACTATGATGAAAATAAAGAAACACACCTAATAGTGGACGCGAGCCCAGTTGGCGTAGCAGCCATCCTCGCACAGTCGGACAATGCTGGCAATGAAGACATCGTGGCGTACGCTAGCCGGTCGCTCACTGAAGCTGAAGGACGTTACAGTCAAATCGAACGTGAAGCTGTGGCAGTAGTATTCGGAATGGAACACTTCCATTTGTACTTATTTGGAACACAGTTCACCGTCCACACTGATCACAAGCCACTTCTCTACATCATGGGAAATCCTGCATCCTCACCTTCTGCTCGAATCGAACGTTTGTGTCTCCGGCTAATCCCTTATCGTTTCACGATCGTTCACAAGAAGGGCGTAGACAACCCATCTGACTATATGTCCCGACATCCACTGGAGTTCACAAAATCAGAATACAGGACACCAAAGGTTCCTGAAGAATACATCCAGTTCATCCTAAGACACGCAACTCCGAAAGCAATGTCGCTCCAAGAAATTGAGGAAGCTACGGAAAATGACCCACTACTAATGGAATTACAAGAAACACTAAAATCTTCAAACCCAGAAAAAGCTGCTACAACTGCAACTCTCAAGCAATTCAAGCCAATAATACACGAAATCGCAATCGCAAAGGGAACATCAAAGAACATCCTCCTTAAAGGAACTAAAATCATTATACCAAAATCCCTGCAAAACAGAACAGTCGAACTTGCTCACCGTGGACACTTGGGGATTGTGAAAACGAAACAACTCTTGAGGGAGAAAGTTTGGTTCCCTAACATTGATAAAACCGTGGAGGAAGCCATCCAAAACTGTCATCCCTGCCAAACCACAACCAAAACCAAGTCAAGAGACCCGATCCAACCCACTCCCTTACCCCAAGGCCCATGGCAAAATCTTGCTGTGGATTTCGATGGCCCATATCCAAGTGGAAAATACATCATGTTAATAATCGACGAATATTCCCGCTATCCAATCACTCGCCACATCTCATCGTTGAAATCAGAAACAGTAATTCCGCACCTTAGAAACATCTTCTCATCCTTTGGTATCCCAAACCAGTTAAAATCCGACAACGGCCCTCCATTCAATGGAAAAGAGTTCGCTAACTTTGCCAACGAGCTAAACTTTACCCATCACAAAGTTACCCCACTATGGCCGGAGGCAAACGGCCTCGCAGAACGAGGAGTCCGAACCATTCGAAAAGTCATTCTCACTGCTAAAGTGGAAGGAAAAGACGAGAAGACAGAGCTAGACGCCTTCCTAATGAATTACAGAACAACACCGCACTCAACCACCGGAGTCTCACCCTACGAAGCGCTCTTTGGTAGGAAAATGAAGACATCCATTCCACACTTCACAGCAGCCTCCGAAACGAACAACGTCGACACAAGGATACGTCTTACTGACACTCTCATGAAAAAAAGAAGCAAAGCGTACACTGACGAGAGGCGTCATACGAAGAACCACACTTTCAAGGTTGGAGACACAGTCCTTGTACGGCAACCCAAGATAAACAAATACACACCCCCGTTTAATCCGACGCCATTTAAAATCACGAAAATCCTTGGCACGAAGATCTACGCAACCCAAGGCCAGCAGGTTATCGTCCGGAATTCATCTCACTTCAAACGTATCCTCACTACAACAAACTGCGAGTCAAATGAAGCAGAAGAGGACGAAGAAGAAGACTGGGAGGTTCCAGAAACCTTCGACCCTGATCCAGAAACCTTCGACCCTGATGGAGATCCCCAGCCAGAAATCGTGCAAGAGAACCCTCTGCCCCAACGAGGACCTCCTCAAGAAGTGAGCAACAACGCCAACCGGCGGAACGTGCTCCACGTTACCCGCAACGACAGAGGCAACGCCCTGCCAGACTCGACGATTTTGTAATGTAACCATGTTAACTTCTGTAACTAGCATCCAGTTCAATCATTCCATTGACATTTTGATTATACGATTAGCATAGGATAGGCTTATGCCGCTCTTTACAATTATTTATCAAATGCAAGTTATCTTATCTTCAATCTCTTTATTGACATTCTTATATTGGACTATCAGCATACAGTGCATCCATGAAATTATGCTATCTCACTTTTAGTTAGTTTTAAGTTTCTCTGTTTGACATACTTATATGCTATCTGTGTTTTTGTTACTTATTGAAAACAACCAGTATGCATTGCATGTATGAAGTGATTCTAATACTATTGTTTACCTACTTTATGTTGGATCTTTAAATTAAGGTTGGGAGGAATGTTGTGTCCCACTGTTTAAATAGTGCGCCAAATACATGCGCCTTGTAAACATAACATGCCTGGCGGAAGTGATGCCTAGAGGTGGCAGGTACGACGTCATTCCGTGAAGCGTGAATAAAAGAGCATGGCTAGATATCAGAAAACCAGCCCTAGGCCTATCATTATTCACCTCTGAGAAATCCTGAGCAGATCCAATCTTCACAAAATACAACAATGTCCCTCCTAAAACAATCTGGTAATAAAAATTCATCTGGGCTAGATGAAATCCCCAACTTTATACTGAAAAAATATGCAAACTACCTTACTGATCCTCTTGTTGAATTATTTAATGTGTCTCTGGAATCTGGAATTTTTCCTGATGAATTCAAATGCTCGAAAGTGATCCCGCTGTTCAAAAAAGGGGCAAAAACCTTACCTGATAACTATAGACCTATTTCATTACTCCCAGTGTTTTCAAAAATTTTGGAACGTGTTATGCTTAATAGGTTAATGAGTTACTTGAATGATAACAAAATACTCTCCTCCAATCAACACGGATTCCGGAAAAAACAGATCAACTATGTCAGCTATAACTAATTTTACAGAATTTATATACAGATCACTGAATATGAAGGAGCACACAATAGGTATTTTCTGTGACCTAAGCAAAGCTTTTGACAGCGTAAATCACGAAATTTTACTTAAAAAACTAGAACATTATGGTATCAGAGGTATAGCAAATGATTGGTTCAAATCATATTTATCAAACAGGAAACAAAAAACATGTATTAAAAAACTTGATACAATAATAATGAGAAAATATACTTCTCCAATTGGGGGGAAGTTAAGTTAGGAGTCCCACAAGGATCAATACTTGGACCAATTCTATTTCTTATATATATTAATGACATGCCGGGCAACATTGCAGCCGATTTGTTAACTCTTTTTGCCGATGATTCAAATGTTCTACTTACGAATCCCAACTTAGCTGAATTATTGATCAAGGCCAATTTCGTAATGTTAGAGATAAATAACTGGTTTGATGCAAACTTTTTGTCTCTAAATCCGAATAAAACAAAAGTAATATATTTTAAGAATAAGCATTCTGCCCCTCAACAAATAGTCATAAATGTGCAGAATGTAGTACTGGAGCAAAACTCACATGTACCATTCCTAGGGGTACAGCTTGACGGAAATCTTGATTGGAGTAACCACATAAATGCCTTATGCAATAAGCTCTCTAGCAGCTGTTATGCAATCAGAATAATGTCCAAGATGGCTGATATAAACACATTGAAAAATCAATACTATGGAATGTTTCACTCAAAAATGAGCTACGGCATAATATTTTGGGGAAATTCTATACTGTGGGAAACAGTGTTTAAATTACAGAAAAGAGCTCTCAGGAATATACTTCATCTTAATCGGTTAGAATCTTGCAGAATACATTTCCAAAATCTAAAAATATTAACTATGCCTTCTTTATATATATTGCAACTTTTGACTTACATAAAGAATAACATCAATAACTTCGAAACAAATTTGGATGTACACTCGCATAACACGCGTCAAAAATCTTTTCTCCGAATTCAAAGACAAACCTCGTCTCAGTGTCAAAAGAGTCCATCCTACCAGGGAACCTTACTTTACAATCTTCTACCAGACAAAATAAAAGAGTGCACTACATTATCCTTGTTCAAGTTTAGGTTAAAAAACATGCTGTTAAATGAATCCTTTTATTCTGTACAGGAGTTCAAAGATAAGTTCCTACTGTAGTATAATTACTTAACTTAGTGATTTGTTATTGTGCTAGATTTACTCAAACAAGCTATGAAAACCATGATCTCTTTACAGTCTGATTAATTTGCTAGGATTAATTCCTCATCTAAATGTAGGCCTACAACCATAAAAGAGTTTGCTATGTAGCCTATAGTATTGACTAAGAGCAGTTAGCAATGTGTCTCTATACGCAGGCTATCATCATTGTATTTAGGCTATAAATTGACTACCTATATTTACTTTTATTTTATATTGTCTTGTATGTAGCATAACATGCATACTATGTAGATATTAATGTTAGCATTAAGTTTTATAGGTATCTATTTGTTACAACATTGTATTTATAATTTTACTTTTCCTTGTATCTTATATTGCTTATATCGCAGCACATAATATGCATATAGTATGTAGGCCCATTATGCAGGCCTACACTTCTTCTATCATATATGATATTATTTTATGTGTTATAACGTTGTTTGTTAGAATTAACTATACATTAATGTATAGACCTTTATAGTTTATACCATATTTATACCACTCTTCGCACATCTCTGTAGAGATTTGGACTAATTGTAAAATTGTCTATTTGAAGAATAAATCTTATCTTATCTTATCTTACCCACCCCCATCCAGGTTCATAAAGTGGACAAACTGTCAAATAGGGGAGACCGGGGCTGGTTGGCCCAAGTGTTGGTTGGCCCACCAGACAGATCTCGATATCTAAAAGGCCGTTGCCGCCAAAATTTGAATTGAACATGCGTGTTCACTACTTGAGATGGCTGTGAAAATTTCAAGACCCTAGTTTTACAGCACTGTGTCTGAGAGCAAAATGAATTTTTGACAGCTGGTTTGTAACTTTTAACCAAGCTACGTATTTCATTATAAACCACTCCGTTTTCAATAATTTATACTAAAGTAAATAATTTAATTGTACAATATCCATAAGGGATTGGATATTTAGTATTGAAAATATAATTAAACTGTAGGATCTAATACAAACGCAAACAATATGTATAAATGCGTGATGGGGCTGGTTGGCCCACCCATTCACTTTGCAGGTTAAGTGGAATTTCTGATACAGACCTAGGGAGACCGGGGCTGGTTGGCCACGTTATTACATTTAGAATTTTAGGAATGAATCTAATGAAATAAATGATTTCTTCCTTTCTGTAATCATTTCTTCAATCTGCGTTGCACTTAAAAAAAATCCTTCAACATTTTAAAATATACAATAAACAACAAAAATAACTATTCTTATGTACTGGGCCAACCAGCCCCATGTACTGGGCCAACCAACCCCTGACACGGGGCAGGTTGGCCAATTCACATTCCAAGTTATTTTTGTTGTTTATTGTATTAAACTAAGTAACTAAAAAATTGAAGTATTTTTTTTTAAGTGCAGCAAAGATTGAAGAAATGATTACAGAAAGATATCAATCATTTCTTTAATTAGATTCCTTGCTAAAATTCCAACTGTAAAAACGTGGCCAACTAGCCCCGGTCTCCCCTACCACCTCCATCTCAACCCGGGCATCCAACTCTTTGCTCAAAGAATATCTGCTGTTCAACTGGAACAACTATATTGAGGTCTACACTGATGGCTCCAAGATGGAGGATAGGGATTTTGTGGGTTCAGCGTTTTGGGTACCCCATGTTAGTGCTGGTAATTGCTTCCAACTTCCCAAAGAGTCGTCCATCTTTACAGCGGAGGCGCTGGCCATAAGCGAGGCACTTGGCTATTTATATACTAACTTAGGGAGGTTTACCTCCCACAATTTTCTCATCCTCTCAGACTCTCTTAGCTGTCTTTCATCGCTAGCATCAGCCACGAATTGCAAAACTCATCCCCTTTCGTTGCAAATCTTAACTAACATCCAACGGGTAATCTCCACTGGGGCTCAGGTCCAATTTCTATGGATCCCAGCCCACATAGGTATTTCTGGTAATGAATTTGTAGACAGAATGGCAAGGCGTGCTCCGGCCTCAGCTTTCCGTGATATTAAATTACCATATACTGATTTCTTGCGAACTGTCAAGAATGCCTCTTTTACAGCCCAACAGAAGGAATGGGATTCTTGGTTATCCTCACACCACTCTCATTACACCTCGATACAAAAGCAGGTTTTGGAGCATCCCTGGTTCAAAGGGACTAAATTTCCACGATCCACAATAACTACCTTAATTCGAATGAGATTAGGGCATTGCTCAACAAACCAACATTTGTATAAAATTAATGTGGTACAGTCTCCCTTATGTTCATGCAATGGGGACCTGGTTCAATCATTAAACCACATTTTTTTCCAATGCCCTCAACTTAAGGAGGGTAGGGACCGTCTTTTTAAAGACTTACTGAAACATGGGCTTCAAGCCCCCTATATTATAAACAACCTGTTACTCCTTGAAAACAGTGGGGTCTTCCCCTCTCTTGTCAGATTTCTTAATGATAACAAACTAAACATTTAAGGCAGCTATTCAACATAGCCATAGTCTAGCAAGTAGTCTAGGCTATAGGAAGATGTAATTTGCACTATCCCTTTATTTGTTTTGCGTCTTCTAGTTTCCTTACAGCTAGAGTATATCCTAAAGTTATATGTTTTAAGGTTCTAGTATTCCTGGACTCAAGGGTCACCCTACCGTGGCTCCACTCTGTAGTACCTATAGTAGCAAGCTCTACGAGCCCAGAGCAAGAAGACATAGCTACCCAGCAGATCCCCATCCATCATATTTTTTATATATATATACGTACTACAAAGATCTCAACTGGCCGTATGGACTTGTTTCCGATGCCATAACATGTAGAAGAAGAAGAAGAAGAATCGGTCGTGTCATTAGAAGTTTCTTATAATATTTGCATTTTTTCTGCGGTTCTTATAATATCTCTGAAATGGGTTGTGCCAAAGTATTTGTATTTATTTTATTATCTACTAGCTGTTTATGCGGAAAAGAAGAGGAAGAAGGAGTAAAGTATGCAAATAAGTGTGAAGGTAAGCACATTGAGGTTAGGGTAGCCCTAGGTCCCTAGGCCTAGCTACTAGGCTAGGCTTTGGGTTTAAAATAATAAACCTTAGTGCCTAGGCTTCTTGTAAGTTATGCAGTTCCATAGGAGGCCATCCTCTGAAAGTTAAAAATGTAGCCTAGGCTAGGCCAGTCTTATTACACTTTTGTTCCGCAAGTTTTGTTTCTAGTGTTATGGTTTCAGGCCTAACGGTGTGAGGAGCTGGCTTCCCTATCTACGTCCCAGACAAGATTAATTTTATGAAGCCTAGATTTACGTTAACTTATAGTAGCTAGCCCTAAACTTACCCAGATTGGTTAATTGTGAATAATCACTCGGCAATTGCGGAATACTTAGGTTGTGCTTTGTTTTTGGGGTCCAGGGGCAGACCCCGGGGGTTGGGGAGCAACGTCCCCCATTAAGTTGTGCAGCATATTTTTCCGGAGTGGATAGTTTTACGGTCAGCCGTACGAATAATTATGCACTAGCCACTCGTACGGTCATCGAGGATACCACCTAACATAGGCTGATAACTTCATGCACAACAGGGCAGGTGGTAGCGCGTTTGAGTTCTATGCGAAAGGTCGGCGGTTCAATTCTTCGTTAGGTAAAATTGAATGGTTACTCAGTGATGTTTTTAATTCTTTTTTGTTGATTAGCCTAAACACTAGAACAACCATAACAGAGTAATTTTAAATGATTTTTAAACAGGTGCATGCGAGTGTTTAAAAATTGGAACACTAAACAACAGACACTAACAACACGTAACAAACAACCACCATCACCTCTATACGCCGCCATCTTCGAACTCAAATCCAAGTAAAAAAAAAGTCCAAGTAGTGTAAAAGTATATATTTTTATTGTGTAGGCCTATTATTGTATTGTTGTAAAAGTGTATTTTGTAATTAATGTAAATTAGTTTTAGTATTTTCTATAGGGCCTACATCCTAAATCAAGTCTTAGTCTTTTGAAAAGACGTGTTTAATAGCTAGCAGCTTATAATGTATTGTTTAACTTGTTGGATGAGCGAAGCGAAGATTCCATTTCACTACACTGGAGAAAAAAATCCGGAATGTTTTTTTTTCTTTCTGTTTGTATCATTGTGTGTCTGTGAGCACGATTCCGGCTAAACCAATTCTCTAATTGCGATGAAATTTTATGGAGGCCTTCGAAATCTCTGAACCAAGAACTGCCACGTTTTTGAGCGCAATCGAAAAATTATTTTTCATGAAAATCGCAATTTTACGATTTTTTTCGATTTAAAAAAAATTCTTTGACTTATAACACCTACATGCTTTATTCGAATGTAATGATTTTTTCACAGAACCTTTATTTTATGAATTTATATATTCGTGTGAAATTTCAGCGCAATCAAAAAATTATTTCTCATGAAAATCAAAATTTTACATGTTTTTTTCTTTTTTAAAACAATTACACACCTACATGCTTTATCCTATTGCAATGATTTTTTCACAGAACCTCAATTTTATAAATTAATATAATATATTCGTGTAAAATTTGAGCGCAATCGAATAATCGAATAAATCGCGATTTTCATAAGAAATAATTATTATTTATGAAAATCGCGATTTTACGATTTAAAAAAAAAAAATACGATTAATAATAAAAAATAAAGTTAATTTTTTATTTAATTTGATTTAATTAAAAAAAAAAATCGACTTTGTAATGATTTTTTCACAGAACAACAAAAAATCCGCATAACACATGGCAGCTCAATGCACCAATTACACTCATCCAACAACGCGGCGGGACTTACGCGTTTTCCTAGTTTATCTTGTCATAAAATAAAAATTGTAACATTATATGCTAGTATTAGGTATACTACAAAACAAGATAATAAAATAAATGAAATGAAAGGTGCTATCAACTACCGTAGCCTACTATGAATTCCAAAATGAAATTTGATGCACAACTGAATGGGGGGGCTTTACCCCTGGACCCCAACTCAAACCAAGAACAAGAACAAAATCACGAACACACACTTCATTCCGAACTTCCAATGAATCACTACCTAACTCAGGAAACCTAGTCAATCCCCCCAAAATACAAAGGCTTTAGTTGCCAGCACTGCAATACGTCATTCCCCCTCACCTCGCCGTCGCTCCAGTCGAAATACAACACACTCTCACAACGTTAAACATCAACATTAGGTCTAGGGTAATCAACACAAACCTTTTGAATGACCAAAAAACATAGGTACCGGTAGGCCTCCTACAGTACCCAAATCAATGTGTGCCGACTTAAAACACTCCACAAACCATGTAAGTAACACCGCCAAATTATTTAAATTACCTTCCAAAGTAATTCCGGTCTGTTGAGTGATTCTTCACAATTACCCTTCGTTCGACCGCTTTTTTTTACCAATCTAGGCCTATTTAGGCCCACCTAGGCCTATAAACTTAATTCAGCAAATTATTCTAAAATAGCAAATCCTTTTCGGTGGAAATTCCTTTGGCCTAGCCCCTCCCTATTTAAAATAGAAATGTTAGGCCTCAAAAGTTTTGTAGTTTTTTTGTTAGCGCAGAAAGTGGGTGAAAATAGCAAAAAAAACTCGCACTTTGTTAGGTTGTTTTCTGCAAATAATTCTATTTAGAAAACGTTAGTTTCTTTTCGGTTGAAAGCCCTTTAAGGTTTTGTAGGTTTGACCGAACGACTAGATATTCACACTATTATTACGGCGCGCCTCCATCCAATCAAATCACTGACCTAGATCTCTGAGGCGCAAATAAACTAATAAAGCGCCCTGAAACTACTACTAATCCGCTGACTTTGTTTACTGCGCTGCTGAGTATTATTGGCCCTCGACTATTGCTATGGAATTTTACTTTTGTAAGCGTGTTATATCTGTCTGGAAGACACATATGATGGTGTGTTAAAAGATTTTAAACATAGGCAGAATAAAGTTACTATATTTGCATTTTTTTCCAGTTTGTAAAATTCTTGCAACAGAACTTGAGACAAGGCTGCAAGAAACGGGAAAAACCAATGACGTTATCGATCTCAGTTATTCCCTAGATGATGTGAAGCCAAAGAAGAAGATGAAATATGAAAAGTCGTAAGTGTTCACTTTTCTAGGTAGCCCTAGGGTAATTCCATGTCAAATCAATTATGCCATTTCCATGACCATCTTGTATTTTGATGAAACTTAGCAAATTTACTCTTACTAACATAAAGATTGACTGTGGAAAATTTTGTAAATTTTGAGTTTTTTTTAGCCTTTTATGTCTTAACCGTTTAAAAGTTAGCAATTCAGGAACGCCGCTCGGCGTCTCCAAATTTGAGTTTTTGCCGCTCAAAAACTTTTGTAGTTCAAAAACTCAAACTAAAAAAACTCAAATTTGGAGACTCCGAGCGGCGTACCTGAATTGGTAACTTTTAAACCGTTAGACGTAAAAGGCTATTTTTATTCAAACTGAAGAGTTTTTCATTGGCAATTTAATATATGTAGGGACTTATAGATATGTATTTATTTATTTATATGCAGATTGCAGATATATACATTCCTAACACGATTCCAGATAAACCGATACTCCAATTTCGATAAAATTTTCTGGAGGGCTTTGCACGTTTGTGGGCGCAATTGAAAGATTATTTCTCATGAAAATAGCAATTTTACGATTTTTTTCGTTTTTCTTTTGTTTCTGTTTGTATTTTTGTGTGTTTGTTAACACGATTCCGGCTAAACCAATTATCCAATTGCAATGAAATTTTAAGGAGGCCTTCGAAATCTCTGAACTTAGAACTGCACGATTCAAAATATCGATCAAAAAATTATTTCTCATGAAAATCGCAATTTAACTTTTTTTTTATTTTTAAAAAAATTCTTCAACTTATAACACCTAGGTCTACATGCTTTCTTCAATTGTTATGATTTTTTTACAGACCCTTAATTTTATGAATTAATATATTCCTGTGAAATTTGAGCGCAATCGGAAAATTATTTCTTATGAAAATTGCAATTTTACGATTTTAATTTTTTTTAAAACATTCTTCGACTTATAACACCTACATGCTTTATCCGATTGTAATGATTTTTTCACAGAACAGTAATTTTATGAATAAATGTATTCGTGTGAAATTTAAGAACAATCGAACAATTATTTCTCTTAATTAATAATTGCAATTTTACGATTTTGCTATGAAGCTGAGATAATGCTATGGCTTTTATAATTTTGATTTTCTTTTAAAAGTGAAAGGTGTTTAAGATTAAAAAAACAATACATCTGAACATTACTAAGACGGATTTTATAATTTTTGTTTTGTTTGACCTAAATATGATTTTTGCATTGTTTGAAAATGTATGTTTTTTGTGAAAAAATCTATATTTCCCTCAATGCGCCAATTGGCTTGTTCACTGCGACTTTTACTCACCACGCTGCGCTATTGTACTAACCCCCCACCGCCGTCTGGATGTCTGTAAAGGCGGATGTAGAGTGTAGACGGCGGTGATAGCCCAACTTGCGGGTGTCATGGCTGCCCATAGCTGTCAGCAGCCTACTGTTTTTATTGTCAGTTTGCATAGTTTTATGTTGAAAGCAAAATGCCCAATTGCTGTGTGTATATTCGTGTAAGGAGAGAGGAGGGCATACTGTCGTGTTTATTACTACAAATAAATACAATCATACATAATATACTGACAATTGTGTCTTTATTCGGCCTCCTGCCTACGTAACCTCTCTCACGTCAACAAATCAACACTGGCTAGGACTAAGCCCTAGGCTTTGCTGAAGCGTATGCAAGTAGGGCCTAGGCCTATACTTGCTAATTTATAATACCATGATATTAATATGCCTAGGTCTACATCTAATGCTGAAGAAAAGCCTAGGCCCTAGTCCTTAGTAGCCTTATTCCAAGTAGGCCTAGGTCTAATCTCAATAACAGTGCTAGGCCCCAGGTTTAGACTTCAACGGCGCCATGTGCTTTCAGCTCTTATTTTAATTTTCCTATCGTTCACGTTTTCATTGTTTAAAAGTTTAAACAAACAAAATAGGCCTTACGACTAATTACGTAAAACCATTGATTAAAGAAGGAATGGTAGAACAATACGTAAACAAACAATCGAGGAAGTATACAGATTTGACAATGCAGAGCCTGCTATACATAGTTTATTTCGAACACCGCCACGGTCTTAGGGCAGGGTCCACTAGATACCTAACAAGCAGCTCGGAATAAGTATCTAGTGGACCCTGGTTTTGGGGGTTAGTGCAGTGGCGCCATCTGCGTGGAGCTTTGCGTGAACAAGCCAATTACGCTCATCCATCAACGCGGCGGGACTTAAGCGTTTTCCTAGTTTTATTAAACGAGGGAGCGGAGCGACCGAGTGTCTCCATTCAACTCGAACCGCTGAACAGATTGGGCTGAAATTTTTAACAGACATCCAGTACGAGTTTACTGAGAACTGCTAACGAAATCAGCTAGATTCATTACGATTTAATACTGCAATAAATTAAAATGTGATTTTTAAAATATCTATAGCATTTGTTTAGTAGCAGCTAGTGCGACGATAACTACGTGGCTTGCATGGCCTATTGTTAAGTATTTAGACTACCGCACGGAGGGTTGGGGTTCGATACCCATTAGCTCGAACTTTTTTATATTTTTACACCCACATATTATTTTTGAGGGGTGTTAAATGGGTAATAAAACTTAGGTGATTTTGTTTTATCTTGGAAATTTGGTAATGTTTCACGCTAATACGTTTTGAACATGATTCGCATTTCAAATGTTCAATTTAAATAACTAGGGAAACGCCAAAGTCGTTGTTAAACAAGTGAGTGAGCCATGTGTTGAGTACCCGGGAACATCGCCTTTTCTCCCATATACCTAAGGCTCGATGTAGCCCAGTATGGGGAATGATACCAGATACTATACACATAGGTCACTCACTCGTTTAACAACGACTTTGGCGTTTTCCTAGTTTTAAAAAAAAGTGTTTTTGTATAGGCCTGGATGTTTTTTACCTGTCCAAAAAAAATCGAATGGGATGGCATGGGGATCATGAATCATGATATATCACAGGGTCATGCACCAAATGTGTGTTATGTGTCAGTTTTTACCTTCCATTTTTATTTTTCAAAGAAATTAATTGCGGGAAATTTGAATTGCACGACAAATGGAAGGTAAAAAAAACTGACTCAAAACACACATTTGGTGCATGACCCTATGAAATATCATGATCCCAATGCCATCCCATCCCAAATTTTTTTGTACATATAAAAAACATCAATAGGCCTACAAAAACATGTATTTAGCCCCTAAATAATTTTTCTCGTAGGGTAGGTTTAAAAACAAATTTAGATTTTTTACCTACATGGTTTCACAATTAGGAATGCATTCAAATACATATAAATTAAATTGCCAATAATAAATTCTATTATAGGTACTACTAGGAAGCTTTGCAAATGCTTTTTTTAGTCGCGTTGATGGATGAGCTTTTTTTAAAGTTTTTAGTTTGCGTGGGATATCTTTACTTTTGCAAGTGCTCTGCTTTGCTGCCTATGCATTGTAGGTGATTGTTGTCAAGTTTCTATTGTTAGGGCCTACTTGTCATTGTTATTATTTACCGTAAAAAACTCAGGCCTATATTAAAAGCTTTATTTCTATAGATTCTGGCTAACTTTTTCAACTTTTTCTTTCAAAAGGTACTACATCACCATAACCTTAATGTCCATGTTGGTAAAATGAACGTTGTAGCCCCACCCGTTTGGTCAGAATTGGCCCAAATGTCACGAAAATATTCAACTAAAAATAAAAATAAATCCTAAAAGTACGATATTCATGAGAAATATTTCTTCGATTGTACCCAAAAACAATACAGGTCTAAGTTCAGAGATTTCGAAGGTCCCCTCCAATTTTCATCAAGATCGGATATGCTGTTTGCCCGGTAGAGAGCGACCAAACAGACAAAAAAAAAACACCCAAGCTAAATTTTTTGGAGGTCAGTGAAATTGAAGTCTTCACTTTGCTCATCCAAATTTTTTTTTTAAATAGCCTTTTACGTCCAACGGTTTAAAAGTTACCAATTCAGGTAGCCTACGCCGCTCGGCGTCGCCAAATTTGAGGTTTTGAGCGTTATTCGAAAACTAAGCGCGTCAGGAATACAAAATTTTCCACTATCAATCTACATAACTAGTAAGAGTAGATTTGCCAAGTTTCACCAAAATCGGAGATGGTTAAGTTTTATTTTATGCTCGGTTTGGTTGATTTGACATGGAATGACCCCCTACTGGAATGTAGGTAGCCTTCCGGTGCATGGTTCTACTTATAATATTCTGACTGGCAACTTAACTTGTTTACTTCACCAGTGTCTGCTCTGCTTTCTCCTCTTGCTGCGTTGCGTTCCACACACCTTTCTGCTATGTGTACTGCATGGTCTCTCATGTAGGCCTACACTCACACTTATCTACTTTGGCTTCATATTTTTCCAGTATTTCTCTGTCTTGCAATTTCCACAGCCTTCTTTTCTTATGCGTTTCTTTTCATTGAGCTAGTAACCTACCAATCTTGGCGGGGGTTGCTCCTTTCCTTTGAATAAACGAATGAATAACTGCATGGGTTCAAGGCAACGTTTGGTTGGAAGATGCCAAATTATTTTGTAATTGACAGTCTGTGTGTCTCAATTTTAGGAGTTTGCTTGACTTACTAGGCCTATATAATTTTATTTTAAATTCTTAATCTTCTTCTTTTCTCTCTAGTGAGCTACGACTGATTGAATCCTTGGACGGCGTGTGCAATAGGATTCTAGAATACAACATCCATAAGGAAAGAGATGATAGCACAAGATTTGCAAAGGGTATGAGTCAGACATTCCAGACTCTACATGGACTGGTGTAAGTATATGACTGTTTGCTTACAAATGTCCAACTGCTGGCTCTAGGCCTATGAACTCTATGGAAGTAGGCCTACATGACAGGCATGTGACATGTCACCCATAATGCATGCCTACAACTGTATCTGTTTGGAAATTCTATAGGAAGGCAGCTCCAGACTCTGCATTTCCTTTCTCTTAAATATGTATCCCCACATACCAAACATCGTTCTAACTGGTATTATTCTTCATAGTTTGCACTAGACCTATTACTTAAAGAACACTATAATGTATCATCCGTCAGAGCCGGTTACACACCTTACACAAATGTTGTTCCATGTCACTTTCAAGGTTTCAACACTTTTGCCAGGTTATCTTCCACAAGAAGTGAAACAAACCCCTTTAAAACTGTTCTAGCTTAATGTTTCCTCCTGGGTCCCAAAAAAGCCTCCCTTATTATTTTATAGATGGCCTCCTAATCTATTCCAGAAAAATCGGTTATATTAGGTACCGTATTGACCTGAATATAAGCCTACCCTATTTTCATTATTTTAAGTCTCGAAATTCCTTGCCAGCTAATATTTGCATAGGGGTTCGGCTTATACAGTATTCAGGGTCTGCCTATATTCGGCACATATTTGATGACTAAAATATAATTTTTTATAAATCATTTTACACAGAAGTTCATATTTAGGGAATGTACCCAACAAGTTCTGGTGTTAATAAAATAAAAGGCCTATGCGTACCTCCATAAACCTTATTGCTTGTTCCTCTGTTCAGGGATAAGGGAGTGAAGGTGGAACTGGGGATCCCCTACGATCTGTGGGACAAGCCTTCCGTGGAGATAACGAACATGAAGACGCAGTGCGAGTCCCTGGTGGAGGAGAACGAAGACGACATCGAGGAGTGGTACTTCAATCACCAGGGCACCGTCCCCCTCAAGAAGTACCTCTGTTCGGACCGGGCGCTTCTCGGCGCCGACGACTCTTGCCTCACAGAGACCCTTGAGGAGAAGCGAGAGCGAGACAAGAGAGCGATGTTGGCGAGGAAGGGGGACGAACAAGCCAAGACGGAACTCTAGGCGCGCGCGTGTGAGTGTGTGGTTCAGAATGTTTTACATTTCTATTCGGTAGGGCTGGGCTATGAGTGACATATCATTCAATTATCGATATCACAGAAAAATTTTGATGTCGATTTTTACGATCTCGCAATCACGTTTTATGACCCGGCACCTCCACCATACCAGCTAGGTATAATTTAATTTCCATTACCCGGCACCTCCACCAAAAGTACGTAATTTAGCATTTTATGTGTAAATTTTGATATTTTGATATGAAGCCAAATATCCATTTTTTGCCCGGCCCTACTAGGCCTATTTGGGGCTTTAAAACTCTAAAAAATATATTGTCTACTTGGCAAGTGAAAGTCAATTTTTGTTGTCCCAGAGACTATTTTATTGGTGTTATCTTTTGGCCGCACTCCTGCACATCAGTGCATAGCCTATTCACAAAAGTTTAACGGATCGTGTTATAACTTCCAAGCCACGAGTTATCGCATCGGGAGAACGACATGAGACTGCTTGTATCACTTCAGAGCTACGTAAGCCTAAAGTTTTGTAACTAATGAAAATATGCGATAAAAAATAAAGTACTTTGATCAATATGTCAAGAAAAATAGCAGAAAATATAAACCGCAAGTTTTAAAGTGTAAAAATTATTGGTCTCGATCCTGCTTCATCTAGTTTAAAACGTAATGCGTCAAGCAGTGCGGCTATTTTAAAATATTTCTTTAACGTCTATCGAATCCTATTCCTATTCAGTTAAAAAACTTATTTACAAAGGAGGACAACAGCGTAGCCATGTTATGTTGGTGACGAGAAGTGATCACTTGCGAGAAAGGGGGGCAGGCGGCCACTCGTCCGTTGAGTGTTGCTTGCGCGAGCCAATGAAAAACACCATAAGTTAACAATAGTTTGATTGGTAATTTTTCTGCTGAGTGGAGCTAGGACTGACAATTTACTTTTAAACCTTAATTGCTGAGCAAGTGAAACAAATGTTTACTTGCCCAGACATTATTTGAATTCGTTCGACAGGGTTGGTTTTGGACCAATTTAAATTGTTAAGTCCCCCACCGAAAATCAGTTCTGTAACCCAGTGAATAGATTGTAAGTGTGTACACAAATGTATTTGTTGAGTCAATAGTTTGTGCTTGGTACTGTACTAAGCCGAGCACAACAATTCCAGATTGTAATTTTAAACTGTTCTTGTGTTGTCATTTTATTATCAAGCGGCGGGGTAGGACCCTGCAAGAAAGATAGATTAGGTAGCTATATTCAAAGGTCAAATTACTGTTAGCTTTAATAATATATAAAAAAAATTGTTCAATATTATAAATAGGCCTTAATCGAGATGTTATGCAATTGAGGTTGCCTAGGACAACTTGTTGACCAAGGATTTTTTTAAACCGTTTTTTTTTGTAATTTGTATTTACACTAATTACTAATTAGTACTTTTGTTAAAGCTTTGATGTAATATGTATTAGATTAGATAAGATACATTTATTAATACAATTCCACCTAGGGGAGTATTTCCCAACTAATCAAATCGATAAAGATACATTCCCATTTATAATGTCATCCAATTTTCACAATTTACTTACATTTCAAGATACATAATATTTTAGTTTTTCTAGAGATTTATCAGGTTGAAATTACCTGGTGAGGTTTTTGAGGATTAAACAATATACAGGCCTTAATGAACTTTACATCATTACATATCTACAATTAAAACTAGATTGTAAGTTTTCTAGGTCCACAATATTCATTGTTGACTACATATACTAACTAGTCTTATTAGAGTGCACGTGACTATGAGCCAAGGTAGACACTGAGCTCACATGGTATCATGCCGTGCCTGAAAGGGGAGCGCTGATCCCCACAATGTGCCAAGGAATGAGAAATACTCATTATTTGCCGTGAAGTTAGTTTCCTCGATGTTCCCCCTCATGTTTGTGTGGGTGGGGGGCCTGGGGGCGGGGTGTCACAGGGTCATTTATCAGCAACTCACTGGATGGTGCATAGATATCTCCTCATCTCTACTGTGCAATGAGGATTATTTATTGAGATGATGTATTTTATCAAATGTAAAACTGTTAATGTTGTACTAAATGTTATGCTCATTACTGTTGTTATAATGGACTTTGTAGGTGACGCCATTAAGCTCAAGTTAGTCAATCATGTGGTCGGTGGTAACATACTGGTTAAAACTAGGGATGTGCAAGTCCTGATTTTTTAGTTTGAGCCGATTCAGAATAGGTACTAAAAAATAAAAATAGACAATTTGAGTCTGAGTTGTACTTCATTTTTATCTAGATTACTCTTTGACTTTACCTTACATTACAAGTATAGCCTAGCCTGCCTATACGATTGAAATTTTATTTATGAATGTTAGTCTGTTTGTAGGCTCCAAAAGTGATGACGGATTAACATTTGTTGGTAATCAATTTTAAACCAAATTTAATATCTATAGATTTGTAATGATCAAGTATGGATCTTAGGCCTATGGCCCAAAATGTCATGTGCAATATAAAAGCTTAAATTTCATACTCGACTTGGATTGTTAGCTACTTGCACAGCCCTATTCAAAACAGATACTACTAGCTACTGTACCTCAGTGAGGACCGAGAGCTCTACTTGAACCTATATAATATTGAGCATGAAACCAATGCAGACGGCGCAGCTGAATGAGCTGGGTTGTACTTGCCGTCAGGTTTACCACAACTTGTTTTGCCCTGCACTTCAACTGCACTATGTGCCGTACTAGGTATATTCTAGATAAACTGTTAATTATCGTTGAATAATAATGTCCTATGTAATAAAACCAACCTAATTTAAAGGCTATTTATATGTTTAATATATTTAAATACTTCTTTTCCTTCCAATATTTCTGCTCGGAGGTCTGTACATTATGATGTAATCAAAGAATGTATAGGAGACTACAAATAAACTGAACTCAACTAAATTTATATTTATTTATTGATAGACATTAGACATGCGACATGCCCTTGCCTATTCTCATATAGTAGTTTGATTTACTCTGTTGTAACGAGGGTTGCCGTTTGATATGAATTTGAATATCGATAATTGCGCATGTGCAATCGATAGAGGTAGTGAAAAATGGTGATAACGAAATTTGCAATTTTTTTTAAAATATCCATTTTATTGCCTAAAATGTAATATTAACGTCGAAATACATCATTTAGAGATGGAAAAAAACACATTTTGAAAACGCGAATTTCGCGAAATCTCGTATATATCGCGAAATAACGAACAAAATTGTATAAAACTGGTCATAACGCGAATTAACTCGTGAAATTGAACATGTACTCAAAATGTAAGGGGATGGTGGAGGTGCCGGTCCAGAATTTTTGTGAATTTTGGTGGAGGTGCCGGTCTAGACCGAACATTACGCACGCAGCAGGCGGTACATCGCTTCGTGACGTCACGGGCTCCACGGAAATAGACCGCCACAATAACGACGCGTATCAAGGACTCCGCGGCAATAGTCCACTAAAATAATGGTGCGTACAAATATTTATTTTTGCTTGGGAATCGATTCTGAATAGATTTGTGGGTCACAATGTTTGATGGGCTCCAGTTTTTTCAAAATTTTGATTTAAAAAAAAAGAAATCAGATACCGGTATGTTTTTGACCATTTAAATGAAATCGCGAAAAACGCGAAATTTGTGTTTAATAAAACGAAATTTGGGTTTTTATATCACCATTTCTCACTACCTCTAGCAATCGATTATCGATATATTTTACATTGATCAATAAAAATTAGGCCTCTACTTTCTACATACCGACTCGGACCTTTGACCTTTTGCGAGTGCATCCTGTTGTTCCTTATATTTTCTCAAAACAGGTTTTTATCACGCTAGAGACGTCTTTCACAAGAACGGGCGCGCTTCAACCCCCCCCCCCCACACGTGGCTGGCCGGCCCAACGAGAGTGCGCTACATAGTATAAACAGACGCTACCCAGCTCATGTTTGTTTGTTTGTTTGTTTTTATTATCATCCAAGAGACTTTATAATACAAAAGTATAGGATTATAGGATGTATTGTCTTTGTGAAGGTCGTGCTTCTCAGAAATCTTAGTTCTATGAATTTTCATTTCAGGTTTTAATTAGGCTTTTTTTATTTTTTATTTTTTTATGAGATGAATAATACTATACAACATTTCTTTGGAAGACGACGTAATATTGGTGTGAGAGAACTGATAAGATTAATATTATCGTAGCACTACGGAATGATAAAGTAAAGCGAAAACTTGACATTTCAGTATGAAGTTCTTAGTACCGGTGGTCGTACCCCCAATGAATGAATCACAAATAGGCTCAATGGTAGGGATGGGCGAACGTTCGAATTCCGAACTCGAACCGAACTTTTTTTGAAGTTCGGTTCGGTTCGAGTTCGAAATTTGAAGTTCGAGTTCGTGATTTATCAAAATTACGAACTTGCTCCGAACTTTTAAACTTGCCGCTGTCGCGCGCGATGAAAATCCTCCAATGGTGAGGCAGTATTATTCATTCGACTATCGATTTCCTGCGATATTTTCGATTATTGAAATGGAAGCAGCTCTCCACCAATTGCGTACCTTCTTATGTTCGACTAATCGATTCGCAGCAATAATGCGATACATCATGATGTATCCACCAATGAGAAAGCTGCTAATATAAGACGCCAAGACGAGACGCTGTGACATTTACGACGATATTTACGATGTTTTATAGAGTAATAAGTATTATTTGGAATCACTGAACAATGATTAAAGACCGATTAATCACGTTTATATTCAATTATGTTTCCAAATAAATTTCTCGCAGGCAAGTTTTTAACCACATTTGCGTCAGCTTACACACCCTTACAATGTCGATAAGCTACATAACCTCAAAATAGATCGTCTTACGTTTGTTATTCAAAGTTAGATAACAATAACATGCCCATGTTCTAGGCCTAATAAAATTTAATAGTTGCGGTATTTAGACGAGAACTGGCCGCGATTTCACAACAATCTTTGTTAGGTTTGGTTTATGGACCAGGGCCTAGCTAGGCCTAGGCTAGGTAGGGCTAGGCCTAGCTAGGCTAGGTAGGGCTAGGCCTAGCTAGGCCTAGGGCTACATAGGGAATATTTAAGGCTTAGGGGCTAAGGTTAGGCTGGGGCTGCCAAGTAAGAAAAGCCTAGCCTAGGTTAGCCTAGAATATAGAAGATAATAGGTGTCTAAACATTTTTTTATAAGCTCTTATCAAAACCCAAGACTTTGGAATTTGGTAGCCTTGCCTAGGCTAGGGCTAGCCTAGGGGCCTATGCCTAAATTTAGGATGCTGTCCCAATAGGGCTAGGCTAGTCAACCCTCTCGATGAAGGTCGATGAAATAGATCTCGTAGTAGGAGATATAGCCTTAGCCTAGACATTAAAGTATGCCCAATTGAAATTCCTACCTCCCTGTTTTTGGTTTTAAGCAGATTTTTTAAAGTTCGGTTCGAGTTCGAAGTTCGAAACTTTTTTTTACAGAAATTCGAGTTCGGTTCGAAACTTAAAAAACCAAGGTTCGCCCATCCCTACTCAATGGTGTTTATTAAATTTTTAACTTGATAATACGCGTATGGTATTTGAATCGTAACAATAATTTAATTAACATTACTTTGGAGTGATGCACTGGCATAATAATAATGTAACACTTTGGAAATATATGTGCACTTCGTAATTTATTTCCATTTATACTCTCTGTAAGTATTTATTTATAAGCGGTTATATTGTGCATTTGATTATTTATTACATATGGGTTTAAAATGTAGTGTTTCTTTCATATCCACTTGTAGGGCCCTACTGTCGATTTCAATTCGTATATTCATACTTTACCAAAATAGCAATTTGCTAAATAAAAAGTGATACTACTACTTTGTTATTGAAATGTATGATTTATTGTTTGTAAGTATTATTAATCGTTCAAAAGATTTAAAATTAAAATATGTACGTCCTAAGCACCTTAGTTTTATTTACTTTAAGTTTATTTATTATATACAAAATAATTAATGAAATGCTAAGAATTCCTATTGTTCCCGATTTTTGTATGCAAATTGGTCTACTTTGATCCCTTTGATTTTCCTGGATTGTAAGTAGTCTTCCCAGTTGGAATCAACCAGTTATTTTGCAATATTGTGTTCTAGATAAAAGTTGATTTTCAGCTTTGTTCATAGGCGCATGTCACAGCAAGTAGGCCTACGACATCGTATGCATGTTCATTTACACCCACAGATTATTAACTGGTCATCATTTAGTACACAAATTATTTTATTTCAGTTGTGAGAACCATGTAATGGCATTCCAAAATGGCACAACAAAATAATATAAATAGCCCCTGCTTGACTGAGTCCTCGCATATACGGAGCCTCTAGGTGCACCAGCGTGAGCGACCTCATCATAGGAGACATCTTAGCATTTGCGCGGTAACCACGAGCGCAATACCTTGACAATTAAAGGCGAATAACTTTAAGAAAATAAAAAAACATATTAACCAACGTGTGTTGACTATAGTGCTTCTGCAGGTGGCCTGAGCAACATTTGAATGGGCATGCAAGAAACAACTCGGGAGATTGTATTGTGGAAGTCAGAACAGTGGAATACTGTGAAATAAAACATTTCAGGTAGGTACCCACTTAAAGTTGGCTCAACATTTATTGACCCCATTTTCATAAGTCATCATACGTAACATAAATATTAACACATGCTGGTGGTGGTTATTACTATTGGTCACTATTTGTTCATCGATGTTATCAACAGGGTTGGTTTGGAACAGTTTTGAATTACCCCACAGGAAACTAGCTCTAGACTATGTAAGTAGTAAATTTATTTTTATTTCTCCATTTACTGAATAAACAAATAACCAAATCAATGGTCTAATCTTGGTCTAGTCACTCTAGTAGTTAAGATCTCCGCCTGGCAACCGAGAGACCTGGGTTCAATCCTCAGTCAGGCTAGATTTTTTATTTCAGGTTTGTATATTATAAAGTATTTTTATTTCTGATTTAGGCTCTACATCTGAAATAAATAAATATTCTTTCTTTACAATCCAGAAATTGCTTTTACTTGGTGCTGGTCTGATCATAACACTAATAAACATAGGTCTCACACACAATGTTTAGCTCATAACATTTTCTAAATATGAAATATGAAATTATATTTTATTTCTAATACAATATCATTCAGTCAGTACGGTACCTACCCTACGGTAGGCCTACTTACAATTTGAACTATTGTCAACAATCTGTTTCTATGATAACAATTGGACTCAATATATTTTGAATCTCCTAGACACAATCAACACTCACATGACAAAATATTCAGTGCCACAGTATAGAAATTAACTGCAGTACCTAAAGTAGTACTGTACTTAGCTTTTTAATTGAGGTCAATTATGCAGCTCACGTGTAAGATAGATATTTTCTACATTCTCCTTAGTTTTTTAACATTTGTAAGATCTGAATTTGATAAAACTGTAAACAAAGTAACGGTACATTCCCCAGTGTACTACAGATACGAAGCCAGGGGCGGCCAGTTCCCGTGGGTTGTATCGTTCAAGACGGTCGAGCACTGCATGGGGACTCTGATCCGTCCCTCGTGGGTGCTCTCAGCCGCGCACTGCCTGGAGCTGAGCTCAGACCCCACGTACTACGCCCTCGAGCTGGGCTCCGCGAGCCAGGTCGAGACCGCCGCAGAACTCCATCCTTGTCCTCGATACAGAAGCTCCAAGGTCTCGCGAGTCAGAGATCACGCGCACGATATCGCTCTCTTGAAAACAACAAACCCTTTTAAACCGGCACCGACGTTGCCATTAAGGACCGTCCCTTATGTTTCGGACAAGAATCACAAACGGCCTTGTCATATCCTTGGTTTCGTCAAAGAGTTGAGTGATCCGGGCGAGGACAACAAAACCCTACAGTTTGGCAGGGTGTTTGGCTTGGCCTACGAAGACTGCTACAAACGAGCTCGTTTGCAAGAGAAGTTGACGATGCGTCACACACTGTGCACGGTTGGGACAGACGGGAATGCCAAGGAAGCCTGTAGTGGAAATCCTGGAGGACCTCTTGTATGTCCCGCCGAGGAAGCCACGCGGAAGAAATCGAAGCAAGTTGAATTAGTTGGGGTTTCGTCTTGGAACAAGGCCGGCATTCACTGTGGAGCCATGTCACAATACACGGATGTCGGATATTTTATAAAATGGTTGAATGCTACAATTGAAGGGAAACCCCACCATGGCACTAGCAATGCCGTAAGGGCAAACGACTTGAGAGAAGAAAAGGAGTCCAATAAATTCTCTAATTCTGCAGTTGGGCCAAAATATACCATCTTCTTTCACGTGATGACTAGCTTACAATTACTCTTTAAATGTTTTCAGCGAGTATTGGAATTATATGTAAGCTAGCAAGCTACTGATATTGGCTGGTCTCTGGTCAGTTATTAAATTTTATATTTATATTTATATTATATTAAAGTTATATTGCAACCAAAACACAAGGTCTATGAACTGGTAGCCTACAAATAAATATAGGGCCTATCCGCGATGCAAAGATAATCCAGATACCACTATTTTTGTTTTAGTTGCCGAAGGAATTGCAAGCAGGACAGTAGATATTCACAGACACAAAGATTGTAAAGGCAACCTACATTATTCAGTCGGCCTTGTATAATCTACATGGTTTGATGTGTAAACTAGGCTGGGCTCCAAGCTGCTTGGCTTTGGAGAAAGGACTTTATTTGATATTAAATTTGTTTGTGTTGTTTGTGTTTTCTTTCAGTTAGTATTTGGTTTCATTTTATTTCTTACAACATTCTACAAATTGTTATTCATCAAAACTCAAGCGACAACAATCCAATAATTATTGACACTACTCAGCACCACTAGTCAAGTAGGCCTACATTGCCAACTATATAATATGCTGTGTTAAAAAAGAAGGCCGCTGTCTTCTAGCTACAGTGCTGCTTGTGATTCCTTCGGCAATTAAAATTAGACGCTGCCCTCTTTATTCGCTAGATTGCATTGGTGTTTCTTTGCGTCGCGGATAGGTACTGAATGTGCAAACAACAAGGTTATTTCTTGGCTCGCTTTCCTTCTCCTTTCTTCGGAGTAGTCTTGCCTCTCAATGCCCTTAGTCTTTTCATTTCTTCTTTGAAATCTCTATGTTCATCTCTAAACAGCCCGTAATTTCGTAGATGTGTCACCAGATAGCTAGTTTCTACATGGCGTGGATAATAATTAACAACGTTTTCTCGTTTATTAACTGGCTGTTCACTAAATAACTTTACAACTTTCATTGATTTGGAATTTGTTGGACGGGCAACTTCACCAAATATCCTGTTACTGAGTCGATTCATCCTTCGGGAAAAGTCGGTTCCAACCTTGGCCAGTGCGATATATTTACTCATGTTTCTGTGAAAAAATAAAAATATATAACTTAGGTAGGGCTTATTGATTTTTATAAATAATTATCCTAAACAAAACAAAACTCTGCTAGTTTGACAAAATTGCCATTTTTTCAATTTTTCAATTTTTTTTTTACCAAGTCACTGATATTTCATAGTAAATTAAAAATAAATGTGCGGAAACCATTAAAAAAATATAAAAAAAAATCCGCTAGCCCTACGTAACAACTCGCAACACACCAGCCACACGGTCATACCGCGTGAAATTGGTCTTCCAACGAACCTAGGGTTACCATACGTCCGGTTAAACCCGGACATGTCCTCTTTTTCGTATGCTGTCTATGCGTCCGGGCGGCTTTTTCATAAAAGGGTGAAATGTCCGGGTTTTTGTGTAACTACGGGCGCAGCTACATTTATCACAACAATCAGACCATACGTACACTATTCGATGACGCTGCTGGCACGGCACGGCATGGTTAACGTAGTCAGCGGTCAGATACGTACGTGCAAGACATCTCCGACGCTCCGTTCGGGTAGCAGTACAGCCTTGGCCTTGCTCCCTTATTGCCGTGAGGCCGGACGGCTGTCGCAGTGCCAAGTTTCGCGCTATGTCTAAGCGTAAATGTAAGTTTTCTGACAAGCTCGGTGAAAAGTATCCATCTTTTAAGAAAGGTAGATATGACTGGGAAGCCGAGTGTCTTATATGTATAGTAATGGTACTTTCATCTCTATTGCAAACAAAGGAAGTCTAGATTTAGAAGCTCACATAAAAACAACAAAACATGTTAATTGTGTTCAGAGTCCATGCTGTGGCATATTTATTTGTAATGTCCTCTTTTTTGCACCAGCACTTATGGCAACCCTAAACGAACCCAACAATCAACTCAAAATCAAGACATCTGACATCAGAGAATTATTTATTACCAAACAAAGAACAAAAAAAATCAGTGACAAGTAGTTAAAACTTAACCAAGAAAATAAATTTAAAAAATGGCGACCCGAAGATGAAAGTAAAAACGACCGATTCAAGCAAACTCAAAGTGATTAAAAAGTCCAGAAACTACTTTCTGCGGCCAAAAACCAAGTAAATACAAATAAATAAATAATATTCAGTGACAAAAAGGAAAATCATAAATTTAATGCAATATAACACTTCCGTCAAATTAGCATTATACTAAACAAAACACTTCAGTCTACTCTAGATAACATTGTGCACCCCCATACTCTTCAAAGTGATGTTGAATTTGCCACAAAGCTGCATGGGAAACCGGAAACCGTGGTCTGTGGAAAGGTGTCAGTCGATAGAGGCGATGGACCATTTTCAGAATTAACTGCGCATGCGCGCTCCGTTGCAAAGCATTATGGGAGAAAGGGCATTTACATGCTAAATGCCATATGATTGGGATTGTGGCTGACTGCACTGCAATTGTTGGAAACGCAGTTCTCCACACACCCGAGCATAATGGCATTTAGCATGTAAAATGCCCTTTCTCCAATAATGCTTTGTGCGCGCGATATAGAGGGCTGGTGATTGTGAAAATCTTCTATTGTTTTAAAACTCTAGGTAGTAGCCTATATTTGATGGACTTGTATCAACATGGATACATTGCCACCATTTGAAAACGGCGCCTAGCGCGTTCCCGGAACAAACGCACGGTGGCATTCCATACAGTCTACCCGCTACCGCACCTCGTTCGAGTAGTACCCTATCCCCAGCCCAAGTCTTACCTGTTCTTGATCATATTTGTGTTGTTTAATCTACTTACAAGTCTCCGTACAATCACTTCATAAACCGCAAGTTTGACCATGGGCAGTGTTGGGGAAAAAACTAAAAACAAAATAGTTTTTCTAGTTTAGGAAGCGAGTGGTTGCCACCGGGCGGTCAGGCCCATTTAAAGCCTAAAGTACTAGGGAAACGCCAAAGTCGTTGATAGACGAGTGAGTGAGCCATGTGTTGAGTACCTGGGAACATCCCTTTTCCTCCCCTATACCTAAGACTGGATCTAGCCCAGTATGGGGAATGATTCCGGGTATTCGACACATGACTCACTCACTTGTCTATCAACGACTTTGGTGTTTCCCTGGTCTAGTTGGCTAAGGCGCCCTTATACCCGGAATGTGGGAGACCTGGGTTCAATCCTCTGGTCGGATAAGATTTTGTAGTTTATGGATTGTATTTAAAAAAAATATTAAAACATGTTTTGAAATGCATATAACGCAGTTTAGTCTACATCAACTGTGACAATACGAAAACATAGCCAGTACAAAATACGAGTAAAGAGTGCAAGGTTTACTCAATCTCCCAGCGGAATTTGGGGATACCTTGTGCGTGCAAATTTCGATACTCTGGTCACTGCATAACTGCATTAGGCCTACAAATATTTTTTCCACTGCCTCCATTGCAACCATAGATAGGCCTACTACTATACCCTCCACAGTAACACCTAAGAGGCAGTGATTTTTTCAAAAGTGAAACCATTGTCGTTAAAAGAATCCCTACACATGTTAGGCCTATTTTTCAGTTTATTATTTCTTGTAGGTTTAAATCGAAAAGGATTTTGCTCATTTTGTTAGCAGTTCTAAGTTACCTGGTCACGGATGTCTGTTTAAAATTTCAGCTCAATCTATTTGTCTGTTCGGACGTATGGGACCGGACAAACAGACAGACAGACATTTAACATTTAGGCCTAACATACAGACAATAGTCACTACCAAGACCCGATCAAGTAGCGTTATAGACTTCGTTTCGCTGCGCTCACTCGCCTTTCTAAACTACTAGGCTATTGCAGGGCTTTTGTAAAGCGAAATTTAAGGTTGTATTGTATTGCATTTTAATTGCTGCTGTTAGATTATATACATATTGGCCAAGTAGCCCCGGAACAAAGCCTGGCAATAACGGGAATGACAACATATAGGCTCCTTGCAAGTGAGGTCAACAACAATGAAATTAAAAAACAAAATTAATTAGGCCTAACTGGTGGACAAACAAGAACAAACCAAGCCATGGGTTGTCTAGCAAAAAATTATTGTTTGTCCATCAGTTTAATTAATTTGTTTCAGGGACTTCCAGGAACCTTATAGTATAGGTTTGGCTAAAATCAGGACGTCAAACCAAAATTATTTTTATTTCGGTTCGGTTTTAGGTGCCTTCATAGAAATCGTTTTGTGATGCGCCTAGGCCTATACAGCAGGCCATAGGCCTATAGTACTAGGGTACATCACAAACACTTGGAAGCGTTTTCTTCAGGTCGATTGCATTACAAACGGAAATCTAACAATGACTACGTATATCACGCACGTTCAAAGCGCCATGGTTGAAATTGCCTTGGTTCCAGCCGATTGCAGACTGTGATATAGCATATACGCATAGGCCATGCGTTGAATTTGCCTCGAAGCGCTTCCGTTCAACTCGCTTTTAGAATCGACTTGGAGGGAACCAATTCGCCTTGAGCTTACATGGTATACACTTCGAAGCGACTTCGTGCGGGTTCGTGCTGCTTCGCGATATCTTCCTGTTGTAAAGACTTAAAAGCCACTGCCGTCTAAACTCTACGCCGTGAAAGTCACTGCCATCTAGACTCTGCACTCTGCAACCGACTTGGAAGAACGCGCTTTGTAGTGGCGTGATCATTGATTAAAGAAGGCTTGATATATTGGCGGATCCCAAATCGAATTTGTTGAAGGCGATGTCAACCAAGGCGCTTTGGCGTGTGTGATATACGTAGTCAATGACTGTGTAGGGATGCATACGCATCACGAAACGGTCCTGAAGTGTAAGGTTAGACAGGTAGGCACACCGGACACCGCATCAGGATAGGGCCTAGTGAAAGTGGATTGGCATCTTCTCAGTCGCTTCCGAAAGCAAATTAGATCAAAACCGCTTTGAGGCAAATTTGTCGTGTAGGCCTAGGCCTACTAGGCCTAGGGCGCCACCATATAAAATTATGAGTAGGGCCTAGGCCTCCTAGGCCTAGGGGTACTTCTTCGGCTAGGGGGGTCCAACTTTTATATAGGCTACACTGTAACGGAACGGATTTCGGGTGCGCTCTTATCGATTATATGAACTAGGCCTAGCCTAGCGCGGTGCACTGTAGCCAGTGGAAAGTTCGGCTAACCTGAACGAAAGTACACCTTTAACATAAGTAGTAACAAGGCAATATAGCAGTGTTAACAAGGTGTAGCCTAGGCCTATAAAAGTTGGGCCCCCCTAGCCGAAGAAGTGCCAGCCTAGGGGCCTAGCTAGGTAGCCTAGGGCCTATTTCTAGCCTATCCCGGCTGCCGGGACCTTTGTTTGTAAAATTAATGAAACTGTTTTATTCAATTTTAGTCCTATAAGCTTAGTTAATGCAAAGAAGGCGTTGAAACTTTTTTTAAATAGTGTTTTATGGTGTTTTTACCTCATGTGTTGCATGTGTTTCCATAAAATCTTCGGAGTCAGAAATTTTATTATCCCATGAAATAAGAACCCATGAAACCATCAACCAAATACACAGCGAAGAGTCGATAAAAATATTTTCCCCTTGATCGACTGCGTTCATGAATGCGTTTGTACTTTTTATCGTAAAACTTTCTAGCTTTCTGGGTAGCTATTATCTTAAAATTAAATAATATCAGATTATAAACGTCTCCGTGTTTGTTAATATATAGGCAACTTGATTTTGCTATTTTTTTTTATTACTAAAAAAGGAAAAAAGGAAATAATATGTTGGCGATTTACTTTCCATGTTGTTGTGTTGGCCGTATTGATAACCTATTGCTGAATGTTGACAATTTCACGCAGTCAAGAACCAAGGCTGGCGAGGTTATGTTCTAGTTATTTGTTCCATTCCAACTAAAATTAAGATTGTGAAGGAGGTAGACATAGGCCTACTATTTATAGAATATTGGGCGTCGTAAATGCTTTCTAGTTTATCTCTGAATGTATACTACTAACAGAAGAGTAATGTTTCTCTGTGTGAATCCTAGGAAGGTAAGGCTTTGTCATTTTTCTCTCTATATAGTGGCCTACCCTACCTAGCCTAGGCCTAGCCTAGGCCTACCCTAGGGAGTAGGGCTATTCGAATATATTCTCAATCTTTTTCTTGTTCTCGTCACTAAATTGCAGCTTTCAGAAATTAGGTTAGAGCCTACTTACCTGAAAAACGTGACAGAAAAAATGTGGCAAGCTAGCCTAGGCCCCAAAGTGCTGTCACAGATTTGCCTGACCAAAACTGTTCCAGTAGGCGTAGGCCTAGGTCTAGGCCTTGGTGACATTCTCTGTAAACACAAATTGTCGACTCTCCGATGTCCTAGGCCCAACACTAAATATTCAATCAGTTGATTGTCTGTATGTGAACGAGGAATGAACCTGTCTTGCGACGGGCTCGATCCCGTGATCATCATCATCATCATCATCATCTGTTGCCACGCCCAACTCTGCGTTGGGTCGGCATTAGGGTTGCCAAGTCTCCCGTATTTCCCGGGAATTCCCGTATTTTCCAGTCATTTCCCGCTTCCCGTATCAACTCGACCCGGGAACCACTTTTCCCGTATTTCCAAATTGTGTAAATTCAACTTTAGATATTAGTTAAAAATTTGAAATTTCATAAACTCCCGCCTTGTCCTCTCGGCTCTGACCAGTGGAAGCCGGTGGTTGCAGTGCTGGGATGGTCTAGCCCCACCCTCCCCTCGCCTTACCCTCGCCACGACTTCCTAGCAGCTGGCACCCGTGACGTAAGTCTTAGCAGGCTTGCCGTGCATTCAGGCGGTGACCTTGTTCCCCGCCAGTCAAGTTTGTTGTTTTCACGCTCAGCGGCTAAAAAAATGACTGACTCGGAGGATGCAGGGACGTCGAAGTCGATGATACCACCACGAATATGTACATACAAACAATAAAAAATCTAACTTGCACAATGAATTTACAATTCCTTTACCTGTTGATGCTTCCTTTATCATCACAAAGTTGTTCATAAATTTTCTGTTGATGAAGTTTCTTTATATCCCATTCCCAGCTTGAATAATGTGGGTTTTAACTAGCTATTCTCGGTCAGAAATAATCTTAAAACGCATAGAAATGCTTTAAAGAGATGACCTTGATCAAAAAAAAATTTGGGGGCTGCGCCCCAAACCCCCCTGACTTTGTCCCTTCTTCCCCTTTGTATCTTCCCTACACTTAGGAAATTCCCGTATTTTCACTATTAAAACTTGGCAACCCACTTGGCATTGAAGACAGGCCTCTCCATATTCTGTCCTGCCACCACTCCTCTCCTTCTACCCCATTCATTCCAGTCTCCTCCTCGCTGTTCCACATCTTTTCTCACTTTATTCTGCCATTGGGCACTTCTGTAGCTACTTGGCGGGTTCCAACACTTTTTTTTTCAATGAAAACATACACACCCGAAATCCTTTCCGTTACAAAACTACTTTCGTTAGGTTAGCCGAACTTTCCGCTGGCTACAGTGCGCCGCGCTAGTTCGAGGATACAATCGAAAAGAGCGCACCCGAAATCCTTTCCGTTAATGTATAAAAGTTGGGACCCGCCAAGTACAGAAGTACCTGCCATTGTTGTTGTGGTCTGCCCCTTGGTCTCCTACCTGGAATTTCCAATTCCATCATCCTCGGTAATCTTGCTCTTTCCATCCTTTTGACATGTCCAAACCACTTTAATCTTTTCAATTTGCTCCATTAAATTCCTAACGCCTACTTGATCTTGGATATCCTCATTTCGTATTCGCATCAGCATACGCAGCAGAGACTTGGAATATGATAACAGTGGATGAGAGCCTTGTGCAGGCTGTAGATATGAAGTTTTTGAGAAACATTGTACGTAAGACTAGATGGGAATGGGACAAAGTAGGTCTGGCACTTCTTTGGTACCGGTACCTACTTCTCTGTTCCGTATGGGGAGCCGTATTATTTTCCCGTCAGCGCAGCGATAGCGCTGCGAGCGATCCAGCCACTCTTTCGCGCGGGAAAATGGTCTTACGGGGAAGCCGTATTATTTTCTCGTCAGCGCAGATAGCCTGCGAGCGATCCGGCCATTCTCGCGCTAAATATCTACATGAATTATGTAAATATCTATGACAATACCAATAAATATCATATCATATCATCATACGACACCCCATATGAGGCCTCGGATAGATTGGAATAACCCAACAGCTTGCTGCGTACTTCTTCCTATCTCTGGTTGAATCCTTCCATCGCATGCTACTATACTCCCCACGTAGGCCTACTTAAAATTCTCAGTACTTGTTCATTAGCCTATAGGGACCCCCCCCCCCCCAAAAAAAAAAGAAAAGTAGGTTAGTGGAGTGGAGTTGGGGCCTAGCTGACACGGCAACGCACTTCATGCTCCCTCATGGCGCCTTGCGCCCCCCCAACCCCTCCAACCCCACTAACTTACTTTCCTTTTGGGGGGGGGGGGGGGGTCCTAATGAATAAGTACCGTATCCAATTTTTGTAACAAATACGGAACTTATTTGGTTGGGGAGCCCAAAATAAATGACTTTTTATTGCAAAGAACACCCATAAAAGAGCTTTCCAACATTTATAAAATGTTCTTCAGCTAATATAGGGCCTACATTACAGTAATAATATCAACTTACTAGGTTTTGTTGTTTTTCACCCAAAATATTGTAGTACAAAGTTATCTGGACCTGCCTGTTAAAACAAACTCCCACGTTGCTGGTCAAAGTAACTAAATAGTAGGGAAAGATTGCACTCCTAACTAGCTCCACAAACGAGAATTTTATGTGTGAAAACAAAAGCCCTAGCAAAACAGGTAATTGCGAACAACATGACAGCGACAGTAAGACATGCAACAGTGCCTTGGGTTCCACCCTCACAGGGTGAGAACACAAGATCTTACCAAGCGCGCTAGCGCTGCGCAGGCTACCCTCCAGTGAGGCAGGAACGTCCGGTGATCTGCTGGGCTGGTCCGCACGTGCTTAGCATAGGCGCTCTACTTGGGAGAGCGTATGTAAAATTAGGCTGAGGGCCTCAATAATTTGATTGAATTTAAGGGAAGCAGATGGGTTATCCGCATGCACTTCATCATAAACAAAACACAAAATTGGATTTCATTGATGCCAGTATGACCGCTACATTTAAGTTCAGGGTAGGCCTTCCATCGTTGATAATGCGCGTATAGTTATTATTTTGTTTGGTCAAAATGTAGCTCCGCCCTCTGCTTACTAGAGTTAAAACTGCGCTTATAAGCCTATTTGTTTACTAAAATCGCCTATCTACCCCCGACCCCCCAACCTACTTTTCAAGAAAAAGGACTTTCAACCATGAAGGACTTAGGAAGGCTATGTTTAAAATAGCAACGTTAAAGGATTTGTGGGTTTTGTATTTGTTTGTTAATAAAATACTAAAAAATACACCGTTAGAGTTGTGAATACAAAAATAACCCACAAAACCTGAAACGTTGCTAACATAACATAACATTTCTTAACGGTTGCAAATGGGCCCTTCCGCCCGGTGGCAACCACTCACTCGCCCCAGACCTAGTTTCTGCCCTCCCCTAAAAACGATCTAAATTCCCTCAAAGACCCACTCCCCCGGCAACTCATTCCATTCCCTAACAGTCCTTTCCAAGAAACCATACCGACCCAGATCCGTTCTTACTACTTGACGCTGGAACTTCCATGAATGATCCCCCTTCCCCTGTAAAGCCCCTCCTGTATCCTATTGCGGATGTCCCCCCACCCCCTTCTTCCCCTAGCCACCCTGTACCAGTGGCGTGCAGACAATGGTTTCCGCGGCGCGAGCCGCGCCGGTGCCAAAGCCAGGGGGTGTACCCACCCCCTGGCTTTAGGTGACCCACCCCCACTCACCTCTAGAGGTGTGGGTGGGAGAAAAATATAACATGTACAGGAAATACAAGAGAAATTGTTATTAGTTATCACTTCACTAGGTTTGCAAGCTGGATGTAATGGTGTATAGTTGTATAGCAATATCTTGGTAGTTATGTCGTCTTCGGCATCAGCAGAGCGAACATTTTCTAAATTAAAATTGATCACGAACCGCCTTCGCACGACCGTTGAAGAGGAGAGCAGTGGTGGATGCAGGGGGCGGTAGGGGCGATCGCCCCCCCTTGATCCTTGAAAACCTAAATTTTATTCTATAATGAATATGTTCAGACACCAGAAATATCAATGTTTTCTTTCGATTATGATTTTTTTAAGTTTATTGCTTTTAGTCAATTCCTCACAGTTACACGATATTATTTTTTTTGGGTTTTTCCCCCAAAATCGTAACACATCTATAACTTCATAGGCTTTGATGGTCCCATGAAAATTTCAGCACGATCAGAGTAGCCATTTAACCGGTAGAGCGCGAGCAGACAGAAAAAAAAACACTTAGGCTATTTTTCTCGGGGGAGCGAAATTACTCTCATTGGATGAGCGAAGCGAAGATTCCATTTCACAACACTGGAGAAAAAAATCCGGAATGTTTTTTTTCTTTCTTTCTTTCTTTTTTTCTGTATTTTTGTGTGTTTGTTAACACGATTCCGGCTAAATTGATACTCCAACTACAATGAAATTTTATGGAGGCCTTCGAAATTTCTGAACTTAGAACTGCCACGTTTTTGAGCGCAATCAAAAAATTATTTTTCATGAAAATCGCAATTTTACGATTTTTTTCGATTTTTAAAAAATTTCTTCGTCTTATAACACCTATATGCTTTTTCCAATTTTAATGATTTTTTCACAGAATTTTAATTTTATGAATTAAGATATTCGTATGAAATTTGAGCGCAATCGAAATGTTATTTCTCATGAATATCCAAATTTTACGGGTTTTTCTTTTTTAAAACTGTTCTTTGACTTATAACACCAACATGCTTCATCCTAGTGTAATGATTTTTTCACAGAACCTTAATTTCATGAATTATTATATTCGTGTTAAATTTGAGCGCAATCAAATAATTATTTCTTATGAAAATTTCAATATTACGATTTTTTTCCCTTTGTTAAATTATGATTTATTAAAAAAAATTTAAATTTAAGTAAATTTTTTATTTAATTTAATTTTTAAAAAATTTCAACTTAGTAATGATTTTTTCACAGAACAACAGAAAACCGCATATAACACATGGCAGCACAATGCACCAATTACGCTCATCCAACAACGCGGGGGGACTTAAGCGTTTTCCTAGTCCAATAACATTAATTTCAACACTGATTTTGAAATGTGAGGGTATAGAAACACATGAGCGATAGCGATTACAAAGGGACTTAATTCAGTTTGTTTGTTGGGCTTGGGCCTTCTTTCGGTTTTACCTTCCTCCAGAGGGCCTATTTTAGTGAGCAACTGCAAAAAATATATTGAAATATACCTCTCTAAAGTCATTAAAACTCGTTTTTGAAAAAAGGCCTAAAAAAAAATTCCCTGCGGGCCTAAGCCAGGGGGCTACGCCCCCCAGACCCCCCGTGTGGTGCGCGCTGAGTCGCCCCCCCCCCCCCCTACTTTGAGAGGTCCTGGATCCGCCCCTGGAGGAGAGACTCGAAGACCTAATGACCTTGGCGTGTGAAAAGATATAAACATAGCTGTAGATAGGTTTGCTGCTTCTTTAGAAGTATACAAACGTACCCTAGTCTACCACTAGCTAGACACTGTCACTCATTTCTTGTTGTCAAAACCATATGCATAGGAAGTACTATAAATAATATTTTACAATTCGCTCAATAGACATCCACTTTTTCCTAGTTGAAGAAAATTTAAAGGGGCTGTCTTAATAATTGTATTGTAACCTGTGATTAATGTTAGATTCGTGTGCTAATTACCTTACGATCAAACAGACCATACTAGGTTAATTGTATATCCACATTATGATTTTCTCAGTGTGTTAAAAACATATCCACAAATTGAAAAATGGTAAATGGTTAATTTAATATAAAATTTGAAATAAATAAAAGAATATAGCAAATATAGCAAATCCTTGAAAAGTTTCCTATAAATTATTGCAAATTTGCAATTAGTAATTTAGTGTCCTAAATGTCTCAGATCGCACTACAGGCTATCTTGAGGGAATAATGGACCCAAAAATTTTCCGCCTCCGGCGGCTGGGGCTTCGCCCCAGACCCCGTGTGGCCAGCGCAAGTACATACACGGGGGTGGGTGTACCCATTAGTATGATCGCGCTCGCGCCGGTCCCTATCGAACCTCTGCACGCCACTGCCCTGTACATATTGCACAACCTAACCTACCTTCTTCTTCCATCTAATGACTCCAACCCAACTCTCCTAACATTGCAGTGACACTGTCATATACCCTCTCTACATTCCCCTTATCATCCACCTCCCACCGCCTAACCTTCCCCGTAACCCTTCTTGCCGCCCTACGTTAGGCTCCCCTACCTTTTCTACCTCCAAAACCTCCCCCAGCTTATACGGATCCCATGCCGCTGACCCATACTCCAGGACAGTTCTAACCACCACCTTATACGCCCGATCTTTAACTCCCCGGCTGGCCCCTCTTAGATTTCTCATAACGAATCCCAGAGCCCTATTTCCCTTCTTAACAACTTCTTGCACCTGATCCCCCCCAACCCAAATCCTCTGCCAACATCATCCCCAAGTACTTATAAGTTCCTACTTTCTCCATAACAGCCCCCATTAAAGTGTATGTCCTACCTACCTTAATTATTCTTTGCGAGAAACCAACCACCTTACATAACCTGCAACTAACCTCTCCATAATTTTGCTCCCTACTGAAGTCAAACTAACTGGCCTATAATTTCCTATTGTACATCTATCGCCCCCCTTATGAATTGGCACCACGAGTCCCTCCCTCCAAACCTCAGGGATCTTGCCCTCACTTACATCCACATACATCCCCTAGAAACCTTACCGCGGCATCACCCCCAATTTTAAAAAATCTGCACCCCAAGCCGTCCTGCCCTGGAGCCTTTCCTGTACAATCATCTTGCCCAACACCCCTCTTTATATCCCTATCCGAAATTGTGAGTGGGGTGTTCCCCTTTCCCCTTGCCACTGCTCTCCTGTATCCCTATTCTCCTGAAACACCCCCCCATAATAGGAATTTAAAGCCTCCGCCTTATCCTGGTCAATAACCTATATATTCTTTCCCCCTCCCCCTTAAGAGTAGGTATTGCCACCCGTCCTTTTTGTCCCCTTAAGTGCTTGTATAAGCTTGTCCCGCTGTCCCTAATTCCCCCATCCCCATCCATTAACCTCATCATATAATCGTCCCTACCGTCAACCTTAGCCGTATCAAGTATCTCCTCCCATTCCTAAAGCTTTTCCTTACCCCTCCCAGTCCTCCGATACTTCCCATACACGCTCCTACATTTTCTCTTTTTTTTTCTTTTCTCTATTTTAAACAAAAGTCCTTTTCGTAGTATCAACTCCAGGTCTGGTCGTGGTAGGTAGACGAGACTATAATTTGACAAAGCAATAATGCACGCAGGATCAACTACATGACGGCCTAGACCAGGCCTATAATCTTCGTGTCGCGGAGCTTCATGCATTAGGCCTAGCCTTCATTTTTTATTTATTTTTTTATACAAATTTATTTATTGTCATAGAACATAGAACATCCATGACTCATACAACATAGCAAAATTGTACAAATAAATAATTAATGTTACATAGGCCTACAGAAATAAATCTAACAAGTATATAATCAAAAAACCCACAAAGCCTGAAAAAGGCTTAACTGTGGGGTAAAGACAATTTATAAATTATTTAAGATGGTGACAATACAGAGAACGGAACATATATATACGGTCAAAACGGATGAAAACCTAGAAAGTTGATATTATTATCGTAATGTAATTACGAAGAACATTTTTGTACAAACAAAAAATAATGTTTCTGGGTGTTTTTTGCAATTAAATAAGTCTTTTATTGTGGACTCTCCCCCCCCCCCCCCCAACTGAACAAGTTACACAAATTCAAATTGGATATTAAATGAAATTAATTAAGCCTAATCTAATAGCCAAAAAGAAAACGGGGGGGGAAAAAAAGATAAAAAGAAAAAACATCAAAAAAGAAAAAAATGTAATTTAGGCTATTTGACGATCCCACTCAAACAAATATGAGGTTTGCCAATAGTCAGGAACAGCTAATCCGGGAGTAATCAAACTGTTGCGGAAGAAACCACCAAATTCGAATCTCATTTGTTCTGTTGAAAATGAAATCTTATTTAATTGGTGTGTATGGTTTTTGTTCAGAATGATGACACTTCCTCTTCCAGAGGCCGCTCTAATCGTCACTCTGGGCTCCATTGAAAGAAGATGTGTTTCAGTCGGGATGTTCAACCGACGACGATGCCAAAACATAATACCCCTGTTGTTGCTGATAGGGGGCATTCTTCTAACTATAGTCTTGGTGAAGAAGATGAAGTATCTTTATGATGGCAATCAAAAGTATTATAGACTTCAGAATTACAAGAAATATGTAAGTAAACTTAAGAAGATTGATGATTGGGCTACTGACTTATTTGGTGTAAGGCAGAACGCCTCTAGAAGTCCCGTCTAGTTGTTGTGAATACCTAGATGGAAAGGCTACGGTTACCAATTTTACAGAACATAACTCTTTTGCCGTACTTCTGCGATAAACCCTTTGTTGACAAGAAGTTCAATGCGATTGTTTCTCGGCGGCCTAGAGTGAAAGAAAGTCTATTGAAATAAAAATAAGCCAGGTGAAGCAAAATCATGTGCTTTTGATGATAGGTGATGTCAAGAAGCTTAAAAAGCTTGGTAATTGAGTGCCCCACTAGACCAACCCATATTAAACACGAACATGTAGCGGAAAAATAGTGTGCTACGTTTCTCGTGTAGCACAATGAAGCTTCACTACTTTTTTTGGGCATGTAGCATTGGCGTTAGCATGCACTTAAAAGTAGCAACCCCAAGACTGATAGTGATAGTGATAAGTAGGCGTACTACGTTGCATGGCTAGTGATGGAATTTTCATAAACATTTATATTTTATTTAATTGAAAATTTTCAAAAAAATAAAAAATAAATCTAGGCCTATACTTTGTTTGGCCTAGGTAGGTTAAGTTGCTAGCAAAGCAAAAAATATTTTTAACACAGACTAAACTTTGAAACAAAGTTGTTGCTTCCTAGGACATTTAGTTCTACCCCTACAGTGCTTGGTTGGGCGCTTGACATAGCCAGCAATAAAACATATATATGCTACTGGTTAGGACATGAGGTTTTTATTAAGGCCTATGACTATGAAACGTAGGCCTACCTACATCATAATGTGAGTAGCCTGTTGTGAAGTTATTATGATCCACATTAGTAGGGTAAAGGACACAAGTGTGGGGTAGGCCTGCCTAGAGGTACGGTACCTACCTAGAAGAAATAGATAGGCCTAGGGCCTAGAATGAATAAAAAATTAAATTGAACTTGAACTTGAGAACTTTTTTTAGCATAGGCCTCAGTTTGGGACAGGCCTTCATGGAAATGTAGTAGGTAGGTTAGGTAGCCTATTTGTGTAGACAATACTGTCATAGCCAACATGACAATGGTATGATTTTAATTTTTTTACTTAATTTTGTAAGCCATACTAATACCGATCACTGTATCAGTCACCCACTCACCCCAACATACACGCATGTCACACGTGCCATGTATTATAGGCCTAGGCCTATATTTAATTAACAATAAACTGCAACTTAAATACTACTCTAAAAGTCTAAAATACATAATATAATGGTCTATCTATAGGCCTAGGCCTACTGTAGGCTTATTGATAAAATAAACAAAAATAAAACATTGATAATTTTAATTGAAAATTTTCTACAACGTGGCCAGAGAGATTGGAAAATAAAATGTATTTTTTTGAGAAAAATATTTTGTAAACTACAAAATAAGACTAGTACTTACAAAAAGGTATTTTCGATATAAAGTAGGTCAAGTATTTTTCATGTTGCTCATGTTAGTCCCTTATTGTAGATGGAAGAGGTGTCGTTGCTACTTAACCACGTGGCGCGCTCTGCCAACAAGTCCACAGAGTCTCTTCGGCGTCTCAACTCGGCGCTTCAACTCAACCTGGAGACTTCCAGCGCCGACCGAGCCCAGGAGGCTCCCAGGTGACATGCGTGACCTCTCGTCGACCTTCCCACTTGATACAGATCAGAGAATCGACATCATACTAGATGAATGCATAGGTAGGCCCTACCCAAGTTAACATGAATTTATTAATACAAAGAAGATGGATAAAGAAACTGTGACTCGTTTGTCATGTAGGTTTGTTTTGGCTTCCAGTCCAAAATGACCTGGGTTCAAATCCCAGTTACCGGTATAACATGAATATGATGGCAAACGGTGACCTTGGAGCCGTCCTAGTAACGAGGCACATGCCAATTGAAGTAGTAATGTTGCCCATTAAATATCAGTTACTGGAACTCAGTGGGTACACAATAAATAGTAAATGCTAGATAGCTAGTAGAAGCCAGGGTATTTTTGACTTAAATCATTGATTTAATCAGATTTAAATTAAATGCACTTTTTCTTCATTTTGAGCAACAAATAGGCTCTACAAGAGTTCTAAATGATTTAGGCAAAGTTTTCCTTGAAGTAAAAATTCGAATTCGAATTTCTGAAACGCTTTCATCAACTTGACAAGTTTTGAAACACTGATATTTGGAAAAGTTGGTTTAAATCAAGAAAATCCGATTTAAATCAACTTGACAAGTTTTGAAACACTGATATTGTTGATTGAAATGAAAAAATCTGATTAAATGGAAAATCTGATTAAAGTACAATTTGGCTAGCTGAATAATTATCTATTCTCGCTTATTGAATAAGATAAAAAACAAACGCCTGGACTAGTACATTTATTATTTGGATCAGTCTTCTTAGATAGGTACTTGATTTCTGCCAAATAGCTGATAATCGTTATGTCACAAGTGCTATGTAAACGGAAATGCATTGGTTTGAGTTTAAATTTCCTTAATCAGACTTTTGATATTGGATGGTGTTATTCAGAACTTTACATAGGTTGCGATTGTACTAGTTTAATTAGGCCACAGTTTGTTGTAGTTCAGAGAAAGTCATTTGGCCTGCGCATAGCTCTTGACATCTTTTTTGATTCATTATGATTTTATATCAATGTGGTAATAGGTAGGCTCATTTTTTTAATTAATTTGCGGTCTCTGCTATGGAAATGCTACCTCATAGATCACATGCCGTCAATTGGACCGGAACGTATATTTGGCTTGTTCAAATAATTGGCTAAAGTATTTTTTTTTTGTTTGCAGTGCTATCATCTGCAAAGGTATGCTTTACTTAAGCTACTGATTTATCTTGTTGAACTGTGAAATGGTTTAGCCCTTAAGAGGTACCTGAGCTTGGCCCAACTAATGCGCGAACAGGCTACAGATTTTGTAAGTTTGAGAAATCATTGCCTGAAGTCTGTAAAACTTTTTATTTGTATCCTAATGTTGGTAAATAAGCTAGCTCATTGCAGAATGTGCGCTTCAGACAAGCTACCAGCTAGGAAGCCGAATAATGGATCAATTCGGAATTCCAAAACGTATTCGCTAAACAATTTACCTTTGTTGCTCATCATTCTGAAGTAGTAAATCGTATAAGGTCGTTGGTTCAAACACTGCGGCCAACATAAATTCACAATGATTAACTACATTGTAAACAACTACTTTGAAGGGTGTACTTAACTTTAAACACCTTTTGCGTTGAAACTCCTTTAATTTAAAATAGCGACGTTAAAGGTGTTGTAGATGCAGTATTTTAACATTTATTTAGCGTTGAAACTCCTTTCTATTTAAAATAGCGACGTTAAAGGTGTTTTAGGTGCAGTATTTTTCAGTGTTTTTCATCGGGAAAAAGTTGGTTGGGGATACTTGTTGTTACGCGGTTGGCAGTATTCGTTGAAAAATTTGCGCGCGAAGCGGGGTACCCTATACGGTAGTTTTACCAAGGTAACTCCTTTACTTAAGCTACATTGATTTATTTTTGTTGAAACTGATTTGAAATGGTTGTAGCCCTTAATACTTTTTGATAGGCCCTAGGATCAAACAAAGTGCTAGTAATTGGTACCCCATTCACTCATTTTCATCAATAATTTAGATAGATACTGTTAATTAATCATTTATTACCACCATTGAACTTTTTTTTTGCATAGCAAATAAGTATTCAGCAACAACTTATGTTCGGTTTCAATTAACGTGTTAGAGCTGCCAATTAAATCAAACACGTTTCGAAGGCATTGTCGACATTGTCTTATCGCCCCCTCATGCACAAAGACTTGCGTCGGTAAGTTGGGGATGGCCGAATTATCTCTGGCGATAATGTTTGGAGATCAATGGAAACGAAATGCAAGCAAAAATCAGTCCCAAATATAACAAATATTATTCTAGCACTAAAAAGGCATTTCTAGGTAGAAAACAGCAATCATTTATAAAATTTTGTGTTTTGGGCAACCAACGTGTTCAGTGGTCAAAACTAGCATATAAATCGCCCACTTTGGAGTAGTGGTTTACGAGAGGCATTTCTAAGCAAATTCTACTCAATTTTTATATACTTTTTTGCTATATTTTACTCAATATTTCACGTTCCTTGTCTGCTTTACTGTAGGCCTATGTTGGTACAAAATTTTTAGTTCAAATATTCATTTTCTGATACAAAAAAGCAAGGGTCGACATTTGCGTAAATACACCATATGCACTCTGGATGTGACTTCCAGTGTGCATAGGCCTACGGTTTTTATAGCCATGATTTAACATACGTATGGATTTGCACAAGTCCGCCATTTTTAACAAGACACAACTTTGCGGCAGTAAATCTTTGTGCATGTGCAATAGGCTCTAAACTCTAAAGTGATTTAGTTATATAACAAATCAACTTGGTTACCTAGTTACCTTAGGCTTATAGTAGCAGTATAAACTTTCTATGTTGACGGGTTCTTCATTGTTAGGCCTAGTTGATTTTGTAGCTTAAGGCTTAAAGCTTAAATCTGCAGATGTATCTAAATAATGCTGGTGTAAGCAATTTAATTATATGAATCTCATGGGCATATCATCCCTCTCTTTCTATCAAGCTTAAGGCTTAAAAAGCTTAAATCACAGAGGTATCTAAATAATGCTGATGTTAACTTAAATCTGCAGAGGTATCTAAATAATGCTGATGTGATTTAATTATTAATAACATCTCTCTTTCTATCAACTAAGACTTCTTCAATGCCAAATCTCGTCTTGTAGATTCTGTCTTTTTCTACTCGTGTTAGTTGTGAATACTCTCAGAAACTTGTCTTCTTCTTCTTCTTCTTCTTCTTCTTCTTCTTCTTCTATAGGATATATTAGGCCTAGACTTGGAAACGACCTCCCTCCCTAAACATAATGGGAGTGGGACTATGTATTCAGCGCATTTAAATGTAAGGCTAGAAAATGTTGCTCCCGTGAAACTCATCTCGAAACCACGGCCGCAAATCTACAAAACGATTTAGATCAGTAAGCAAATAGAAATCCACACATATTTGCACGTTAACATGGACTAGTGTAAAACTCCATGAAGAACTAGTTAAGAAACTTTCACTGTCTTAGTTATACTCTAGATAAGTTTGCTTCTTTGGATTTGTTTAGCTTAGTTTGGACTTTGTCACACTAATTGTTAACGTTTTAATAGATACACCTTCAAATAGGGTTTTCCTATGCATTGCAAGTATGCCTGGCATGGATATCTCAAGTGGTTACATAGTGGGCATTATTTTACTTAATTATAGACCGCCGTTGTGTTATGGCCGCACCCCTATATTAAACACTTATCCTAATGTTTATCTTTACACTATTGATAAATGACCCCACCTCACTATTGAACTTGATATTTTAAAATATAGGCCTACCTGATTTCTATACTATTTGCATAAGTAGCCCTACAGTAGGCCTACTACTGAAATATCTGGTGAACTCAACTTAGTTACGGTATGTTGTCTTGAAAGAAGAAAATCTCAGAGGAATTGTACTTATTCTTTATTCAACTTATTGGCCAGTACTGCAGTAGGTGCCACTTTTCCATGAAACATTTGCAGAAACTGTTGGCCCATTAAGTACTTTCTTCAACTTGTTGTCAAATTATTGGCCAGTACTGCAGAAGGTGCCACATTTCCATGAAACATTTGCAGAAACCGTTGCCCCTACTTATTGTAGAAGGAAACTCAGTATTAGGTAGGCTAACTCGGGACATCCCCGTAAGACCCAACCCCCTCTTTGGGTATTTGTTTGCAACAGGGATTGAAGTTGTACGTATTTATTTCCTTGCACAGTTGAACGTGTCTCACTTGTTATCATTATTAGTGTGGATACGTCATATTTCAAATCTGGTTTGTTGATCACAATTAGGGAATTTTGATCCTACAAACATTTAACAGGCTTTGTTTGTACTTTTTTCCTACATTTTCCCCCACTCTACGGTCAATGCAACAACGGGTACTACACACCATTTTTATGGTAGTCGTAAGCTACAGTAGGGCGTCTTGGAAGCGAGCAGGCCGAGGATTGTAACTGATGACTTCAATTCTTGTTCTATTTGTATCCAGATTATTTATTTATTCTTATTTTATTAAGTACCTTCTTTAAGAATTGCATACATTAATTAGCTCGGTTGAGATACTTGTGTTATGAATTAAAGTTTTTTTGACGATAGCCTGTGATCAAAAGCGACCGATCTACAGATTGTTGTTGTTCTTAGGCCTTTTCAAATATTTACATTCAATAAAACTAGGAAGCTTCGCAAACGCTTTTTCAGGCGCATTGTTGGATGAGCGTTAATTGGTTCATTGAGCTGCCATGTGTTATGCAGATTTTCTGTTGTTCTGTAGAAAAATCATTACTAAGTCAAATTAAAAAAAGGGTATCTTAAAAAATGAAAAAATCGTAAAATTGTGATTTTCACGAGAATTAATTATTCGGTTGCGCTCAAATTTCACACGAATATATTAATTCACAAAATTAAGGTTCTGTGAAAAAATCATTACAATCGGATAAAGCATGTAGGCCTAGGTGTTATAAGTCGAAGAATGGTTTTAAAAAAGAAAAAGATTGTAAAATTGCGATTTTCATGAGAAATAATTTTTCGATTGCGCTCAAATTTCACACGAATATATCTTAACTTAATTCATAAAATTAAGGTTCTGTGAAAAAATCATTACAATCAAATAAAGCATGTAGGTGTTAAAGTCCAAGATTTTTTTTTTTAAATTGAAAAAAATTGTAAAATTGCGATTTTCAAGAGAAATAGTTTTTTCGGTTGCGCTAAAAAACGTGGCAGTTCTTAGTTCAGAGATTTCGAAGGCCTCCAGAAAATTTAATCGCAATTGGAGTATTGGTTTAGCCGGAATCGTGTTAACAAACACACAAAAATACAAAAAAACATTCCACATTTTTTTCTTCAGTGTTTTAGAATGGAATCTTTGCTACGCTCATCCAACAATGCTCTATATCTCGGTCAGTTTTGATCGTAGACACTCGACAAAAAAAAATGCATTTCATAACTCAAGCTACATAATGAACCACGCGGCCTATAAATAAATATTTACAATTCTAAAAAAATCTTGTTAAATAATTTATTTTGATTACAATAGATTTGGGAATGGGTAATAACTTTGTAAGATAACAGGTAGAAAACCTAAAGTTTGCTCGCTTTGATTGCTGTCAATTATTGATACCCTTCTTAAATCACGCACCTCTCGCAGTGTGGGGGAAAAAAGTGGAAAGGGAAAAAATGTAGACTCTGGATGTCATAACTACATAATAGGCCTATATATATAAACTTCCATTAATTTCTTTTGTGAATGACATTAAAGAGATAGGGTGCCAACAGCTTACCTCAAATGGAGTAGGCGCACCGCGAAAGAAAACATAAACACAAATACACTACATACGTATCAAAACGTTTTCGGTCCACGTGACCTTCCTCAGTGAGTGTAAAGAGAGAGAGACTGAGTTGAAACTAAAACTAGGCTAGCTGTTGGCTAGGGGTGAGGGGTGAGTGAATGAGTGTGGATGAGTGAGGTAAGCCTACCTTTTATGACCTGTTTCACAGCCGGTGAACTGAGAAGGGGGGAACTGGCCTACCAGTGGATCTGCAAATCCTGCCAAAAACCGAATTTAAACCTACGGTGATTCTCCTCCCTCTTCCCCCACCACCTCCTCCCTGTCACCCAATCCACACTCATTCACTCACCCTCCACCCCTAGCCAACAGCTAGCCTGCTTTAGTTTCAACTCAGTCTCTCTCTCTACACTCACTTAGGAAGGTCACGTGGACCGAAAACATTTTGATTTTGTAGTTTATTTGTGTATTTGTGTTTATGTTATCTTTTGCGGCGTGCCTACTCCATTTAAGGTAAGCTGTTGTCACCCTACCTCTTTATGTCATTCACATGATCCAGCCTTTTGGCATTCCTTTCAAACACATACATAAATTTATTTTGTTATATATAGTAGCCCTATACCGTAATGTATACTTTACAAAATCAACGCAGAATATACTAGGTGCCTTGTTTATTATTTGATGAGAAGGATTAATCATACGCCCGCTTTAGAACACAGATTTTGATTGATCACAATTGTTGTAAAAGATTGGGTCTCTAGCACAGAACCTCCGGCTTAATGTAGGGAGGTTCTTGGTTCGAGCCCCAATGGGTGTAAACTGTTATTTTATTATATTAATTGCTATCAATTGTTATTATATGTATTCTAAAGCTGTATTTAGACGGTTCAATGTTTCCTTCAATGCCTTGAATTCAAGGGTTTAATTCAATACTTTTGTATTCAATGGCTCTGTTTACATGGTTCAAGTTCTTGATTCAACCCCTTGAGCGGTGGGTTGAATTCAACCCGTTTCGTTTAGAGCATGTCCTAATTTCGTTCAAGCTTGAAGGAAACCAACCAATCAGGATTCTTGTTGGATCTGACGTCACACAGTGCGCGCGCAAGTGCTTCTGCGAGGCTCTAGGTTTTGTTTTGGTCTTTGGATTTTGGAGGATATAAGCAATTTGCACGTTTCCCGACAAACTTTTAAAACAACTGAGTGTATAGTCGTACGGTCAGCCGTATAACTAGTGCAAAACTGGTCGTACGGTCATCGACGATACACGTAACTAGGCCAAAAGCATTGAGCATCACAGTCCAGCGTGGCAGAGTGGTAGCGCGTCTGCGCTCTGAGTGAAGGGTCCGCGGTTCAAGTCTTCGTCAGGTCGTTTTTTTTTTAACATTCTATTTAGGTTCCATTGTTTTTCTGCAAATGATTGCACTACATTTGGCAGAACTTCATGGTCCCCAAAACAATTTTTGCTGAGAAAGTAGGTTAGAATAAATAATTACTATTAGATCTTCCTATAGTACACCTACATCTTCAGCAATCATTCTGATTTCTGAGTTGATGTTTACTGTTTGGGCCCTACCTGTCACATTGATCTGTCAGCTGTAATATTTTACACGGCTGTGACTTACCTCCAATTTCAAGGACCGTGTAAATGGACGTTCAATGTTTCCTTCAAGTACCTGTTCAAGCCATTGAATTCAATTCCTTGAATTCAAGACATTGAATGAAACATTGAACCGTCTAAATACAGCTTAAGGATTTAACCATTGTTCATGTAAGTTAAAAAGAACAACATTGACCAAAAATAAAATTACTAATTAAAAGGAATGAAAACATGTTGACCATGACAACTACTCAACAGTTCAATTGGTTAGTCACAAGTGTGAACCAGGTCGAGCAAAAGTTTTCTTTGTCCATGTTATTCATGAACTAATGCTAGGTTATCAAGCTGACGTAACGTCGTAGGAAGCGAGCTGTCGACCAATCAGGTTACGCAACGACTTACGCCGCCCCGCCCCTTTTGACGTCGTCGAAAATAGAAATGATTCCTATTTTCCGTGCGGGAAGTTCATCAAAGCCGAAAATGATGACTTACTTGTTGGCATTCTAGTGACTTGTGAGTAGCCTACACTTAAAAACGTCTGAATACAAAATATTGTGTAAGTTTTAAATCCGTGATGCATGTGTGAAGCGACCACCGGAAACACTGGCTAAGGGCTGCATCGTTACACCAGTGTTATTTTTACGAGTCTTCTGAACCCAGCATAAAAGTCACAAATTTGAACTGTAGTTTTCATAGCAACAAATTTCCATTCCTAGAAATTATCAATGTTTTACTTTGTTGATGTCGAAGTATTCTTGATATGCATCAACGTTATTTGTTTGTCTACAACAATGTTTTTGTGTAAGGGAATATGGCCGCTATACTATACATTAGGAAGGCAGTCCTTGATGTACGGCAATATGTCAGCCAACAACGTTGATGACGTCATGTGCATATAAAGAATAAGACAACCTGTGGCATCGTTTGTTCGTGCTTCGGTTCAATTGATTTGTGTTATTATTATTGTGTGTTGCAAACAGCCTAAACTAAATGGCATGGGTGAGGGGGTGGAAGGGCTGGAAAAGAATCCATATTTTATTACCCTATGTCATTTCTACCATAATCTACATATAGAAACATGGTAGACTCTCAGGCCCTACTACGGCATTGTAAAAATACAAGCGGAAGAGGGTGAGTTTTTAGTAGTAGCCTGAATAGTTGGTAAAACATAATATTCAACCTCCAAACCAAGCGTTACTACAGTAAAATATCAAATATCCCTTTGGGGACCCTGTCAGTCATGCTATCGATCCACACTAAGAGAGATTTTATTCATGCACTCCATTTAATACGGCAACAATATGCATATTTCTCAATTTCATTAATCGGGGAAACACAACCGTAGGATTGTTAATACTTAATATTTAAAACCTTCATCGGGATGGGTTTTTAATATCTGGATAGTATTAGATGTGCATATAGCTTCAATGGTCTACAAATGAGACCTGTATCCGGGAAGCCTTTCAAAACCTTGCAATTTAATTTGCCGTAAATAAAACTAAATTTATTTTTCCAAGATGGCGGCACATGGTAAAATAAAAACATTTTGTCCGACATTTGCAAATAGAGTGTCAAGGATACTATTACGAAAGAGTTTGAATTTAAAAAAATATTAATTACTGGCATACACACACAGACATGAAGGAAGCGCTGGCATCGTTACATTGAATAGTGGAACATTTGACTTGTATGATATTGGTCAAAGCTGTTTAGGATGCCTCCATAAAACTTGTAAGTTTGTATAAACATTTTTTTAATCATTCGAGTTTTGGTGCTATTGTTTCATCTGGCCACAAAACAAATCTCTGAGGATTATTTTCTTCGGTTGATTGAGAATTTGCCCTTCAATGTTTCACTCTTTCCCCATGGACATACCTCTGGTATTGTATTCAATGATAAGTGCGGTTAAGCTTACTCGACGATCATCTTTCTATTCATCACTGGTTTCTTACGTTCAATATCAAGTATAAATATCAATTGGATCTCACGTTGCCACCTTCGATTTTCAGGTAGGCTGTGAATCCCTTTATCCTTTCCCCAACTCATTTATCACTAACTAGACTGAGTTTGCTATATCAAGCCTGTACCTGCTAGTATAAGTAATAGCAAGCATGTGCAACACTTTCTCAATCAAATCAATATTGTTATGTAAGTTTCTGCTACAGTTAGGCCCAAAACACACATTAATTCGTGTTTTGGTGGTAGGCGATAGTGGTCTAATGCCATCCATAGCTGTTTCAGCTCACCCGACCCAACTGTCTTCTCCGAAGACTCTTGGGTTATTTGACGTCCTTACAAATATAAAACACACTCACTTGTTATTGTATGTGAATTAACGCAAGTCTCGGTGGAAATCTGTTATACTCGGAACGTTATTCAACACTAAAAACATTCAAGACTGTTAACAAGCTTACAATCGTCGACCGGGCGTCGCTTAGAAAACAATACCGAGAAACTGCCCAGGTTGGTACTAGTCATGTCTTGTTTGTTCTAGTGTTGGACAACGTGGGTAGTTAATGCTCTTAGTTTAAGTAGGCTGTAGTTCCTAACAGTGGATCCAGGGGCAGAGTGCTAGCCACAAGCCATTAGTCAATTGCTAGGTATAGAGAACATATATTTTTATCTACAGTAGCGTACATATTGCATTGTTAACGCCATGCCTGGAACGTGGCTCTAAATTATTTTTGTAAATATGTACTCATTGTTATGTATGCCATTTTGAATATCGTGGGTAGCTCGAAACTACCGGTTTTCATATGCATTGTACTTACAGTTAGAAGTTGTTGGGATTTTGTGTTCTTGTAGAGATGTATGTAGAGAGGTTTGTGACTTGTGATGCTACAATAAAGAATATGCTTACCGTTATAGATCGTCTAGCTTATTTTTGTAAATTCCGTCCTGGATTCAGTTCATTTGGAATGAACTCATCATCACTCATCAGCAACAGACATTGAGTGAGACTCCTTTAGCTAATGGATGTTAACGTATATTTGAAAAGTTTTTGGCCCTAACCTAGTATGAAACTTTAAACCCTTAGATTTTGGAAGCCTTGTTTTCATGAGTCTGTCCAAGGCGATGTGACGAAAGGTAAAACAAGTTAAATATCGATCGTGAGGCCGAGCCCGTCCACGACTTGTTCATTACTCGTTAGGATTAGTCAATTATTACTTCCGCCGCGTCGCGGGTAAAAGGACACATGAAATCGAGGCCTTAAAGAGACTAAGGTCCCAGTTATTGATTGTTATGTTTTGTTAGGAGGATGGTATTTTATGTTGTCTTAGTAGTTGCTATAAGAAGAGTATGGAAAAGATGGGTACTGGCAAACAGCATTTCAATTTATGTAATAAAAAGAATAAAGAACAGTATCCATCTTGCTCCATGTCCGGGCTGGAGCGTGCGTGCGCACCACCCATGCTAATGCCTAATGGTATACTAGCTCCAACCAAAGAACGCAGATGCTCTCGTCACAAGTAGTGGTAGTGGAGCGGGTGGTATGAATGTGCGTTTAAAGGAATTGTTTATGAATGATAAATCTATCTGCAGTTCTTCATTGGAACTGCTATAGGTCTGTCCTATGATTTAATGTTGGTGGTTCCGCGCAATGTTCCAATATTTAGCAAGGTGGTCGACCTATTGTACCATTAATGAAAACAGACGGAATATCAAGGTACACAATACAAATTTCACTACCTATGTCTTGAGTAACTACATGGGTTGACCATAAATATAGGTACATTTTATTATATTTATCATATGTAATGTTGTAGAAATTACATCAACATAGATAAATATACACTACAGTAGTATATGAAATTGTAAATTGAAGCTCTGCAAGACGACCCAGCTTGCTCAATCAGGTGGGTACTATCAAATGCTGTACTATGGCAGTTTTGCTATAATACGATCTACTTCCTCCAGTTTACATGGCAAGTGGTGCCAACACATTCTAATGGGCCTTGTAGTGCAAAGTTGATATAGAAACTTCTTTATGAATAAGTTGACCAATCAGAATCTGCTATTTTAGGATTATTTTTTGTTGTTGTTATTTTAACACTAGGTACACCAGGATATTGGAAAGCTTACAAGTATCACAATGCATTACTATCATTGATGAATTGTTTCTCTTGAACCGTTTCTGAAAATTATTTACGCTCATGCCAGACAACGATAAAAAAACAGAAATTCTTTATATAAGTAGTGTAAACAATTACACATTTGGAATTGAGTCTTTATTTGTTGTTTGCTTTCACTGTTAATTTCCTACTCAATTATTGAGAGATGCCGACGTTAAAGCTTCCTAAGTTTTAATACACCCAACCATAACTGGCTATTCACCCCAGATACTTACAGTGGTACAAATATCAGTTAGTGATGTGGGTTTTCCTCAAAAATTCAATTTAGAAAATTTTCATGGAATTTTTTTTATGATGTCCTCCATTCCATTCGTAAAAAAAGAATTCAATTTATTCATTTCATGCATTTGGCGGCAGCTAAGGCCTAATCAAATGACAAACTATGTAGGGCCTAACTCATGTACAGACTACTATCAAGCACTGACGAGTAACAACAGCTGATGCTTGCAAATTGGGATTTTTTCAGCACAACCAGTCAACCAGCACAATTTTATTATCTTGGAACACATACACCCTATGTCTTAGTTGTAAGTGACTAATAGTAATTTAAAAAAAAAATATGTTAATAGTATTGGTACTTGTTCATTAACGGGACCCCCCTCAATTTTTTGTTAATTGATCCCCCCATCGTCGTTTTTTTACTTATTTCTGTTTACAATAAATAATTACAACTTGTGAGGAGTTGAATATGACCCAAACAGTGAACTTGACTCACACGTTCAACGTGACTCAGGCGAGTACAGTCCATTGGAACGCGTAGGCCTACATGAGAGCAGTCGTCGCCGTGCAGCTGACATTGACGTTCACGGACACCAAATAAACCTTCAAAACCTTTAACGTCGCTATTTTAAAAGAAAGTACTTTTCCATTGACAGTCCATTATATTTAAAATAGCGACGTTAAAGGTTTTGTTGTGTGAAGTTGAAGTACGTTGGCGTAGGCCGTGTCACTCCTGGCGCAAAGTATGTAGCCGGAAAGAATGTTTTCGGGGCTTTGTTCAAAATAATTGTGTTTTCGTGACCTCCTGAAACTCAGATGGAGTAGATGTACTAGTTATGATTGTCTAATGAAATGTTTCTACTGAATATTTACATTTTTAGAGGGGGGTCCCGTTAATGAACAAGTACCATAGTATTTAAGATGGAAATTTTACGACTCACATCCCTACATATCACTATCCCAGCAACCTTAGTACTAAAGCAATGTAAGCAGGACATTTTAATTTCATTGATGTATAAAATCTACATTTTATCTTTATTACCATCACAGTAGGGCCCAAGTATATTTCATTGTCAACATTGGCCTGCGTAACAACATTAATGTGATTAAAAACCCAGACTTGACCGGGAGGATATCACAAACACACGAACAATAACCACCATCAGAAATAACACTTACCAAAAGTGCGTTAGTTTTCGGAAGCGCGAGGAAGTTTCCAGTTCCCTCGCGTCTGAGAAAGGGGAGCGTATGCTTTAGAAAATTAACGCACTTTTGGTAAGTGTTATTATTTTTCTGACCGTGGTTATCGTTCGTGTGTTTGTGTTGTTATTAACATTAATTAATGTGATTGGCATTGTACGTATTATTATAGGTTTATTTATTTTATTTAGTTATAATAAAAAACTTAGAAAAAGGGAGACTTTTTTGATGTCATTTCATTTCAAGTTAGAACAATTTTAAATAGCTGCCTTTTAACTTTTAGCTACCTTCATTACTATATTTGTGTAGATTGCTTTTTGTCCAGTCCAGTGCTCGTGTTGAGGATAACATTAGAAATTGTCTAGCGGCATGCAGGTCGGATTCTTCTTGTACGCCCCCGCGTCTTCTAGTACGCCCTGCGGGGCACACAACCAGGGGTCGGAAGTCGCCTTCTGCCAGTCGGTGAGTTGCACCTTCAGCGTCTGCAACGTGTCCTGAATAGCAAACAATGGCACACTCGTGTTAGTAAGTTTAAAACATGATTATTATTATTATTTTATTGGATGTATTTCATACTAGGAAAACGCTTAAGTCCCGCCGCGTTGTTGGATGAGCGTAATTGGTGAATTGAGCTGCCATGTGTTATGCGGATTTTCTGTTGTTCTGTGAAAAAATCAGAACTTTGTTGAATTTTTTTAAAAATTAAATCAAATTAAATAAAAAATTAACTTAATTTTTTTTAATTAATCGTAATTTTAAAAACAGGAAAAAATCGTAATATTGAAATTTTCATAAGAAATAATTATTCGATTGCGCACAAATTTTACACGAATATATCAATTCATAAAATTAAGGTTCTGTGAAAAAATCATTACAATCGGATAGAGCATGTAGGAGTTATAAGTCGATTTTTTTTTTAAGTAAAAAAAAATCGTAAAATTGCGATTTTCATGAGAAATAATTTTTCGATTGCGCTCAAAAACGTGGCAGTTCTTAGTTCAGAGATTTCGAAGGCCTCCATAAAATTTCATCGCAATCGGAGTATCGGTTTAGCCGGAATCGTGTTAACAGACAGACAAAAATACAGAAAAAAAAAACATTCCGAATTTTTTTCTCCAGTGTAGTGAAATGGAATCTTCTTCGCTCGCTACGCTCGCTACGCTCATCCAACAAACTCGGTCAAAACCGGAGCTAACATGTTGTACGGACTTACGTCAAGTACTTCCATGTGTATCTATAATACATACCTACATTATTACTTTGTCTTAACTCTAACTAAAATAAGTCATTTATAATATAGTTTGTAGATGATGTTTTCTTTCTTCTGTGTACGGTCGTGGCCGATTTCTCGTCGCCATCCTAGCATTTGCTCTTCGGACTATGGGAAACCACGAAAACCATGTCAGGATGGAAGCTGTCTCGGAATCTCGAAGTATCATTCTTAGTTTAGAAATTTACGAACTATTCTACACGTGTTGAGTATTACTGCCTTTTGAGTCTCGATGTAAACATTGGGTGGAAGATCTAGTTGTTTAATGCTTTCATGTAGCTTCTTTGGTATTATGCCATTAGCCGATATCACGTATGGGATTGTATTTACCTTTTTCTGTTTCCACATCTTCTTGATCTCAATTGCAAGTTCACTATACTTGTCAATTTTTTTCTTCCATGTAGTCTCGACGTTATGGCACATTGGGGACAGCAACGTCATTAAGGGTAGTTTCTTGTTTCTTCTTGTCAATTATAATTATATCCGGTCTGTTTGTGATGTATAGTTTGGTCTGTTATAACTGTGCGGTCGTAATATAATTTGAAATCTTTGCTATCTAGTACTTTCTCCGGTTTGTATTTGTAGTAAGGTGTGTGTGTATCAATGAGGTTGTACTTGATTGCTAGTTTTTGGTGAATAATGTTAGCTACTTGGTATGTCTGTAGAGGTAATCCGTTTGACATAGTGACTGGCACCCAGATATGATGTGTTCGATTGTTTCACCCCTTACACTACATTTTCTACATGATCGTTTACTGTCGCATCTTGTATAATGTATTTTTTTATAATTTTTCGTTGCAATCACTCTGTCTTGAATAGCCAGCATAAACCTTCTGTTTCTCCAAATAGTTCCTCGTTGTTTCACCACTTATTTGATGCTTTAATATCTACTTGACCTTTATGTAGTTCATCATAATGTCTCTTGTGTAGGGTCTTTTCTGAGAGACGTAACTCTTTTGAAGCGTCAGTTATGAGGTTCCCTTGCAGATTAACATTTTTGTTTGCTAGATTGAGTGGAGTTAATGATTTGTCAGCTAGCACCACAGCCCTATGCAGTGTTGATTGGTTGCTCTTTGTAAAAAAAATTTTCTAAAAATGTCTAGTTGTTTATAATATAAGTTGTTGAGTTATTATTATTATTATTATTATTATTATTATTATTATATTATTATTATTATTATTATTATTATTATTATTATTATTAAAGTTGCTTGTTGGACATACGGATCATGGTGGAGGGAACCAAGACCAAAGAAACTGATTACAGTGCAGATTGGTATTGTATAGTTATGCGGAAAATGGGGTAAGAAGTCCTACCCGATACCTCGGGAAGCTGTTTCCGAGTTTTTACACGAACATGTCACCGGAACGAGTCATTCTATACCAGGTGACTTACCGTTGTTATTTTACTCTAGATGGTTGTTTTATATCATTATTATTATCTAGGGTTATGTCTGTGTATTATGTAATATTTTTACTTAATTCAAATAAACAATTCAACATTCAAACTATATAAAACAACACTTAAGAGACCCCCCTTAAAATAACCCTCTCGATCAGCTTGTGCTGTTCATGGACATCAACAAGTTGTTTTATTACCGGTGTATAACAGTACAAGTACTTCTTGGCCTCAAATCAAGTTCCAAACTATGTATGTATTAGCAACTTTCGAGTTGAGTCGAGTAGACAAAGAACTTCAAATATATAACTTATAATATCCTCGATCATATTTCTTATCCCAATTATGCTCCAATGCAAATTGGCTATGAATTTTTCATTACCCTACCTGTACTATTTTACATAAGGGGCTAGATAATGATTTTTTTTAAAAAAAGTATTTTATTTAGGCCTAGGTGTGTGGTTATCTAAGAGCATCACACTAGTATCACATTTAACAAAGTAGATGGGCCTATAATTTATAATGTGAAATTTTTCAAAGCAGATATTTTGAGTAGATTGGTGATCCAGTGGGTATGTCCCATTCCTGCTTGCTTTCTAGGGTTTCATTTCTAGTTCAGCAAAAGCATTTTATCTTCTGAAAATATACTTTTAGACATCAATATAATATTATAAATTAGAGTAGCCTATATATAAAGGTGACATAATAAATTGTTTAAACTTGTCCCAAGGTAGGCTTTCGATGTTGGCTTCATCCGCTGGTGAAAAGTGTGGTCCACCGTTGAGTATAACACTAATACCGTTCACCGTTTATCAGTGTTCATTTAGTCTATGCGTGTTATGTACATAACGTACCTTGAACTCCGCCTTGCTAGCCACATTCTCCGCCTCCTCGGGGTCCCTCTTCAGGTCATAGAGCTCCCACTCGCTACGGTAGTAGTAGTTTCTCAATGTCTTGTACCAGTAGGTTGGCTGGTGAGCGCGTGTGTTGTTCAATAGGTCCTGCGGGAACATAAGAGCTCTGTCAGTTATGATATACGAGGAAGTTCATCAGGATAGGGACAATATATCAGTATGGATACCACAGTATGATATATACTATAGGGGTGCTATTTGATAATCGATGAACGGAACTATCAATAAGCAATTCAGTCTTCCGGGATCGATTATCGATCTCTCCTCTAGTATTCTGGTAGCACTTCATAGTATTGCAGAACTTAGCATGGACAGGCAGGTGCTTCTTTACCTGGAATGATGGTGACAGGTAGAAGTCCTGGTCAATGGGAAACGGCATCCGGTAATTGAGGTTGTGGATCAGTTTGTAACGTTTAGTGCGGACCGCCCTCATTGGGTAGTACATGGTGACCTCGTGATGCGAGTGGCTAGCGTACACGACACCTGTGTCAGTGGCCGGCTCTGTCAACAACAACGGAAAAGAATTATTTGATAACTACAAAATGCTTCAACTAAACCTTTGAATAGTTTACAAGAAAACACAAACTAGCTACCTACCATAAAGTAAAAATAATTTATCATTTTGATTACCTATTTCCTCTTATTAGAAGTACTTTACAGATATAAAAAGAAAAGAGGGGAATTACATCCCCCCCCCTGCAAGCGGATTAGGGCGACAATGCAAGGATCGTTTTCTATCGGGGCACACTTTGGGGATCTGCATCACCCCATTTTTTGCCAAGGCACGTGGTGTTCCCAAGTGGTCACCCATCCAAGTACTGTCTTGCCATCTCTATCTTTCATTATAGTATTATTCTAATATGTAATAAGAAACTTGTACTGTTTTACCTTTAACAAGCAGTGGCATCAGGGACTTTCCAGTCAAGACTGGCTTGCCTGTCGCTGGAACCTTGAACCAGTCCAGCAGAGTGGGGGCGATGTCGAGTAGGCTCGTCATGCTGTACGTCACTTCGTTGTGGCGGTCCGTTGCGACGGGGGACGAAATCAACAGCGGTTCGGCCATTCCTACCAGGTGAGCACTCACCATTACAAACTTCAACTTAAATAGATAACAAAATGGCCATAGATACTAAAACGACTTCAGGTGAAGCTATTGGCCTAATTCAAGTTTTCTTAAACACAAATTAAACATGGACAGTACATAAACTATGATCATCTGGCATCAACAAAACTATTCTTGATTTATTTTTGGGTTGAGTATAACACCTATTTATGGTTTTGACGGACACATTCCTGCTTATAATATGTCAGTTGGAAGGCTGATTTTGTTTAAATACAAATGAATACATTGAAAAGTTTTCTCTTCAATATCTTACATTCGTTGAATTGTTCTACCGCCGGTACAAATAGAACAAGTTAAATTACACGTTGAACAAAGCTAGAAGACAACAAGCTAGAGGACCCAGTTGTGATAGGCACAGTGTCGTTAGCGAGTGTTACCTGGGTCATAAAGGTTGGTCCTTCCGCTTGGGAATGGAACTCCGTTGTCTGAAGAATAGATGACGAGCGTATCGTCCTTCACTCCGGCTCTCTCCAGCTCTTGCAAGACCAGGCCCACACCTGATAACACACAGGCAATGTATTAGATGATGATGATTGTTGCCTTACGTCTGTATTATTGCGGTGAGGGCGGTGAGCGATGGTGAGTGGTAATTGATGACGATGAAGGACGATAACAAAAAAACCATGCCTTATGGGGGGTATGAACCCTCGTTCTCGTAGAGCTCGTACGCTTGGAACCAGCACTCTTATCTTAACGGCCACCGTGGAAAGGCAATATCGTATTTGAAACGCTGGATTGATAGTAGGGATGCACACGATGTGACGGTAATCAATAATATTGTTCGATAATCAATATCCAAGGACATTTCGATACTTTGATCTTTAATGAAAACATGATCAAATTGCATGTTATATCTGAACCAAATGAAACGTCATATCATAGTTTCCATGCTTACGTGGACTGCCGCTTGCCAATTTGTGTTGATAATTTGACATTTCGCCATCACGGATACGGATACGTTGGAAATAGGAGTATAGGGGAAAAAAACACAAGTACTTTTTTATATTGAATTATAATTCCTTGAACCAATACTTTTATTTTAATGGCTTATTTTTTTATTACTTCATATGAATCATTATTCAGATAATTTGTATAGCTCTAGCCGCTAACGTAACCATACACCCATGTTTAATGTCTATCTCATTTGAGTTAGTATTGAAATGCATTTACAAAGGAGAACAATATGTTGTTGATTATTTGCTACAGCTCTATACTACTTCAAGTTCAATAGTAAACATTGTGTAAGCCAAAAAAATATACAGTGGACTGATTAACAAGTCCCCAAATCCTAATAATCGGGACAACTGACACACTTTCGCGCCATCTATTGAGTCCTGATCGAATCACAATTGAGCCAGACATGTTGTGACGTAGCACTGCCTCCAGTGCTGCGAACTACATCAAGTCTGGATGCTATATATCAGATATAGCACATTGGCCACGATTCACAACAATAGTTCAACGTTAATTCAACATATTATTTAATATTGCTTTAAAGAAATTCGTGAGTGCACTCAAGATGTAATAGCAACCAGCACGAACCTTGATCAAGCCTGGATATGGTAGTGTACTGAGCTGCGATGTCCTGTCGGGCAGCCAGCGTGTCTTGAACAAAGTACGGCACCTGGACTTGCGAGGGTTCGTAGATGATGGAACGCCAGTCGGGAATCAACCCCATTCCAGGCTCCCCGTTGCCAAAACGCTCGCAGAACGCGCCATACTCGGGGTGAGTGTGCCCACATCGGTGGGGGTCATGGAAGGCCACGTACAGGAAGAATGGGCTGTTAACATCAGAGAAAACATCATCCAACACTTCTTTTCCAAACCTACATTATTAACTACAGCAAACTGTCCTTTTTCAATCACATTGCATAACTAAACATTTATTAACAATCCTACGACTGAGACAAGTAAACGTAAAAACATCAGGTGGCATTTAAATAATTATAACTACAAGTAAACAAAATTCAAGAATATAGATTCTTTTAAATGTTGTACATACTCCCTGAACTTCTAAAGATTATCAGTATCACTTATCAAAATAAAGACAAGATAAGTTTCCCGTTATTGTTCTTCATTTGACAGACATTGGAATTAGCCTCTCCAGAAAGTGGTATGAAATACAACAATCAACAGTGGTTAACTTTAATATACACAACAATATTACATTTTCCTTACACCCTTAACAACACAATTATAAGTGGCATGCTACCAACGTTTAGATGACCAAATGCTTTTGCTCACCCTTAATACAGTAAATCTACTCAAATAACAAGGAAACCTTAAAAGTAGAAAATCCAAATTATATAGCCTACTAGGTAATTTTCATTTTCATTTATTGTCTCGTTTCATACACCTAGCATGTGTTAATTTAATTCATTGGATGAGCAAAGCAAAGACTTCAATTTCACTGACCCCCCCAAAAAAAAAATTAGCTAAGGTGTTTTTTTTCTTTTTTTTTTTTTTGCCTATTTGTTTGCGCTTTGGGCAAATGGCATATCCGATCTTGATGAAAGTTGGAGGGGGCCTTCCAAATCTCTGAACTTTGACTTGCCACGTTTTTGGGTACAATCAAAGAAATATTTCTCATGAATATTATACTTTTACAATTTTTTTCGATTTTTAATGCGATATTTTTGTGACATTTGGTCTGATTCTGACCAAACCGGTGAAACTACAACGTTCATATTTTACATAGACATTAAGGTAATAGTGATGTAGTACCCTTTGAAAGAAAAAGTTGAAACATTTAGCCAGAATCCATAGAAATAAAGGTTTTAATATAAGTTTTTTGAGGTATATAATAACAAACAATTAACAAGTAACAATATAAACTTCAACAATCAAAAACAACAATCACCTACAATGCGTACAAAAAGCAAGTCTTCGGGCCTCCAGATATTTTACATTCTATTAATTGGTGTTACCATAGCAATTAGTACTACTTTATAAAAATTATCCTAATTTAACAAAAATGATTTTGTAACTACAAAAAGTAAAGAGATCCCACGCATACTAAAAACTTAAAAAAAAGCTCATCCATCAACGCGACTAAAAAAAGCATTCGCGAAGCGGCCTAGATACAAACAATACATACGGATACGCCCTAGGTATGAAAAACACATTTTAGGATGTTTGAGGTACGGTACACAAATTTTAATACGGTACAAAAAGTTCGCCTAGATTTAACACATATTATGTTTTTTGGTTTTCTAAAAAGAAGAAGAAAAAATCAACCAGATCGGTTATTGAATTTAGTCTGACTCATGACATCGAACACTTTATATTTTATTGGAACAAAACAATAAAATAAAACTAAATATTGACAGTACAAACACCAAAATTTTACTCTGGAACAATGCAGATTTAAAAAAAAAATTGAATATTCTTCCACCTCATCCACTCAATATTCTTTCAGTAGTATTCTGTTTCTGTAATTGTTTAATGTTTACCAAATCATAATTTTCATCATATAATTTGCTACCATATGAGTCGCATGTTTCTCTAGAGGCGACGCTACCACATGGTGCGTGAGAGAACTCACCTAGATGAGTTCTGTTGCAGGAACTCCCTGACCAGAAGTTTGATGTTGGTGATGTTCCTCCCAACTTGAAGGATGGAGTTGTTTTCCTCCGTTTGTTCGTAGTCGAAACGGTAGACGTGGCTCGGTCCGACGTGCTTCTTACCGATGATCCCTAGAGCAACAGAAAGGTGTTACTACATCGTTGTTATGTCCTGTCTATTACACAGAATCTGACGACATCAAACTTAAATCTTCACACATTAGAATCAGCTGTTTTTACCACTTTAACGTTCAATAGTTTTTGACTTTACTTTCCTTTCATGACCAAGGGTGTACAGCCAGTGATAATAAAGTACGTATAACCATTAATTAATAAATACAGATAACAAGTAAAAATTTAGTACTACAATGTTTTTATAAAGTTATAATCATCATTATTATTATTTATTGATTTACATTATTATCATAATTTTTTTAAAGAAAGTTAAGTTTACAAACTGTAATTATTATTAGAATGTTTTGTAATTAGTTATGACAAAAACAAATGTTTTGTCAATATAGGTAGCCAGCGGTTTAGCCGAGATCGTTTAACCGGTTCCCACTCGAACACCGAGGTTAAGCAGAATCGGGCGTGGTCATGGGTAGAGTGGGTGACCACTCTGCCCTGAAACTCACGTATACTGCTGGTTAGAGCAGATGGAGGGTTCGAAAGCTAGTGTAACGGCTTCGTTCTCCTCGACGTCTGCTCGGCAGTCCGGCTTAGTGGAGGAACCTACATGACTGTCAAAGTTACACCGTCCTTTCAGATGGGTCGTTAAGCCATTGGGCCCCTTGGTACTTTTCGAAAGGAGTAGGCTACGTGCCGGTACCGGGTTTCCCCTCCTCCCTTCTGTTCATACTTCATCCTCATCTATCGCCACTCATCGTCTCGATTAGCCAAAGTGCATAAATATGAGACGTTAAGCAATATTCAATCAATCAGTCAATATAGGTATTATACCCTAATATAGTTGTCACCCAAAACAAAGAGAATCACCTTAGAGAGCCATCTCTTGCTATGGACTCCAGAGTTGTTATTGGTTTTTACCTGTTCGGATATTGTGCTGCTTCAAAATCACTGGCAAGCTTTGAATGTTATCAAATGAATTGAAATGATGCACGCCTTGGTGAAGTCCGTACATTCCATTTTGATGAGTGGGTAATCCCGTCAGAATTGTGGAGCGGCTGTGGAATAGACAGAAAACTTAATGATCACTACGATTATTAAATTACATTTTTTTAATGAATTGAAGTATGAGTTAGTGGTGGATACAAGGGGTGGAGGGTACACATGATTCTATGAAATGTTGTTATTGTTTCAAATATTTATTTAATTTTGTTTTGTTTGATATATACCTACTAGTTAAAATTACTAAAGTAGAATTAGTATCAGTTAGGCCTATAATAAATTCTATTTATGTTTGGTATGGATCAATGGAATGGCCATATCAGTACTATTCGATGACCAAGGGGGTCTAGTGTTCAAACCAGCACAAAAACTATTAAGTAAGACTAACATATTTGTACCGGTAATATTTATAAAATTATATAGAGAGGAGGAGGTGAGATTCCTGAGGAGCACAGTGGGCAAGACAAGAAGAGATAGAATTAGAAATACGAACATCAGAGAGATGCTTGGGGTGGAGAAGTTAGGTGACAGGATGGGAAGGACACGGCTGAGGTGGTTTGGGCACATGAAATGAATGATGGAAGAGAGGATTCCCAGGAGAATATATGAGAAAAGGATTGAAGGGAGAAGATGGGGGAGACCAAGGAAGAGATAGAAGGAGACCAGAGCAAGAGACCTACATAATAGAGGAGAGAGCTGGGAGCATGTAGCAGAGACACAATGTGGGAGGATAGAAAGAAGTGGAAGAATTTGTTTGCAAAACCCAAGCTGGACCCTGCAAGTAAGAAGCGGCAATGGATAATGATGATGATAAAATTACTAAGTTATTACAAGTATGAAATAAATGACTATGAACATAAAAAGTTGTTGATTTCTATGATGGAAGCCTATGGCAGGGGTCGGGAACCTACCGCTCCGGACCTGCATGCGGCTAAGTCAGTTTTGCTAAGAAAAGTATCTAATATCCAAAGTCAACTAAGTCAACCTTCAGCTATTGCAAAATATCCCATGAAAATTGTTCAGTGTTATTGATTGTAGACTGTAGTGGTTTTCCACTTGGTGTAATATGAGAACTTTTCTTCCAATAAAAAAGTAACATTGAGTGACATGTTTTTGAAGAGTCATAGAACAGTTTACCCATGAAATATTCGAAAATGCTGTGCTGAATTCAACCATAAAATTAAAATTGCTTGAACATACGTAAATCAATTACACCTAGGGGAGTGTTTCCCAATTAATGAAATTGAGAAATATTGCTTGAACAGTGCACTATAAATAAAATTTTAAACATATTATGTCGTACACTTGTAACGTTAGGTAGGCCCTATATGATGTAGGGCCTAATTATTTTTCAATTATCCTACTATGGCTCCACCAAGCAATCACTTACAAATTTTCTATAAAATTGGCTCCTAAGATAAAAAAGGTTACCGATCCCTGGCCTATAGGAATAGGGGGTCCCATTTTGCCAATATTAGGGAACTAGCCTTGATTTCAAATTTACGTTTCACATTTTTGAGTATTTATAGAACACAATTAAATAATCTTCACAATTGAAAGAATTTTTTTTTTAAAAATCTGTAGTAACTACGGGGGTACAAAGTTATAGGGTCTGAATTCCTACGCCAACGCTCGCTGATGTGCCACGTCGTCATCGATGCGATGCCATCGCAGTTTGCAGCATACTCACCGACGGCAGCTTAAAAATGGCCACCTTGTGGCTTATGCCTTATGGTAGCTTTTATAACGCAACATTTCTTTTAATTTAGAAATCTAAACGATAACACAACTGACAGTAGTACAGGCACAGCTTCCTTCGAGTCTACGGCCAACTGCGTAGAACTCTGTGACGTCACACTACTTTTCGTGTTGTCTTTTGGCGGGAAGCCAGATTCAAATTTTCTTTGTTAAATATTGACCATAATACGAACCCGAAACAATTTTTTTATAATTATTATTTTTTAGTTGTTATTGTTAACATATTTGCATTTTGGAATGAAGGCTAGATCCCTATTGAAATAAGGTTTCAGGTGTTGGTTAATCTGTAAATTAAACGAACATACCTTGGGGAGCAGCTGCTGACAGATGTATATGCATTGTTGAAAATTAGACTTTTCTTAGCCAATGCATCGAGATTTGGTGTTTGGCAAATTTTATTAAGGTATGATCCCATTTCAAAGCCGCCATCATCAGCTAGAAAGTACAACAATAATAATAATAATATGTTGAATATTCTTGTATTTTTTATTATTCTAAATAAGCACACTTCATTCTCAATAGGTCTACATACATACATACATACATACATACATACATACATACATACATACATACATACATACATACATACATACATACATACATACATACATACATACATACATACATACATACATACATACATACATACATACGTACAAGCTCAAACAGCTAATTCATCCCCACATACTTAAAATGGTTTACTTTGCTCATGTTTAGATAGATTTATTGTATTTTACCTGCCCATAGGGCAGGAAGGCTAATGCAGGGCAAGTGTGCCCTCTGTAGCCTGACACAGTGATAACAGAGTTACAAATTAAACATTACATGAAAAACAACAAGAGAACATGACATTTATAAAGTTAGACAAATTGAAAGGCAAAAGGCGGATAAGGGTACTTGAATCGCGGTAGAGGTCTGAAGACTCGAGGACGCGAAACGAGGTCGTGAAGCTCATTCCTGCCGCCTGCGTGAAGACGTTGCACGTAAGCCCCTGCGAGGGTGTCGAGTCGAGCGCTGATACCACCGACGCCGGTTTGGGCATACACGTCTTCATTCCGCGTCATCGGAGGAAGCCGCGCGATGCGGCGAAGGATTCTTCGCTCCAGCGAGAAGTATTGCTGGAGACATCCTCCAAAGACGGGTGTCAGCGCCGGGGCCGCGTATTCAAAGAGGGGACGGATGAAAGTTTTATAAGTGTGCCGTAGAGTACGGAAACTGCATCCAGAAAGTCGCCACCGAAGCATCACGAGTAAATTTAGTCTCGACCGCGCACGGTTGATGACGTCACGGCAATGAGCACCCCAGTTCAGAATGTCTGTAAAGGTTACTCCAAGGTACTTGGCAGACCGACTAGGGTACACCGTAGCGCCCCAAAGTGAGATGGACTGACGGAGTGGTCGTTGAGACATTTTCTGCGTTTTGTGCCGGTGGTGAAAAAGGATAAGCTCATGTTCACTCATTCATATCATATGGCCTACTTTTCTGGGGTGCATCCCCCCATGCAATCAGAATATTCACCCTCCAAAAGAGAGCAATCCGCATTGTGGCTGGCATTTCCAGAAGGCATACTTGTAGAAAGCTTTTCAAAGAACTAGGAATTCCTACTCTGGCCTGCTCTTTTATTCAAGCTGCAGCGACATTTGTCCATTCCTACCGTAATCTTTTCCCTATAAACACCTCTGTCCACTCCCATTTTACAAGAGCAAATCTACAAATTCACATTCCCAACCATAAACTAACGGGCTAACCTTATTCTCAAAAGGTCCACAATATCTAGCTTTAATATAACAAGCTACCAAACAATACAAGAACCTCTCCCTCCATTTCAACTTTTAAGTCCAGCAATCAGCATGAAATCGTTTTTAAAAATCTTTAAGTTTCTACTCGCTCAATGTCTGCATAAAATGTAATGTAACGTAAATAGAAATACGTACCGGGTACCTATCTATTCATCAATCAATTATTACAGAGTTTGAGGCCTAGCTCAGTTGTATTTCATTTTTTGTACATTCATCCTAGGATATTAACATTATTAGGCTAGTTATTAGAATTAAAATTAGAATTATTCATTGCACTACCGTATTCCTCTTTATAGAGAATTGTGTTAGGCCTATACTGATACCATGTATTTGCCCAATGAATAAACTACTTAGGCTACTTACTTACTTACTATAACCATAAAAATATTATAATAGCCCTATAGGTCTAAATAAATATTAAAAATAAAATTTATTTACCCGCCTACCAGTAACTCTTCACTTTTATTTAATGACTACCAAACATAATTTTGTCAGGAAAATGAAGCATGAGTGAGCTTCAGCCTCCCACTGAAATTCAGTTATGTGACTGAGTAGGTAGACTCTGAATACAAATTTATTTTATGACGTCATACCTTATAATCAGTCTGTAGCTCATCAATCAATCGACTATCAATCATCATCTATCTATCTATTCATCTCTATCTCTATCCATCTATATATATGATAAAAACAAGGATCTTGGGTAAAACCGCGTCGAAAATAAGATGAACCAGGGCAGAGCCTGTTGTTTTTATCCTATGACGGGCCGCGAAAACCTACAACAATCCATATATATATTAAAATCAGCACAGGTATTTCTCGTTGTGTTGGGTCATCCCACTTTCCCTTAGGTTAATTTCATCATCGGTCACATAAACCCCTCATAGTCCATTCTACCACGTAAGTTGCAAGCAGAGCATAAATTACTAGACGTAAACGTCAAGTCCCACTTCAAATCCATCAATCACCGCTAATAAACCTACCGGTACTGTAATGAATGATAACAACTTATTCTTGTAGATTGTAGGCATATCTGAAATGAAATTTCAAATTTGTCTTCAAAAGTTATTTCTTTTTGGCATTATTTTAAACAGCAAAATCACATAGGCCTGCATTTTGTAATTTGTATTCAATATTGATCACTAAATGGTTTTATAGGTCTACAAGTATGCATGTAGGAGGGTACCTACAATTTTCCTCTTAATATTAAGATTCAGCTTATCTTTTTTTTTTGCTGCATTGCTAATCAGGCAACGTTGAAGATTAAAACTTAAAAGGGGACGAAGATTTCATCCCTGAAGGTTTTTTACGGTTGCATAATCATAAAAATTGCTCTTATAGGCCTACTTTCATAAAATTAATCTTTTAAATACAGATGGTTCAATTGTTCAACCAACAAACATTGTTCAATTCAAATTTTTCAATGGTCTCTTTGATGACATTAGTTATTATTCAAACGACATCCGGTAATAATTATTTTAAAAACATTGTCAACCCCTCCAAGGTAAATGAGGCTATGAGCCTACTTTGAACTTGGCGGGTTTTATCTAAAGATTTGTTTTCTTTTTCAACCTGCTGCACCACTACCAACTGCTGCCAACAAAAGAACTAAATAGCTAAGCCTACTTACCGATTATTAATAACGCGTTTTTGAGTTTATTTTCCGTTTTCACAACTCTTACAGTGATTGAAATTATAAAACAACACAATATCAATCCTTTGAAGCCCATTTTATGTTCTTAAAATCATAAAAGTACTGTAAAGGTGACAAAGTAAGGCCGGTACTCAACAACCTTCTGCTTGCGCGTCAACTTTCAACTTTCGGGCTGAGGAAGATGGTGTCTTTCCTTTCCGTGGTCAGTTGGTTCAACGCCTCCGTCTAGGGTTCATTGCCTGTAGGAGGCATTAATTTAAGTCGCTTTACGATCATAAGTTTGTAATTGTAGCCTAGGCTAGGGCCTCTTCGTTTGTATGTTAGGCCTAGGCATAAAACGTCTAGGTTTTAAGGCCTAGCCACTGGGCCTCCTACCGATCGTCCTAGGGCATATTTTCGTTTAATATTTTGTTGTTGTGTGACAGCTTGACGCCCACGTGCTCCTGGCATTGACAGCCTGTTTCAGCTGACGCAACACACAAATGACATGATCGTGTTGACGTGTTCGTTGAGAAGATACGCCGGTAAGCTGCCCAGCACAACCTACTTGGCATCCAGTATTTTGGTCTTAGGATCTAGATCATAACAGTACAGCACTTTACAAGGTAAACAATAACAATCTTCGTCTCGATTAGCCAAAGTGCATAAATATGAGACGTTAAGCAATATCCAATTAAATCGATTTCACCGTGTAGGCAAGCCTAGCTCACTGTGAAATTGGCTTAAAAAATGAAAGACTTATTTGCGAATGTATGTTTCCACTGGGGCCAACTAGCTACGTAAGTACCATAGTAGGGCCTATAGGGCCTAATGTTTTATTGGCATGTCATAATGAAGTAATGCCTTCTACTGATTGCAACACAGCAGCAAAATGGGAGTAAATAAAAGGAGTCTTTAAAATTATAATTATAGCTCACTTGTTGTTAGTGTAGTGTGGGAGGGGGGGAAGTGTCTCTGAGAAGTGAGAAGTCTGCCCGAGCCAGGTGGCAGCTCTAGCCAGGCCTAAGGACTACGCCATTCACTACGTATATCACAGCACTCAATCCGAATTGACTCAAGTCGGTTCGAGTTCAATTCGGTTTGAGTCTCTTGATATACACACTCGATTCGCATTGACCACAGCAGTCAATCCGAATTGACTGAATTCGGTTTGAGTTCAATTCGGTTTGACTTGAAGTGTATATCACGGACATTCGAAACGACTTCCTCAATCCTATTTCGATTCGAATTGAAGTTGTTGTTGTTGCAGTTTAAATTGATGCTACAAGATTCTATGAATAACACTTGAAAATACTATGTAGGCCTACTTGTATCTCTACCTACAGCTACGTAAATATAAAGCCTAATGTCTTTATTAAAGCCTCCAAGACGCCATTTTATTGTAAACATGTAATAAACACCGCCTGCCTAATAATGGTATTCACTGAAATCTAAATCTCTAAGGCAGTTTTGAATCCGGATTGAATGCGTATTGAACTGTATATCAAGCAATTTACTCATGTCAGTTCACTTTGGAAAGTGGATTGACTCCAATGCGAATCGAGTGTGTATATCAAGAGACTCAAACCGAATTGAACTCGAACCGACTTGAGTCAATTCGGATTGAGTGCTGTGATATACGTAGTGAATGGCGTAGTCCTTAGGCCTGGCTAGAGCTGCCACCTGGCTCTTGGACAGATTTCTCACTTCTCAGAGACACTTCCCCCCCCTCCCACACAAGCTATAATTATAATTTTAAAGACTCCTTTTATTTACTCCCATTTTGCTGCTGTGTTGCAATCAGTAAAAGGCATTACTTCATTATGAAATGCCAATAAAACATTATAGGCCCTACTATGGTACTTGGAAACGTAGTTGGTGGGACCCAACTTTTCAAAAAAAAAATTTTTTTTACTCAACCTACAAAACCTTTAACGTCGCTATTTAAAACAGAAAATGACTTTTAATGGAAAAGTACTTTCGTTTAAAATAGCGACGTTAAAGGTTTTGAAGTTTTTTTTGTTACCGGTACTGTTACATCAAAAACGTGATGATTCTATTTTAGATTTTTGGTGCTGGAATGTAATAAAATAGTACACAATGAGTTGTTCTTGACTTATTTCATCAATGGTGAGTGCTTATGTTGATTTTAGTTGAAAAAAACGGTATTGAAAAGTTGGGTCACACCAACTACGTAAGTACCCCTACTATAACCAAACAAACAGGATATTAGATTTCTTATCACTTAAACAATTCCTTACATCGGTGTAGGAACCAGGCCTTACAGGATATCAAGACAAAGAAAGGAACCCACTGCGGCCAACCAAGGAATGAACCTACCATTTTTGTACCGCCACCTTAACGTAATTTAGAACTATTTGAAGTGAACATCAGGCCTTCCCCCCTCAACACCAACTCACCTACCGGTTCTCCGCAATCCGCAATCACCAGCGCTATACTACCTGTGTTTTTAACCCCATAAATTTATTGTAGGCCTAGGCCTAAGTTTTATAGGCCTAATGGTTTAAAGTTAAAAGTAAAATTTGTAGCCTATCTTTTTGGGAATTAAAGCATCACCTTTCCGGGAGTCCGTCTGTGCGTTTGTCATGTCTCACAATAAAATCCGAACACGACGCCCAATTGACATGCATTTTGAATTTTTATTGTTGGCATTGTCCTATCAACAGGAATTAGCCTACTATAAAACTATAGGGCCTACATAATGTTTTTGGTGACCCTGTTAGTAAATTGGTGTAGGTAACACCCCACAAAGAACTACAAAATGCATGAGCCGGCACCTCCACAATTTTGAATGCGAGAACAAGCAACTGGCCTTTTTTAATGGCAATGTTTCAATTTGTTGGATATGGCCTACAAATATTGCAACTTTACAGTGGCGTATCCAAGAATTTACAATGGGGGGGAGTCAATATGCCAAACAGGGACAGGGTCTGAGGCGAAGCCCCAGCTGCCGGACGCTTTTTCGAAATTTCACGTATTTGACGTTTTGAATGCCTGTAAACATGTTTTTGAGTCATACAATAGCACAGCACCCAAAGTGCTATGCGAATCATCAAATTTCTTATTGTGCGAAGACTTACTTTGCACAATCAGAAATTTGATACCAGGAAGTCTTGACAAACTGAGTGACAAAGTAAATGTAAATTTGGAAGGATTCCTCGAGTCCGCACACACGCCTCACGTATGAGAATGCTAGGAGACTTGCAAAGACGTTGTCTAGAAATGACTACAAAAACTACACTGACAAAATTACTAGTGAAACTGCGTCTAATCCGAAGAGTTCTGGTCACTAATAAATTCACGTAGGAAATCCGAAAGAATTCCCCTCGAAGTGTACTCAGACGATAACACTGCAACCGAACATCACAGACCCGCCCTTTTCAATGACCACTTTGCAAGCAATTTTTCCCCGCCTACTACCCATCCGATAACATCTCCCCTACAAACGAAGTGTACCTTCTCTCTCGCTTGTCTTACAACTGATGAGAGGGAAATACGCAATTTCATTACCAAACTATCTCCGCACCGTGCTACTGGCCCTGATAACATTAGTGCAATTTTTATCAAACGTACTGCACCTCAATTAGCTTTCCCATTGTCCATCTTATTCAACAAAATTTTTTCATGTGGTGTGTTTCCGGACTGTTGGAAAACGGCAAACGTGGTCCCCATATTAAAATCAGGTGACAAGAAACATGTTAATAACTATAGACCTATTTCACTTCTTCCCATTCTGTCCACGATTTGTGAGAGAATTATTCACCAGCGACTCCTAACTTTTACACTACCACACCTGTCGCAAATTCAACACGGATTTCTACCAGGTAATTCCTGTCAGACCAACTTAGTGATGTTACAACAAGAGGCAATGTCTGCTGTGGAAGCCGGAGAGCAACTCGATGTTGCATTCATCGATTTTGCGAAAGCTTTCGATTCGGTGAGTCACAGGCATCTATTGCACAAGATCGAACATCGCTTCGGAATTCACGGTAATTTCCTTGCTGTCATTGCCAGCTTCCTTAAAAACCGTCTTCAACGCGTCGTCATCTCTGGGGTCGAATCCGGTTGGGTCAGTGTGACCTCTGGGGTCCCCCAAGGAAGTGTCCTTGGGCCCCTCCTCTTCACACTCTTCATGGATGATATGCAAGACTCTGTTGACTCCTGGATTTGCGACTTCATGTTGTATGCTGACGATTGCAAACTCATGAAACGCATTCGGGATGCAAGTGATGTAATCATGCTTCAACGCGGACTTGACTTGTTTTACCGCTGGTGCTCCGACTGGGAAATGATCCCGAACCCCAGGAAATGTTCAATACTGTCTATAACTCTCCGTCGTGTCCCCCTTCTCCATGGCTATCAATTGGGTGGTGAAGTGATTCAGCGTGTTGAGAAGCAGCGTGACCTGGGAGTGACTGTGGATGGGAAACTACTGTTTGTAGATCATATTGATACAGTCACCTCCAGGGCCATGCGTCTTCTTGGAATGATGTACCGTTTCACCGAAATTCGTGACGTCATGGCCCTTCGAACCTACTTCACTGCATGTGTGCTACCCGTCGTTGAATATGGTTCTGTAATTTGGGCTATGTCTGCTCCGTCAAATCTGAAGAAGTTGGATCGTGTTATGTCTTTTTTTCTTTCAATTGTTAAACATCGAGTTACAAACTTTCAGAACACTTCAAAACCTGAAATTATGTCTTCTCTCAATTTATGCTCCTTAACCAGTCGTCGTTCTCTGGCCGATTTTAAGTTTTTTCATAAAATCGTTAATGGGAATCTTCGACCTCCATTAATCAATTTTTTCTCCCTACATGTCCCTTCCCGCCTAACCAGATCGACTCAACTGTTTCATTTACCTATTCCTCGCCTGGAAATCATCAAACGCTCCCTCTTCTATCGGCTACCCTTCACCTACAATTTACTTGCCACACCCACCCTAGACATTTTTGCAAACCAGCGTGAGTTCATAACGAACGTAAAACCCCTTGTTAGCCAGGGTTAATTTTGCTATTTAATTTTTAATTTTAATTTTAATTTTAATTTTAATTTTAATTTTAATTTTAATTTTAATTTTAATTTTAATTTTATTTTTATTTTTATTTTTATTCTTTCTTTCTTTCTGTTTTTGCTATGACCTATCATTCATTGTTCATGCATTCATGTATTTCGATTCGTATTTCCTCTGTTATCATGTTTGGTTTAAGTTAGTATAAGTTAGTTAGTAATGTTATTATGTTTATAACGCACAATGTAAAATGGCCTATGGCTGTATTTGTGTCCAGTTTGAATAAATAAATAAATAAATAAATAAAATAAGTAATTATGTAAATATAAATATAATAGGTACGTAGTTAGGTTGCTCCCTCCTTAGGCTATATTTTTCTTCAATCTATCATAGGCCTAGGTAGGCCTACTCATTTTTTTTTTTTAATGGGCATGGGGGGTTTAAACCCCATAATCCCCCCTTGCACATGCCACTGCAACTTTATCACTATCATTATCAATCCAGGGATTAAGGGAAACTATCAGATGTTGTCAGAGGTGGTCAAGCTCAGAGTTGGGGAGTAACTTAACAAAAGTAACGCGTTACTATTACAAAATCGGGAACTTTTTAAAGTAACTGATAGTCATTTTTGGTAACTTTCAATATACGTTTTAGTTGAAAGTTACTTTTGTTTTGCAGCCTGTACTTTGTCGAAATAAACATTGCATTCATCAGGATAATCATCTCGACATCAGGTTTTCCCAATAATGAAATTGGATTCTTGTCCAAGGCCTCGTTTCCGAAAAAATCTTGCATCAGCCGTCAGCTAGGGACGGCAACCCCCTCACCCCTACGTATTGTGGTAAGGCTAGGCATTGACGGTCATCCTAGTGTCATGTGTGGCAGCGAGATTGCTTATTTTGGTGACATTTTTGTTTCAATCGCAAATTTGCAGCCCGAGTTTCCTCTAGCTAGGGCACATGTTGTGTGTTATACGCTCATTATCCTCAATAATATTCATCGTCACAAGAGTTGTGTTACCGTTACATTCAGTGTTTGTAAAAGTTAATCTAATTAGTAGAAGCAAGATAGTAGAAGTGGCCTGTTTACAGTCAATTTAGGTATGTAAATTCACATTAAAGTCAGAGTCATCAATACATTACCGATATAGGCTACATTATTGAATTGTATTTCATATTGATTTTAATTTATAAGTATGAGTTTTCTAAAGTTTTTTATTTTCGTTCAATTAGCATTTCTGCCACGAACGCCGCAAAACCAACTTTTACTTACGGTAGTTACTTTTTATGGTAACTTAACTTTCCAGTGACTTTATTTTTGGACTACCGGTAACTTTAACTTTAACTTATTACTTTTAAAGTCCACTAACTTAACTTTTAAAAAGGTACTATTTTTGACTTACTTCCCCAACTCTGGTCTAGCTTCAATCACCCTACAATATGATGTCCTAGGATATAGATATTTATTGTTCGATTTGTTTAATTAGGTAGGTACCGCACTGTTTTAGAAAATAAAGATATAGGGGCTAGGGACCTATTATTGTAGCCTAAACTTGTCTATTAGCTTTTGACACAACTAACACTTTTAATCAGTAATTGCACAGGAATATTTAAATGACTCACATAGCCCAGGGTAAAACACACAGCTACCCCCTCTGCATAGACTCTAAATTAAAAGAGCGGAAAAAACACTCAAATCGAGTGAAATTTCGCTCCTTTTTTAGCTTGTATTTGCACCACTCTTTCTGAGTGACCACCACTCCTAGAATTGAGTGAAATAATTCCACTCAATTATAGAGCGAAATTTTCACTCTGAAATAAGGGTGATAATCGCTAATAAAAGATCGAAATTCACTCAAATAATAGCGATATTTTGGCTTCAAAGAAACTCTCTATTTAGGCTATTAATTACTCAAATAGAAGCGAAAATCACTCAAAATTGAGACAACTTCCCTAAAAAAATATCGAAATTCAATCAAAAAGTAGCGGTGGGAGGGAAAGGGAGATAAATCGCTCAAGTAGCTTTAAATTCAGTGTATACGTATTGCATAAAGTACACATGATATATTATGTTATTTTCAACTCATGTTAATAGGTCAATATCTTAAAACTACAAAATAGTATTATAGCAGCTGTATGCAAACATCATATTGATATGTAGATGGACGACTGCGTTCTCTCTCTTCACTGTGGGTGCCCATGAAAAGGCATGCATATAATAATTTCCATTAAGTTTTATCAATTCAAGGCCTACACATGATATAATTTGTTGTTTTCAACTAAAACAATGAAAACACAATGAACTATTCGTGCATATAGAAGTACAACAGATGTCGACATTTAGGCCCTACCTTTTACTTTTCGGCGTTTTCCGCAGAAATACCCTTCCTATTAGAATGTTGCACACTTCATCACTACACCAGTCATAACCATTTTTCCTTGAAGACTTACACTGGCAATGCGCACACGGTCACGAATTAACAGACACTGACGAGTTGGTTTCGACGATGCCGGACGTGGACAGAGGACCGTTGATATATATTGGAATGCCCCTACCTCGTTCTTTGTCATGAGTACATGAAAAGCAATTACCAGTGACATGTTTGAAACGTCGCCGGTAAAATCTCTGCTATTCATCCCCTAGACCTGGCACCGATCAGGACAATACAGTTGACATACAATAAGGAGAAGCCCCATTCATCGCTTAGATAAATCTCAACACTAATCCTTTGAACAAGCTTTATGCATCGCTCACTATTGACTCAACAGCGCTAACTAAAGAGCGGTGTCACATGGTCACTCAGCACATTTGAGCTAAATAATGATCACCCAATACATCGAGTGATAATTCCAGTTAAAATTGAGTTACGAACACTCAAAACGAGTGAAGAGACCATCCGCTCGGCGTATTGAGTGAAACAATCCACTCAAATAATTTAGCGTGTAGATATTAGTATAATACTGTATGTATTACCTTGACTAACTAAACATATGAGGTCTATCTATTTATAATATACAATATAATATATATTATAATATAAAACTTGACCCAACGATACGCTTTGAATGCAGTGGAGATCAAGCTGAGCAAGTCAACACTGAAAAACAAGACATAGCTTCAAACCAACAATACCATACTATGCAGACAAATACCATGCAGACCCAATACATGTCATCGGATTGTTTGTTGGTGCAAGGGGGACAATCCCAAATTTTTTTGTTGATTTTTGCAATACATAGCCTATTAATTAGGCAAAACGCTGATATACTTGCTCCAACAAAAGAATGCAGATGCTTGGAAGTGGTGGGGGTAGAATGAATGCGCGGTACATGGAATGTAGCCTTTTTGTATGAAGGAGAAATATCTTTTACCAACGCAAGCAAAATTTATCTGTGCTAGATCACAGAGTTCCTCATGTGCTAGATCCACGCTGAGCTAGTGTGAACAGAGTTGAAAAAGTTGTTATGTTGGGAAAACAATTTCGAGCCATCTGCATTCTTTCGTTGGGGTCACTTTACAAGAGGTTTCAATGGTGGCATTAAAAGATTCCATTGCTATTCTTAGGAATCACCTTTATGGTCTAAACATGTGCAATTTTTTAATTGTATTATTATCACTCATTTCTTATATTTGTATTTAAATTTTAAACCTCTTTTTGATTGTTATTAATCAATGAATGTTATTTTTATTCTGTGTCCTTGTGGCAATTGTATTTGTACAACAGAGTTTTGTTTTGTTAAAAAATAAAAGTTCTCTCTCTCTCAAAACTAAAACAATAAGGTTAGGTACCGTACTTTATGAACTAGTAGGCCTACTGTAGTGAACTAAGGACTATTTAATTCCTAACAAAAGCGAGTTGTGAGGTTGATTTTGCATGAAAATTTTACAAAAAAAGTTGGTCCCCCAACCAACCCAAGGTCCAAGTTGTAGGCCTAACAAATTGCTTGAAATCCAATTCTTGAGACTACAGGACTCATGTACATAGGCCTACAATGAGCCAAGGAATGTCCAAGTTTGTTTTAAAAAAATTGTGAAGGTCTGACATTTCTAAAATCTGCCACTGTATTAAAATAAAAAATACCTACTGGTTTGGTACCTACCCTATCATATTTTTATCCTCACCTAGTACGTACCGATACCTACCGAACTAATTTCAATGTTTCCCCTCCCAGATAAAGCTTTTACAAGCAGAGTCATGAGGGACAAGATCCTTCTTCTGTTTGATGTGGACGGAACGCTAACGATGCCAGTGCAAACTATCAAACCTTCTATGGAGCAATTCCTGTTGTCATCAGTCAAGCCCAAATATTCCCTTGGGCTAGTCGGGGGCTCGGATTATAAGAAGATTGCTCATCAGATGGGTGGAGATGATGGTAAGATGTAAAACTGTTCATACAAACCATTTATTTGTATTTTGCATTTTTTGTCTACTTGTCCTCCTTAGTTTGGCCTAGTTAAGACTGTAAAAAACATTTGTGTTAAGCTTGTAATTGGTAAGTTATCAATTATTTTTATTTTTTATTATTTTAAATTGAACACTAGCCTACTTAAGAACTTAGCCTAGGCGTATGCAACTTCCATTGTTGCAACCTATAGCCGATTATGACTAAGTAGGCCTACGTTAACAGTAACTAAATCCCTAAAGTCAATAGTTTGAAGTTGAGCTTGGTCCTACCTCGTTTGAAGTTGAGCTTTGTGTTTGTGACACGACATGTAGGCTACCTTCTCTTTGTGATTTTTTGGAACACGGTTGAGGGCCTCGTAAGTTGTAACCCTTACCAATTTAGGTAGGAGGTACCCGGTACCAAAATTTATAGTCTCTACTATAGAGGCTTAGGCTCTGAAGCACTTCCTAAAATTAGGTTTTCTGTATCTTTCTAGTGATCAAGAAATACGACTACGTATTTGCTGAGAATGGATTGATTGCGTATAAACATGGCGTCCTATTGGAATCACAGGTGGGCTTAGTATGTTCGTACGACGACGATAGATACGACAATTTATTTACCTGTAACTTGTTCTTAAAATATTGAAAACTCTGTTAGGGTATCTTCTGTAAGCACTTTCATCTTGGATTGTCGAGGGTCAGGTCAAGATTTTACAACTTTTATGGGTGGAGGTGCTGGTCCTAACTCGTGTGTTTAGATACAACATGGGACTGCTTGTTTGCCCCCCCCCCCCCAAACAACACACATGAACACATCTCTATGAAATTAGGATTGGAATTTTCTATATCAATTTGAATATTGTTTTGGGAAATTGAATTAATTAGTTTTCCACTGTTTTTCGCTAGAGATTATATTTAAACCAAATATTTATCGGCATCGTTCGATTCATCAATGTATTTTAGTATTAATTTGTAATTTGTTGTGGGAGGCAGCACAATAATTTTGTAGCTTGGGGATGAAAAATTATTGCAAGATTCTTTCCAAGTAAAATTCATTAGCTGTTTTAACATGCAGGATTTAGTTTAGTACCAAAACTGATTGTCAAAACACAGCCCTACTTATTAACTATTTTTGTTGGGTTGAATTAAATTATACATACCCGGTGGTTAATAAATATATCTTCCTTGTGCATCCCTGCTGATAATAGAAAGCTCTTCTCAATATTCCAAATGTATGTATTTCAGAGTATCCACAAGCACATGGGCGAGGAGAAGCTGCAGGCCCTGACCAACTTTGCCCTGATGTACATGTCTTCGCTGACGCTCCCGGTGAAGCGGGGTACGTTCGTCGAGTTCAGGACGGGCATGATCAACTTCTCCCCCGTGGGCCGGAGCTGCAGCCAGGAGGAGCGCATACAGTTCTACGAGTACGACAAGGTGCACAAAGTACGAGAGAAGTTCATTAAGGCCCTCGAAGAGAAGTTCCCCGACCTTGGACTCAAGTACAGCATAGGTAAGGAGTGATGGCTGCTTGAGAAGGTGAGCATGTTAGTTAACCCTCCGTCACTCGCGCGGAATTTCTTAACACCATCCCTCGCGTGGGGTTTCTCAAACCCCAAATTATTTTGGGCTGTAATTAGTGCAGTAGAATGTTTTGGATATTTCTTTCTGTGCTCTTATGATTTGTGGAACTACTATTTAGGTGGTTGTTACTGGGAGGACAGTGAAATAAAATGCCAATGAACCTTTTTGTATGAAATATTTTTTTATTGTATTTTCAGATTTAAAAAAATGGTCATTTTCAAAATATTTCAAAAATGTGTCAAACTAATGCAATTTTACGTTTTGTTTTACTTTTTAGTAATAAACATGAACCAGTTAGTAAATTGCAAGAAGAATTTTTCCAAAATTACAGAATTTCAAAATTTAAGCCAAAATAGCATTGAGTTTCTGTATGCAGTTACAGTAACGTGATCACTCGCGCGGGGTTTCAGCAACCCCAGCCACAATCAGACCGGCAATATAACAAAACTAAAAGCTCTAATGAATAGAGGGTTACAAATTTCGCTAACAGATAGAGTGACTTGAAGGTACTGAGAATCTAGAGTCGGTAAAACAGTCCGATGCAGAGAAACAGAGTCGAAGACCCTGGGGTTTGTAGAACACGCGAGGGACCGAGGGTTAAGTAGATAAGAAGATAAATATGTAAGATGCCGACGTTTGGTAAAGGAAACGCTAAATTTTGACCACACACATAAAAGTATGTGATGAATAATCGTGGTCACGGAGGACAACGGGATTCACAATGATTTAGGGATGGTTGTGGTAGCAAAGTAGGGGATGCAGAATTATCATTATCCATTGCCGTTTCCTTCTTCTGGCAGGGTCAGCTTGGGTTTTGCAACCAAATTCTTCCATCCATCCATCCATCCATCCATGAGATGTAGAATATTTTTGTATAATATGATGTATAATATGAAGCATGATAACAAACAAGGCAAAACTGGAAAGTGAAATCTCCAAAACAGTAGCCAAGGCCAAAACCTTCTATCATCAGGTAAGAAAGTTCATCATCATTATCCATCACCGTTTCCTGCTTCTGGCAGGGTCAGCTTGGGTTTAGCAACAAAATTTTTCCATTTCTTTCTATCCTCCCACAATCGTATCTCTTCCACATCTTCCCAGCTTTCTCCTCTTGCCTCCAAGTCTCCTGCTACGATGTCCTTCCATCTCTTCCTTGGTCTACCCCGTCTTCTTCTTCCTTCTTCAATCCTTCTTTCATACATTTTCTTGGGCATCCTATTTTCCCCCATTCGTTTCATAAGAAGTAAGAAAGTTGTTGTGGAATAAAAATTTCCCAGCCAATTAGTGTAAGCTGTTGCTGTACAAGGTGTACTATTTGCCAATTCTAATGTATGGTGCTGTGACTTGGACGTTGGGTGTGAGGGACTCAAATAAGATACAAGCTGCAGAAATGAAATTCATAAGGAGTATAGCGGGTGTATCCAAGCTTGAAAAAATCAGGAGTGAAAAAATAAGGAAGAGTGTTGGTGTTGACAAGCTTCTGTTCAAAATAGGAAGAGAAAGATTGAGATGGTATGGACACATGAGAAGTACTAAGAGCAGAACTTGAAAGTGGAAATATTAGCAGAAGAAGACCTGGTAGACCAAGAGAGAAGTGGGAAGACCAAATAATAAATTATGTTGAAGAGAGAGATGAGTGTTGGGAAGAAAGAGCTGAGCAGAAAGACTACGGGAGGACAGATGGAAATGGCGTAAGCTGGTGGTAAGAAGCAAGAAAGAGGAGGACGATATTGACGGAAAAGATGAAATGGAAGACGAAGAAATTAAAGGAAAAGAGAACATGACAGGCCCGGCAAGCCGGTGTTAATAAACTCTGTGTGCCCTAGAAAATCTGGCGGTTAGCCACCACTTGACCAGACTTATGTTGGAAACAGGTGTAAGAAATATATATATAAGTGTAAGTGACTCTTTTTATTTAATATTGCAAATTTCCTACATAATAATTCTTAAAAACATCTTGCAAAATTTATTTCTTGTAGTTATGCCCTTTCACATTGACTTCACACTGAAAAGTTGAAGAGTAAAAATCTTCCAGCTTGTTGGACACTGCTCGACAAGAGAGAAGTGGATAGAAAAGTTACCTTGGAGAGTTGATCGCGATTGGTCTCTCTGTTGTCATTGAACACAACTCTTGACACCATGCTCATGCTTTCTGTCTCTGCTCAAAAGTTTCCTGTGTAAAGGCTTCGAAATGTTTCTCTTTCTCTAACTTCCCAGTGTATAGCACGCTTTAGCACATCCAAATGCATGATGTTTTTAAATAATTTTATCTAATATAATTTTAGAAATGAACCACTGAGTTAAATAATAGATAGCTGTCCAGTGAAAAACAAGTGTAGGCCTGCTTAACCTTATTTCACCGAGGTATCCATTCCACACTAGATTGCTCTGCCCAGTTGTTGAGAAGTTTGTAATAAACTGGTATTGGACGGGACTTGAGCAATCATACATTTGTTTTCTCCGACAGGTGGGCAGATAAGTTTTGACGTGTTTCCCATTGGCTGGGACAAGACGTACTGCCTAAAAATCCTTGAGAAAGAAAGTTTTGACCAGATTCACTTCTTTGGAGACCGCGTGGATGAGGGAGGCAATGACTACGAGATATTCTCCGACAAACGAACCATCGGACACAGAGTGACGTCGCCCGAAGACACGAAGCTTCAGCTCGAGACCATGTTTCAACTAATAGATGAGACGCATCACGAGGCTGTTTAGCACTACAGTGAAATCTCATAATTTACAAATGAAGAAGGAGCACTATTGCAAAAGGTTTAGTGTGTGTCAAACTGAGAAACTTGCATGTGAAAAGTGAATATTATTTATGGACGAAGTCAGGTAGTCAAAATTAATTCGTAACTGTTTCGAATACGTACCTGTTTTCTCCATAACTGTGCTGGGGACCACTATTTGCTAGCTCTGCAGCAATCACTTCCAATCAAAAGTTGCGTGGCCACCTTACCTTCACAACATACCCGAATGTAATTGGCCTACGTAAACTTGATCCATCTGTTGGTAAAATTATGTCAATAGGTGTGTAGGCATCTAGGCATATTTACAATTCAACAATGTTTTAGGGCCTATTTGGATAGAAAACGGAATATCTGCTGCAAAGATCACGGGCTCTGCAGAAATTTATGTACCTTGAAATTTACATTCGTCATTGGAACTGCAAAACCTCCTATCGGCACTTTTTCTGGAAACATGTATTTTTTTGTCTTGTTGTCTTGTCTTGTTGTTGTATAACATACTTGGCAGTATGTTATTCCTAGGCATCCATTCTGACCAATGGAAATGCGTTTAAATAGTGGTTTGTTAAACCTCCAATGAGTATAATATAAGGAATGAAGGACACTGTTTCTGTAGGCAGAGTTTTGCCAGTTTGTTTGTATACAAATTGTTAATCATATTCTCATAGCAATAGAAAGCTAAAATTACACAGTTGTTATCTAATATAAAGATGTCATTTAAACAACAAAATTTTAAAGAAAAATCTATGTATTTACTTGCTTTATAGGTTTTGCATGTCTGAATTATGCAGCACTTATTTTGCATCAGATTTTAGAAGATTGGTTAATAATATTGATTATAATGGTCACCTAAAGCGCACCCATTTTGAACTGATAATTTTCAAATCATACCCGAGGCTATACTCGCTAAATCAGTATGATCTGGCATCGATAGGGTTTTGCAATTCTGAAATCTTGAACAATTGGTTTTGCGAATTTTAGATAGGACCGGTTTATAAATGTTTGGTCTACCTAAACTAATTTCGAAATACCTGAGCCAGTTTTGCGTTTCAACGGAAGATGCAGTGCACAGACCCAAGAATAACAATTTAGAACATTACGTATTTTATGCAGTACTGGTGTTTTTATCATTTCACAGTAAAGTAGGTTGTCCTATATATCACTGTTTTGCCTATATTGGTTCATCATTTCTAGTTTATATATATTTCTTATGTACGTTTTTTATTTACTAGAAGTAGCTTATATCAGTGTATATGTGGCACATCTGAGTGGTGTTGTATCGGGTATTCAGGTCTACCATATCAATGCCACGGCGCTCTAACCACTTCACCACTCCAGGTGATGGGAGTGTTTTTATTTGTTTTCACTTTTTGAGCATATTATTTTTATTTTATTATATACTCATCAGTTTGGCGAACTTTTATTCTGAATTGTAGTAAATAAACATACACCCAGGGAGGTACCGTTAACCAGTCGAGATGAATTTACACACTTTCTGTCATAATAGTCCTCTTGTAATACCGTTGCAGTTCGTTCTGACCCCGATATAAGCCTCATTGCATGAGATTGGGTAGAGAGTCTGTCATCAGCTCCTATGGGATAACTTGCAACAGCGAGGCCTATCACAGCTATAGTACTGTCCCATGGACGGAATGTCACTATACTTGCTAAAACCTTCCTTGCAAGTTTGCGTGTTTACATTGCATTTTATTTATAACGTTTCGCTTATTAGTGATTATTGGAAAATAGATTTAGATTACCTTGGTGCGAGTGATGTTCATACTTTGTGTGTACTACAGCAAGCTCAAATAAATACCCAAAATGTACTACATTAAGTGTGTCTGTTATTGATTTGCACAAATTTTGTTGTCTTTGAATAGTTGTGAAACTGTGTTATTACCATATTTAGGCTATTTTAAATCACTTTTAGTTTTATTCCCATGCTTTTAGTGAATTTAGTTAGAACATGGATTGTACAATACATATATGGAATTGAGCCATCTTGAGTACATACATTTCAGTTCTCAATGATTCATTGACGTTATACGTTTGTTTTACCCGAGTGCATAGTTTTAGATCTTTCAAACTTATAAATAAAACCCAAAATGTTATAAATAATTGTTTTAAAATAAATTTATTAAATAAAAATGTCTAGGTTTCCACAATTATTGACTGAGACCTTATCCCCCCCAAATACAAAAGTTTGTAAAGAAAACGGCAGCCAAACTCTCCTTCAAAAGACTTCGGCTGTGAATGCTGTGAGATATAGAAGTTGAGCCAAGTATTTCATTCTTTCTCCCTAGTTTCGCATTGAAAAGAAGTAAGATCATTTCGCCTGTTGATGAGCGCCAAGCCAACCATTTTCGTGTTAAAAAAAGTAACAATTTTAAACTCAAAATTATAAAAAAATTCCTTGGCCATTGAATTTGGTTCATAACGAGAACTCTAAAAAGTCAATGGCCAGGTATTTTTTTTAATGATATTGAGTTTAAAATTTTTACTTTTTTTACCACGAAAATGGTTGGCTTGGCGCTCGTCAACGGGCGAAATGATCTTACTTTTCAATTTTTTTTTTTTTAAATTTCTTTGACTTATGCTTTATCCGATTATAATGATTTTTTCACAGAATTTTAATTTTATGAATTCTGTGAAAAAATCATAAAAATCGGATAAAGCATGGAGGTGTAAAAGTCGAAGAAATTTTTAAAAAATCGAAAAAAATCGTAAAATTGCGATTTTCATGAGAAATAATTTTCCGATTGCGCTAAAAAACGTGGCAGTTCTAAGTTCAGAGATTTCGAAGGCCTCCATAAAATTTCTTCGCAATTGGTGTATCGGTTTAGCCGGAATCGTGTTAACAAACAGACAAAAATACAAACAGAAAAAAAACATTCCGGATTTTTTTCTTTAGTGTAGTAGAATGGAATCTTCGCTACGCTCATCCAACCATCTATTATCACAAGTTATGTACTGGAGGACTATTTGTGTAAAATTATTTTGAAGAATTCAATAATTATCCTAACCCAGGGTTAAATCCTACGGGAATAAGCCCCAGGGCAGCTGTGACATTGTCTTCTTATGTTTTGTATTTGTATCCAAGTTATTATTGAATAAATTGCGTAATTCTAGTACAAAATGAAATGAAAATGCAAATTAGGAGATATTGGTCTATTTATTTTCTCGCAAATTTATTCAGAGTCAGATTCGCGCTCAAAGAGGCGTTTGATACAGATTGTCTCCACCTTTGCTTTAGCCCTCTTCATGGCCCTGTAAATCCGCTTGATATCTCTCGCTGCCCTCGTCTTGGTGATGGCTTCGGCCGCAGCGTTTGTCTGCCGCTTGATCTTGTTCTTGAGCAGGCGCTTCATGAAGCGTTCTCGGCTCTTGCAGTAAAGCTCAATCTGTTCGGGTGCGCGCCAACACAGTGGTGTCGTCGGCAGAGGGTGGACGTTTACCGTCGGGGACGGAACCAAGCAGCCCACGTACACAGACACCGGAGTGCTGGCCTTAAGGTTGGGATTAACAGCTTCATTATGTACCCTCAACCACAGATTCTTTAACCAGCGATCTATCGGTGAACGGTCAATCAATAATAAATCAATTAATATTTAATACAATTCAGAAATTAACAAATCCATTTCGTTCGAACCTGGGTCTCCCACATTCTAGGTAGGACGGAACTAGACCAAGACGGTAACATTTTAACTTCTGAATTATTGTAGTTGCATTATAGATCTGAATTGATGAATTATTTCTGAATCGTTTTAAATATTAACAATTCCACCTTCGGGAGTGTTTCGGGACCAACCAAATCGGGAAATAATAAATCAATTGTTAATACATCTTGCGCTAAAGTTGGTTTCAGTTAAGAATGCCACCACTGAGTGATAGCAGCTCTGTCGTCTTCCGGCTACCTTTGCACTGCGGCCAGTTCCAGTTGTTAGGAAATAACTTCACATGACAGTTCTTTAAAAAGTATCGATTTTCAGCATTAAAACTAGGGATGCACACAATAATTGATATTCTTGATCAATAATCGATATTGGATAAAATCTCGGTAATCGATGACCAAGAGTCATTATCGACAATAAAATATCAATACATTCTAATTGGTTGAAAACGACCTAAAACACGTCAATAAGGTCACAAGGTGTCTAACTTGAGATTTATGTTTGGGAGCGTACTTAGCTGATAGCGGGAGGAAACAGGACGAACAACTAGTGGCATGAGATTGTATTGTTTTGAATTTGATTTACCACATTTGAGATACCATCGATGTCAGAACGGGCTTGAATTTTTTGTTGGTAATATCGATTCGATGACATTACCATTTCAATAATCGACAAAGAAAAAAGTATTGTTGTGAATCCCTAATTAAAACTGCTTCCTAAAATGGAAACCACTTATTTTAAGTAGGCTAAAGACTTTGATGAACTGGAAGATAAACAGTGGGGCAATGGTCAAACCATAGGTCAAACTAATCTCCCACCAGAGTGCAGAACAATCGGGGTTTGGTCATAGTTGTCTGTACATTGATAAAATAGGAAATTTTACAACATTTTGATGGCAGTGAATAAGCCTATTGTTGTGGTAGGTGTCAGATTTCCCACCAGAGTGCAAAACGATCGACGTTTGGTCACCGCCATGTGTAGGCCTAAGTAGTACCACTGGAACCACAATGTAAAGAGTCCTGTGGCCAAACCCCAATCATGCGACCCTGGCGGAGAATCCGGGTGAACCAGCTGGGCATTGCCCTGTCGTGTAAGAATAGGGAATATAGCCTACCTTTACTATTTTTATCACTCCACTACATTAAAGACTTCATTCTTCATACGTTCATATTTTTTATTATTTAGATAAGATTTTCATTTATAAAGTAAGCTGAAAGTTACATCAATTTAATAATGGCGGGAATAACACTATTAGGTATTGTTACAAATCTACCTATCTGGTAATGCCAAACAGTGATATTAACCGTGTAATCTAGAAGGCAGTAGATTATTCATTGATCCAAAGACATTAAAGAGCTTAGCGCATAGGTCAACAATGCTATAGCATGCTCTAGACCATAGATACTACTATAGACCCAAATCTTGACATCATGTGCTGTTTGCGCGGGAAATAAAATCCTACAAACTTTGTGCCTCAATACAATTTTAAGATATTTACTTCAAAATGGTTTTAATTGCAGTAATGGTATTTTTATGGTTTTCTATCCATTTCTTACACCCACATCAATATTTGACCTTTTTGAACGTTCCCTATTGCGACACATTACGGAAATAAATGATCACCAAACACTAGCGTCGACGTTGGCAGCAGTTTTGCGGGAAAATTTAAATTATCAATAACAGAACAAAAAACTTCTCAAACCAACTTTAGGCTCCTTCCGATTTATTTTTGCTCCCCGATGGTAGAAAATTATTTCTAGGCCTATGCCATATAAAATAGTTTTTGCTTTTTGATTATGAAATATCATAATACGGTACCTACCTAGTCTAATAAGTAATTTTGGGGTTCGTGTTACTTTTCAATGTAAGCATGCGCGTACAATTCTATTCCCGCTCCTGGTGGTAATCTAAACTGAGAAGCACTCTAAGATGCTACTAACCTATATGAATAAAACCTATAGGCCCCAAATGGTAATGCCACACAAAATAAAATTATATTTTGCAGTGTTATCATACGTCTGATCCAGGGGAATTGTGGATAGGCTTGAGTATCGCTCAGCGCAGAATGTGATGTGTGACGTGACATGTTAAGAACTAAGACCCAACGACAAATACGAACCTACAATACGAAGATTTACCTGTTTTGCCTCGGACGCCGGCAGTCGGTTTGATTCCATCCCATCGGAAAGATCCACCATCTTGTTTTCCGTCAGCTTGAGTATGGCCTCAAGCTCGGGGTCGTCTGCATGGGTGCGAGTCTTAGACACAGTTTCAAGCATTGTGTTCCGTTGACTCGTGCGGGGTTTTCTATTTGGAGCCATCTCCAACAGGAAGTTAAGAAAGCTCAAAATTCTCCCACCCAAAATACACAGCTACCAATTAACCAACCAATAGTAGCAACAACAATAATCATTATCCTATATTATTCATGAAGCCTAAATATTTTGTTTCTACTTTTTATTGTTACTAGTAGGTAATCAAAATTCACTGCCATGCGGTGTGATAGATTTCAGTAAAATTATTAGATCCCAGGGTGTTTTTTATTTAAATGCACTTTTTCTTAATTTTGAGCAACAAACACAAGAGTTCAAACTGATTTTTTCACTAAAATTTTTGTGAATTAGATTTTCTAAAATGCTTGTGAAAGTATAGTTGTAGTAGCCCTAACTTGACAAGTTTTGAAACGGTAATATTATTGATTTAAATAAAAAAAAATGTGAAAAGTTGATTTGATTAAATCAAATAAATCCAATTTAGGCTAAATCAATAAAATCATGATTTTTTCAATTTTTCAATCTTTTTTTAAAAAATCACACACCCGGTTACCTAGATCCAAATCTTAACTAAGGTTCATGAATTTCCTAGTGGAGTTTCACCAAATCAGTAAGCGAGATTACATTTCCGCCCCCAGTGGTGTCACCCAAAAATTATTTAAGGGTAAACGATCTTTTGTTGGTGAAGTATATGAGGCCCCCCAGCCAATGAGGGGCATTTGTAACATTTGTGATGTGGTATCTGGTGACGTATGTTGTGATTTTAAAAATTATGTTCTGTGACTTGACATTGGAATTCTGTTACTTCCGGGATAGGGGCGAGAGGGCGTCCCCTGCCGGAGGCGGAGGAGGGGGGAATTTACTAGCAGATTCTGTGGTCTGGGTGATAGCTGGGGTCTGGGGTAAAGCCCCATCCGCCAAAGACGAAATTTTTTAAATTAAATTACACCATACTACAGTTATTTCGTCATGTTTTAACTGAAAAATGGCAACTCAAGGGATTTCAGTTTTGTTTATGAAGGACATTCACTTAGTTGATTTTGGACGTAAAATGTGAATTATTGATTTGACCAACAAGGCAACAAACCGTCATGTGTATAAAAGTAAGTTTTGCACAATAATAAATATATTTTTGAAATAAAACAATATTTTACATCATGCAACTATCTGCAATATAAAAACTAAAAAAATGCACGTAAAGTAAAATATGTTGCCCCCCCCCCGGTTCCTACGATAAAACTACACAAGGACGGAGAGTGGTTGGTAGCTAAACTCCCCACTCGGCACTAGTTCCGGAAAAAATATTATTACTCCCATGATGATTAACAAGTCAAACAATATTATGGAAATCAATCCACAAATTAAAAAATCCATCTCAGTGAGGTAAATCAATTACACATGCGGCAGTTTTTCCCGATTAATGAAATTGAGAAAGTCAAACATAAACCATCGAAAATGTGAAATTTTAGCTTTGATGATCTGATTTGAGTCTTTTGGCCGCCTTTTGCGATCGAGAGGTGACAACACGGGAGTAGAGATTCATGTGGAACGTCAATGTTTGGTAAAGTGTTGAATGTTACATTTTTTTATACTATAAAAACAAATTTAGTAGTATTCAGAAACAGTGGTATTTATCTTGTTCTTTCAACATGTAAAATCGGTTACTAGAAGAGTCAGGGCGGCAATGCCGCCCCTAGGAATATGCCGCCGTAAGCGGCGGCACGGCAGCGAGCTTGAGCGAGGCCTTCGGCTTCATCGGCTGGAGCCAGCCTAGCAGGTAGCCCTGCAGTGACGTCACCGTAGGCGGACTACGCTCTTTGCAGGGCTTTAGTAAAAGCGTGATTATTTTAGTTCCATAAGTCTTTGCGACCTGGATTTTTTTGTATTGTTCTTGAATTGAATCAAGTCACCTTCCGAGGAGCTTGTAAAGCAAACCGAGACAATTCCTTTAATTTGCACAAAAAATTAAACTTGTAGTACCCCTCTACCTTATAATATAATATCTTTCCAGAAGTAGGATGGTGCAATTGTTATTACAGTGGGATTGTAAAAGCTAAACACTATGCAAATGCAAAGTCATGTTCAACAAGTAAAATTTATAAATAATTATTCTAGGCATCCACAACCCATATAGGCCTAAGGTTTGAATAATGTTGTGTCCATTTTCTTATTTCCTCGCACGCAATCAAAAGTTGGGGGGGGGGGGGGGGGGTGATGAGTCGAGTCAAATATTTATTCACCGTTAGATGTGTACATGATAAATGGTTGATTGCTTGCTTGAGTGTAGCCTGCATAGCATACTATCAAGAAATAGCATTGATGATTATAACTTTTAGTACCGGATTTTGGTTTGTTAAAAATGGTCACACAAAGTTCACAGAACTAGAGGCTAAGAGATACGGAACCATGGATACTGGATGGATATTATTAAAATAGTTTATTTTTATTTTTAGAAGGATTCTGGATTAGGCTACCACCAGGCAACTTTACTAGTTTCAAGCAAATTACCACCATCAGCTTCCTAAGTATTGGTCTAGGATGGTTTGAGAGTTCAGCGATCTGACCAGTGCATGAACGCAACATAAAAACAAAGGAAGAAGGGGAAAGAAAAAGAAAAAGTGATCCCTACAATTTGTCATCTGTTAGTAGAGATGTGCAAAAATGGTAAGAACAAAATTCACGATTTTTTTTTTAGTTGCAATAATCTCTTCAATTCAGTTTGCACATGAATTACCTGAATTGTGATTGAATGGTACCAATTTCCATTTCGTGATATTTTAGTTGATACCGTAAAATTAGTGGCAAAATTACCAATTATGTATTTAAACGCGAATGGCCTCGAAATTTCTGTTTTTTTCCCCCAAAGTTTTGGTGGAGGTGCCGGGTAGGTAGTCGAAATTAAATTAATCTTGGCTGGTACATATGGTGGAGGTGCCAGGTCATAACACGCGATTGTGAGATCGTAAAAATCGTTTGTACGCGAGTAAGCTCAAAATACTTCATATCAAAATATTGACATTGCACAAAAAATGCATAATTTCGTAATTTTGGTGGAGGTGCTGGGTAGTCAAAATCAATCAGGTGGTAAAAACTGTCATAAACTTTGAAAACTGAAGGCTGAAATTGAGCTTAAAATTAAAACTGATTCTCACTCTCATGTGCTTGTTTTTCTTTTAATTAATCTGGCATTTGTGATACCTACTGATAATTTAAAACAATACGTTTTTTGTGTGTGTGTGCAAACTGAATTTGAAGGGATTATTGCAACTAAAAAAAAAAAAAAAAACGCGAATTTCGTTCTCACCATTTTTGCACATCTCTATCTGTTAGTCATCTGAGTCTTAGTGGATCAACTCTAAATATGATTTGTATTGTCCTATTTATTGGGCAGAAATTAAAACCCTAGGCTGACGTGGTCCTGTAACTTTTGTTTTATTTTCAATATATTTTTACAAGTTCTAAATAAGATAATTGCATTTTTGAAAGAATTAACTGCTTTCCATTTAATCTATACAGGATCGAAACTGATCAACTGTGGACAAGCTAGCATTGTACGATGAAGTGTTCACCAGTGGTATTTGTAGTTCCTGTGGTGCTCTGCAATGGAAAATAATATATTGTTAGGTTTCAATGTATCAATTTAAAACCGCAGGTTATAGTTCAAATGACGCAATGATCCGACTTACTGAGTTTGCCATAGTTTATAACATAGAAGAAAGTCATTGCTCCGAACATAATCTGGAAGAACGGGGCGATTCCGGCCCTCTTAGGTTGAACATACTTGTGTTGCCACCTCCACCAAGCTGAAAATAATATAATTTACTTCTTTAGCACATTTTTTTACGTTTAATGTCAAACCATTATTGTAGGCCTACTATTAAAAATAATAAAAAATAATTAGGCACGTTGCTAATTTTCGTGCAAATTGTTCATTCAAGCAAAATAGGGAAAATAGGGTTAGGCCTACACAAAAGTATGATATAGAATAAAATAGGTAGGCTAGTCTCTGTTACCCGGGGTAATTGAGACTAGTGGTGGGTTGTAGCCTAGAATTGAAAGTAAGTAAGAAAAAGGGGTTGTAGAGGAAGACAATTTTTAAATTGCTATCTTATAAGGCTTATAAGGCTCTTACAACTTTAGCAAGCCATGAAAGACTCGAGCCGGCTTACGGGAGTTACGCTTGCTGGGAGCAGGCTTTCACTTGTTTACAAGATCTCGCCGCCTCACCGACAGACGGTCAAGGTAGCTCGTCCCAAATTGCACAAGTCATAAAATATGCCTGACTTGTTCTAGAGTTGGCGAGCGCCAATCAAAATTCACTACTATAACACGTGACTAGTGAACAGTAATAGGTGGCGCTATTGCTATCTTTATCTGTTGCAAACCTTGAATGGAAATAAACATGAGTAGAGTTGTCTCGTGCAAGTCTCTTGATAGTCTATCACAGCTTTTAATGTCTCTTTACAACATTAAACAAGACAAGAAGGCTATGAGTGATTGAGGGGGGGGGGAGATGGGTAATGCAAATGAAAGAGGTAATTAATTAATAGATACACAAAATATATCTAGATAGCCTATAAACAAATAGCTAGATAAGTCAACACTGCTTAGTGAAAGGAGTCACAAGTTTGTAAAACCATTACAGTTGGCCAGTGGTGTGTCTTTAGTCCAAAACGAGTAAAACAAATTTCAAAGACCAAAATATTTCCCCTCATTAGTAAATATAGCCTTTGCCATTTTTAAAATTGTGGACAGTAGGTATAATTTAAGTAGGCCTACATAAAAAATAAATGAAAATTAAATTGCAGCTTCTTTGCCCCAAAATTATTTTTATCATTGAGGTAAATTCACTAGGCCTACTTTTTATATTCCCCCATTTTCACCTACCACTGCGACCCCAAATTGCAGTTCCAATTGTAGTCCCTTTTTTTTAGTTTGTTGGTTAAATCCTGAATCCTGATCATGAAAAAAATAATCAGTGGTAACTTCAGGGTGCTTACTTTTGGCAGGAAATTTTTATTCTAGAAACTTGTGCAAAAAAGGGAAATTTTGGGTGACTGGCCACGCTTAAAAACGTCTAGGAGGACATCTTAGGCCAAAACACTTTACTACTGTTATTAACAACTTTTAACATGGAGATGTAATTGAAAAATTTGAGTATTTAATAATTCAGGCAATGTTTATAGTTGTTACTATGGGCTTTACAATTATTTTGAGGATAGAATACCTAATGTCCTTGATCCATATGCCTAGCCTAAAGTGCTGCGCACAATTGGCATAGCATAAGCGTAGCGCAACGCAAGCACAACGCAAGCACAACGCAAGAAATATAAACAAGTGCACCTGGCTGCTTGAACACACAATTCACGTATGCATAGCGTAGGCGCGGAAGCACAGCGCAAGAGATGGTTATATTTTATATTTCTTATGCTTGTGCTTGCGTTTGACCAATAGGAATCCAGAAACAACACGACTCAACACAAACGCCCACTTTCAGTTAAATCAAATTCACAACTATTGTTGTTAGTGTCAGTGTCAAATTATTAATCATGGACGAACTCACAGAAGACGACGTCATTATCGAGTATGAAGTTGAGTCGACGTCTAGCGACGAGCTGCTAATTACGTATTTTAGGCAATATCCTTATCTCTATGACAATAATAGGCTACTGCAAATGGTTTCAAAGACGAAATGTCAAACGCAAAGTTGACATGCAGTCATCTGATCACGAGCCTTCTAAAACTTTGCACAGCCATGTAGTTTCTTTACGCCACTCTTCCGTTATGACAATTGTGCACGCCTACATTCCTTGTGCTGCGCTTATGTTGCGCTTTCGTTGTGCTACGCTTATGCTATGCCAATTGTGCACCGCACTTAAAGTCTACTTTGCCTTTAATCATATTGCATAGACCCAATGTCTACCTAACCAAGGCTTATTGTCTAGCTTAGTCTTAACCTAGGGCCTAGGCCTACTTGTCATCACTGACCAAGATGTAGGTCATAGTCATAACCTGTATTTTACATTCTCCGAGCCTACCTGGAATGAAAATGGCCCGATATCGATGACAGAATCACGTATTACCTAAATGGTACTTGTTCATTAACGGGACCCCCCTCAATTTTTTGTTAATTAGTCCCCCCCCCATCGTCGTTTTTTTACTTATTACTGTTTACAATAAATAATTACAACTTGCGAGGAGTTGAATATGACTCTGTGACAGTGAACTTGACTCACACGTTCAATGTGACTCAGGTGAGTACAGTCCACTGGAACGCGTAAGCCTACATGAGAGCAGTCGTCGCCGTGCAGCTGACATTGACGTTCACGGACACCAAATGAACCTTCAAAACCTTTAACGTCGCTATTTTAAACGAAAGTACTTTTCCACAGACAGACAACATCTATTTAGATGCGCTACATTGAAAGGACACTATGGGGAAATGCCAGGGGGTATGGACAGGAGGGAACAGGAGTCCTATCTTTACTGGTTGTCAAGACACATGATGACATAGATATGTCAATGTGGGCATAAGAGAAGAAGAAGACTTTTCCATTGACAGTCCTTTATATTTAAAATAGCGACGTTTAAGGTTTTGTAGATGGAGTATGTTGGCCTAAGCCGTGTCACTCCTGGCGCAAAGTATGTAGCCGGAAAATGTTTTCGAGGCTTTGTTTGAAATAATTGTGTTTTCCTGACTCCTGAAACTTAGATGTAGTAGATGTAGTAGTTATGATTGTCTAATGAAATGTTTTTACTGAATTTTTACGTTTTTTGGAGGGGGTCCCGTTAATGAACAAGTACCAAATAAATAAATAAATTGTATTTAGAGTCTACCCACTCAGTTGTATAACTGATTTTCAGTGAAGGACAGTAAATCATTTTGCATCATTGACAGGAAAAATAAACCCACCCTAGCAAACCTCATCAGCATGTTTGGAAACTAGGCCTATACAGAGTGCCAGAAATAAAAATATAATGCACGTTCTGAAAATTCGGAAGTTAAATGTTAGGCCAACGTTACTAGCCTATAAATTATGTTGTAAGATTGCAATAAAAAATAGCCGAGGCCTCCGCCTAACCAAGTTTAAACCATGGATCAAGGAATAGTGCAAGTAGGATAGGCCTAATAGTCATTTAGGGTATTGTAATTAGATGAGCAAAGCAAAGACTTCAATTTCACTGACCCCTCAAAAAATTTAGCTCCAATGTTTTTTTTTTTTGTATTTTTGTCTGTTTGTTTGCTCTGTACCAGGCAAACGGCATATCCGATCTTGATGAAAATTGGAGTGGACCTTCGAAATCTCTGAACTTAGAGCTGCATTGTTTTTGGGTACAATCGAAGAAATATTTCTCATGAATATCGTACTTTTACGATTTTTTTTTGATTTTTAGTGTGATATTTTCGTGACATTTGGGCCGATTCTGACCAACGGGTGGGGCTATACGTTCATATTTTACATGTACATTAAAGTAGGCCTACCGGTAATGGTTATGTATTGCTTTCTGTAAGAAAAAGTTAAAAAAGTTAGCCAGAATCCATAGAATAAAGGTTTTAATATGAGTTTTTTTAGTTTTATAATAACAATTAACAAGTAACAATAGAAACTTGACAACAATCACCTACAATGTAATCGAATTGTATAGGCTATGTATATGTAATAATCGAATTTAGAGCGGGGCTCTGAGAGGCTTGTCCCTATATATTTTTTTTATTACTAGGTAATTTTGATGCAAATCAGTGCGTTTTAGAGCAGTTTATTAACTATTTATTATTGTTCGTTAAGTAAATTCGCCATTTTTATTGGGCTCGGACAAAAGAAGGAAATGAAACACTTCACTAGACAATTAAATTGTCGTATGAATTAATTCCAAACTATTGGCAAAAATTAACATCACAATTTTTTTAAATTCACGTGTCTTTTAATAAGAAATTACCCGCCGCCGCCGGTACATCATTAGTTTAATAAAGTAATCAATTATCAAATTATTTTACGTAGTGATAATTCCCGTTAAATGCAGCTGTGACTGTGAGTTGTTAATTGAAAAAAAAGAAAACAAGGAAATTATTGGGGGGCCCGGATTGCGATTGGGGGGGCGCACGCCCCCCCCCAAACCCCCCTAGTGACGCCACTGTGACTAGGCCTATGGCTACTTGAGTCACTGAAAATTTGGTAACACTTTAACTGATGTAGCCCTTAGACAAAAATTCGCTGAAAATTTGAACCTCCCAGTCAGTTATCCTGACCAAGCAATTGACAGGTGATTGACCAAAGTGGCCCAAAGTCACCCCATCTTATGGTAGGCCTAGCCTAGGAGTTTCAGATTATTTATTTATTTATGAATTGGCCACATAGCCTACAGCATTGTCTGCCATTTAAGAGTGACCAGAAACAACTGATGATTAACAACAATGCTGCAAATGCATGATGATGAAGAAGGGAGGAGGGGAAACCCGGGTACCGGCATGTAGGAGCCTACGGGTCGGGGCCACATCACCGAATATCCACTGCACACAATACCCACAACACCGAAAACAGACTATGCCACAAGACCGAATATTTTCGACAGAGGTATCCACAGCACACAATTGCCACAAGACCGAAAAATTCGTGGTTGTGGCACTAGCAGGATGGGTCGTTCATCACAACTTTTCAAATTGTGACGAACGACCTATCTAGATGGGCCATAAGACCGAAACGGGTGACTTTGCTCCGAATACCACATCACACAATCTCCACAACACCGAAAGCTTTGACGCCGCAATGCCGAATGATTCGGTCTTACGACCCATCCAGGACGGGTCACAACCGAAACATTTCGGTGTTACGACCTATCCAGTATGTGCCACAGCACCGAAACATTCGGTCTTACGACCCATCCAGGACGGGTCACAACACCGAAACATTGTTCCTTTTCAAATAATGTTTTTGAAACGGGTTTGTGTAACTACCTGGCGTTCGCTAGGCAACTTTTTAGACACTTGAGAGTTGAAGGTTGCATCTTACTAGGGGCACGGAGGAAAATGTTAGAGATATGGTGATCACAGACTAGCATTGCTGTTAGCTCGCTTTTGTAGACTCATGAAATGCACGCCAGTGCAACATCACTACAAAGTCATTGTTTTATTTTAATTTTTTTTAAATTCTAAATAAAATGTTTCACTCAGCCATTGGATTTCGGATGTTTTCGAGTTAAGACGGCCAGCCTTTATAAACTTTTAAAACACATCTAGAAAAATCATCAGGGAATTTTGTTCCTAGGCCTATACTAACTCCAATTTTGTCGGGTTACGAAGATGGGTAAAAGATTGCTTGAAACACGCTCAAAGTCACTCACAGTTCACTTTTGTTACTTCCTCCTCCCATAAGTGCCTGAATCTAGGTATAGGAAGGCTTTTTACTCCAAATATGGGCGCGGGTTTACGGACTATATGGACTAATCACTTAAAAACATTGTTGCCGTAATTCAAACAATCAACGTAAATATTCTCAATTCTATTGAGATACAAAGTTGAATATAATCTTTGGTTGAACCTTGACTCTTTCCCGCGCAACGCCGCATAGGGCATGTGACGTCACGATTAGGTGAACACCTTAAGTAATTTTTACTGCCATCTGCTCAGATGCATATCGTGTTAAAACAAATGCCATTCTTGCAATTGTCTTTATACAAAGTGCTTTTTTTTGTTTATTTGGATTAAGGACGCGTCAACCGTTAGGTCATAATGCACCACTCTAACTTAGGGGGGGGGGGGGGGGAGGAGGAGCCCATGCTGGTCAGAACCAGCCACGGTAAGGGAGGAGGGGTTTCTCACGTCGCGGTCGTCATTGTCTTCGTCATCGTTCGTGGTGTCATTGTCGTCGTCGTCGTCGTCGAGGGGTCGTCAAGGGAAGTGGGCAAGGTCCTCGACGACGATTGCCAGAGCTCGCCTCTATATTCGGGGAGTAAAATACTACCCTTCATACTAGCTGATGTTTGTGAGGTGGACTTTTTCTCTTGAATCGCCTTTTACGATTAGCAGAGCCATGCTCTAGACCAATTCTACCCCGGGTTCAGACGGGGTCTTTACAAAGTCCTGAGATTTTATGTACAGGTTATAAAATGTGCAAAACCGAATTATATGTATGTTCATAACTTTTGTACTTTTCTTTAGTCCTTCACACTATTCATAGAAGATGTCTAAAACTGTCCCTTTATTCACACAGAAATAACGTAAATATCGTCTTTGAATTGTCAGGTTAAATAACTGGAAGTGTTGTATCGTTGTAATTAGGACACTTGCAGTTATTTTGATATAATGTATCAATATAAACCAGCATAATATTATTATGGTGTAGTTGTTCTTTAACTGCTGTATACTAAAAAAAAGACGTTACACTTGTGAATCTCATTCTCAGGATAAGCTAACAACAAGAGTTACTTTTTTTTCTAAGACTTCCAAAGTAAGTGCCACAGGAAAAGATTATTGTGTCTAGTAGTTTCACACAAATTTCGGTGATAATGATAGAACAAAATATGTGGAGAGTGAAGTGTGTAGTCTGTGAGATTGAAAGTCTGTCGGTAGTTAACAGTTCAACTGTAATATTCGCGTTTCTGTACATTTGGACACTATCGCAGTGGATGGTGAGAAAATGAAAAAAGTATGGACCATGGCTTGAATTAAAGGATGGAAAGTTAGGATGCAGCGTGTGATATCTGCGTAATTCTTTGGACGTCCTTGGAAAAGAAAGTTTATCTCATAGTATGCCTACCGAGTATATGCAATACGAAGTATGCTACATTATGGCAATTACTGGGAACAAAAATTAAAATTTCTCTGCAGAAAAATATCAGCTCATCAATAAAATAAATCATTTTCTATTCAGGCCTTGACTTTAATATGTACGAAGTATTTGTCTTGATGATTTTAATAAGAATCTACATTTATGCACAAGGGTGGCATTCTATTGTTTTACTTATGTTTAAATAGGATACTATACTATAGAAAACATTCCTAAAAATTCAGTGGAATTCTCTTTTGTTGCGGGGTGGGTGGGGGGAGGGGTAGCAATGCAATATTATCGGTATAGAATAGACTTTGACGATTGACCGCCCGCCCTGGTACTATTTTGTTTGCGACTGCACCCCTGAAATTACATATACACGTTTATTATGCATACTTGTTACAAATGACGTTTAAAATGCTTCGATAAGTCGCCCACAAGTGCCCACTAGTTTAATTATTCAATACCTTAGTGGCTGATTATCAAATTCCAACTCGCAACCTTCTCGTGGTTTGGCCCGTGATTAGGGAGTTTTTCTCCCTGAAACTAATGGCGAGCTCTGGGTCGTCGTCGGGGACCTTTCTCTTCCCTTTGACTACCTCCCCGACCGGCGACGACAATGACAACACTGACGGATGATGACACAGACGAAGACGACCACGACGTGGGGGAACCCCTGCCCTCCCCATATGCTTGTGGCTGGTTCTGACCAGCACAGGCCTATCCACCCCTTGTCCCCCAGCGTCACCCCTAACGTTCCCTCCCTTCGTTTCGATTAGCCAAGTTGCATAAATATGAGACGTTAAGCAATATCCAATCAAATCAAATCAATTAGCTAATAGCTAATCGTGACGTTGCATATTGTGACCCGTGTTTTCCCGCCAAATTACCGTTCCAGCTTTCAGCTTACTTTTTTGGATGAGCAAAGCGAAGACTTTAATTTCACTGACCCCCCATTTTTTTTTTTGGGGGTGGGGGATTTTTGTATTTTTGTCTGCTTGTTCGAGATCTACGGGCAAACGGCATATGCGATCTTGATATAAATTTGAGGGACCTTCTAAATCTCTGAACGTAGACTTGCCACGTTTTTGGGTACGTCGATCAAATATTTGTTATGATTATCGTACTTTTACTATTTTTTTCGATTTTTTTAATGAATTTTTCGTAATATTTGGCAAACGGCTACTCCGATCTTGATGAAACTTTATGGGAATATATATGAAATTATATATGCTATGATTGGATAGCGTAGCAAGCGAAGCGAAGATTCCATTTCTCTACACTGGAGAAAAAATCTGGAAGTTTTTTTTTCCTTTCTTTCTTTCTGTTTGTATTTTTGTATGTTTGTTAACACGATTCCGAATAAACCGATACTCCGATTGCGATGAAATTTTCTGGAGGCCTTTGAAATGTTTGAACTTAGCACGCCACGTTTTTTAGCTCATAGTAAAAATTATTATTTATTATTATTATTATTATTATTATATTATTATTATTGGGATTAATTATTATTATTTATTATTATATTATTATTTATTATTATTATTATTATTATTATTATTATTATTATTATTATTATTATTATTATTATAAATCGCAATATTACGTTTTTTTTATAGGATTATAGGAAGCGCACCGGGCCAAGCCACGCGCGGCTCCGCTTCCACTAGCGCCTATTACCGCACGCCTACTTTAGCACTTAACACGGTGTCGCCGACGCGAAACCATGTGAAATAAAAACCTGCAACTTGCTTCAATCGACGGGCTTTTACTATGAGATGACCCATTTCAAGTTTCATCCCGATCTGATGATGCGTCTAGAAGTTATTGAGACGTCAAGATCGTTCGAAATAACTTTCTTCTCGGGCTGGCTGGCTGGCTGACGAATTATGTATCTGTTTGTGGGCCCTCAATGGATAATGTTAGAGAAGCCAAAATTTGCACCGATGTCAGTCATCTCAGTGGCCATGTGCTTGACAAACGGTAATTGGATTAAATGACCGGAAGCTTAGATAATGCAAAAAAAATTATTAATAACTGAGATGCTCAAACCTTTTAATCATCAATGAGTGAGATTTTATTTTGAATCATTGTAAATAAAGTAATTTTCTCTACTTGGATGCTAACATCCATATACCGTGTACGTTCTAAAAAAATTATTGATATACCATACAAAAATGCAAAAACTTGCAAAAAAGGGGCCAAGCCGAAAACGAGGAAGATACAAGTAGCTCAACTGCATAAAGTGGTGAGATCTAGAAGTGTGGCCAAGCCCATTATTTTGTTTAAAATAATAAATATATTTATTAATTGTATAAAAAATTAATAATATATCAATATCCATATTATTACCTAACTATAATTATGAAATAAATATATTAACAAAAATAACATAAACATTAAATAAATGTATTGAAACATTTACATGTGGAAATATCAAAATTAACAGACGCCATTCAAAATTAAAAGCTTTGTCGATGAATTTTTAACTTGGTTGTCGTTACTGACTAATCAAAACATAACCAATCCAAATCCATCGACCAAGCTTTTAATTTTGAATGGAATGGCGTCTGTTAATTTTGATATTTCCACATGTAAATGTCTCAATAAATTTATTTAATATTTATGTTATTTTTGTTAATATATTTATTTCATAATTATAGTTAGATAATAATATGGATATTGATATATTATTAATTTATTATACAATTAATAAATATATTTATTATTTTAAACAAATTCGTGGCATTGGCCACACTTCTAGATCTCACCACTTTATGCAGTTGAGCCACTTGTATCTTCCTCGTTTTCGGCTTGGCCCCTTTTTTTTTGCAAGTTTTTGCATTTTTGTATGGTATTAAATAATACAACACTTTCAACTATTTAATCTGACAACGAAGATGATTTATTCACTTTATTTCTGTGATAGCACTGGAAAGATTTAGAATAATCTCTGAATAGTGTATAAGGGCGAAGGGGTAAGAAACAGAACAGCTGAAAAATATGCATACATAGTTCAGTTTTTCACATGTTAGCCTATAGGTGCGTCCTGGTTGTACATAAAATCTCAGCCAGGGCGCCGTCTTGGCCTCTAATTTAGTAGCAATAAGGCGCCGCCCCGGCCCGCACGGGTACGAATGCATCCCTGGATGAGATACTATATAATTGCGCGATGTGAATCGAACAGTGTCAGTGCGTTGTTAACGAGCGTTAGTTCTGGGTTCAACAATAATTATTTAGCATTTTACTGAATGGCAAATACTAGAATAAATCATTACTAACATTAAATATATATTACGATTTCTCAACACGATTCACGCATTTTGAAAGTATAATCCAGAAGTTAATGTATTAAAACAAAAATTACCATATTTTCTAATATCTTAGTTCATGCCTAAGGGTGGAACACTATTGTCTTGTCTTACTTGTAAGTATATACTGTACTATGTAATACATGCATAAAAATGCAGCAACATTATTATAATTGTGAATTATTGTGTGTGCTAGGCGAGGAGGAGGGGGGGGGGAGGATTAGCAAATGCAATGCTATCAGTATTAACTTTGACAATAATTGACCGTACCGATACTATTTTATTTGCGACAAAAAGATAATTATCAAACCTATGCACGCCAGACCACAATGTGCGCTAGTAACTTAAAAAAATATATTAAATACAATAACACAATTCGGCAATATAATCAATTATTCAACGGATTATTGAACCCAAGGCGTACCGCAAATTGCCCCGCAAGAAACGTTTCGGGACGGGACCCCTAGGTAATGAGTCAAATCGATCACAACGAAATCATCAGATTACTTTTAGGTATAATTCCCCATACACCATAAAATTATTTAATTGCTGTAAACTACTGGCTTAATTATAAGTACTGATTTCCGTGTAAAACTACTACTCCCCCTCCCTTTGGTACCTTTGGTCTTTTATTGGATTGGATCAACGTTGCTTTCGTAGTGAAGACTTTCTTTTGACTATGAGAAAAATACCTCGGGTGTTTTTTTTTTTTTTAAGTTTTTGTCTGTTCGCGCACTACCGGAAAATGGCTACTCCGATCCTGATGAAATTTTCAGAGGACCTTTGAAATCTCTGAACTTAGACCTGTCTCTTTTTTGGGTACGATAAAAAAATCTTATAAACATCGAAATCTTACTATTTTTCTATTTAAGTTTGTTCACTCTTAACGAATATTCCGATCTTGGAGAAATTTTCAGGTGATCTTCGAAACCCTCCAACATGTCGTTGATGTTAATACTGCTTTTCATCGAAGAAATGTATGTACAGATAATTGTACTGCTACGATTGCCACGGCTTTTGGTACAGCTGAAGAAAATATATTTTACATGAAATTTGCATTTTGACTTATTTAACCCCATTTCCAAACTATTTTTACGTGTTATTTCGCTCTGAAGAAGCTTTCGAAGTAGTAGGGTCCCAACATTTACCACCATTTTGAATTGTTATTCGATGTTTAACAGTGTAATAACAAAACTCAAGTAAAATTTTAACTAGAGCATGGAGATGCAAGTTGATGATTTAGTTGTAAAATAATGTATTAAGTTTTCTTGTGTGTAAAAATAGACACATTTTTAAATTGGTATGACAATAAAAAAGATCTGTTCGTTTTGCGGACCGGGCCCTCTTACACACCGAACCCCCACCTGCCTCCCGGGAGCGTCGGGTTCTCATTTACGCCACTGCATTAGACGAATGAGCGAGCCATGTGTTGAGAATCCATGTAACATTCCCTTTCCTCCCCCTACCTAAGGCTGGATCCAGCATGTGTCTCTACTCTCTCCTCCCTAGCCTATCATATTAAATGCAAATGTTTCCGGGTACTCAACATTGAACTCGTTTAACAATGACTTTGGCGTTTTCCTTAAATCTGCTAATACTAGCCTGTTTAGGTTTTTTAATTGTTAAAAAAATTATGAGTTATTGGGGTTAAGGTCAAAATTTGTATTTTTGAAATATATTCGTAAAACGTTTCATCTCTACTGCCACAATAATGTTTTATGTTTGTCACAATGTTGTAGATTGTAAGTAGATAGAGCAAAGTTTATAAGCCACACTGGCATAAAGAGGTTATTGTTACAATGAAGCCACAAGTTTGTAGTCATTTATCTGAATTTTACGTTTACATACACAGTTATATACCATCTTTATGCCATTATTGTCTTATGGTTTTTAAACTAAGCTCTATTTAATTACTATTTATAACAACGAGAGAAAATAAAACATTATTGTACCAATAGAAATAAGACTGCGAACTATTCCCCCCTATCCCCCCCCCCCCAAATAAACGACTTAAATTGATAGACGCTAAATTTACTTCATTGAAGAGTTACTTTTTGTAACTTATTATTAAATTAACATGTATTAGACTATGAAAAAAATATATATTGTCCCTATTTTTGGGGCGTACCGGCTGTTTAATTTGCATATTGCGCCTTATTGCACTATCAAGTCCAATTTCAAAACGGCTTTTCAGATTATCTTCATTTTTTTATTAATTTCGTCATCTCTTTGTTCATATAGTGAACAAGTTTTCGTAAGGTTTTGCGGGAAGGGATTACAAGCTATGAATTTTTTTATTTGCCCCATAAAATTTGCCCCAACACTCAACTCAATGGGTTAAATAAAAAAATTCATAACTTGTAAGTTGTAATCCCTTTCCGCATAACCTTACGAAACTTGTTCACTATATGAACAAAGAGATGACGAAATTAATTTAAAAAATGAAGATAATCTGAAAGCCGTTTTTGAAATTGGACTTGATAGGCCTAGTGCAATTAGGCGCAATATGCAAATTAAACAGCCGGTACGCCCCGGAAATAGGGACAATATTTTGTTTTTTGTTTTTTTTCATAGCCTAATACATGTTATTTCAATAATTAGTTACAAGAAGCAACTCTTCAATGAAGTCAATTTAGCGTCTATTAAAACATTTTTTATTAAATATTACAATAAATATGTTTTAATTAAATACCATGGTTGTTAGGTTTTAAATTATAAAACGATTTTTCTAAATTCAATTATTAACATTTTCATTTAGGGGATGATTGATACCACCCACCCGATGGGGATTTAAGGGATTTTTTATGGGTGATAAAGTGTTTTTGGTTCCCAAAGTAAAGTCGTTGAAAACGAATATCAGATGAAGAGACCATTTGAAGAAGAACTGCGGATGTCTAGTCTCCGTAAACCCTTATCTATTAATGGGTTTCCAAACTTTAATATGCAAAAGGCGTTTATACATAAACCTAAAAGCGTAACTTATGTAACAACGGTTGGAGATGAGACACCTAAGGCTCAAGCTTACCTTCCAACAGTGGCGTAGGAACCCTTGGGTCCTGCCGAGGGATTGAACATAGTGATTTATAATTTATCTTTGTTTCAGTACATTTCCGTCGTGAATTGATATTATTTTAGAATGTCTAAAAGAGAACCAGCCCTTCATTCACAGACGTCTGACAATTTGTCAGCTTACGAGGAGCACTTTCACCCATCCTAGTTCGAATCCCGCGTAGATTTGACCAGTAGCGCCCTACTAGCGGATAACTTTGGTACTAGAGCAACCAATAGTCATTAGGCTGACAGTTCGCGCCTTCTCAGATGCCTACTTCAACTCTCCTAAGTCTAGCGGGTTGCATAGAGGAGTTTACGCAGGGTGCGTGAAACAGTGACGTTTCAAAAACATCGTTTTTAACATCACATCACCGAATATCCACTGCACACAATACCCACAACACCGAATTCACAGTTGAAAAATGTTAAAGTATTTATTGCCCTGTCGTAAGACCGAAAGTTTCGGTGTTGTGGCACATACTGGATGGGTCGTAAGACCGAATTATTCGGTGTTGTGACACAGGTATCCACAGCACACAATTGCCACAAGACCGAAGAATTCGGTGTTGTGGCCCTAGCAGACGGGTCGTTCTCACAACTTACTTTAGATTTTACCGATTTTCGGTCTTGTGGCGATTGTGTGTTGTGGGTATTCGGTGATGTGGCCTATTCTGTGTTTGGACTCTGAAAATAAAATTATTCGGTCTTACGACCCATTCAGAAATACTTTAACATTTTTCAACTGTGAATTCGGTGTTGTGGGTATTGTGTGCAGTGGATATTCGGTGATGTGGCCCCGACCCGGAGCCTACTTCTGTGGAAAAGTACCAAGGGGACCAACGACTTTAGGTCCATCCAAAAGGACGGTGTAGGCTAACCTTGACAGTTATAAGGTATAAGTTCCTCCACTAACCCAGACTGCCGAGCAGAATTTGAAGAGAACGAAGCCGTTACACTAGCTTTCGAACCCTCCATCTGCTCTGGCCAGCAATATGTACGTGTTTCAGGGATGCATGGGCGTTCACCCACTCTCCCCTGACCACGCCCGAGGTCGCGTAACTTTGGTGTTCGCGTGCTTACTAGGCTAGGCCTACGCATGGGCCCTAGGCCTTCCCTAGGCCGCTACAGCCTGTCTGAAACACTCGTACTGAAGTCTTTTTCCACCAATTTTATTCCGTGCTATTTTTTGAACTGTCCTACGTTTAGGCCTACTCTGCATAAAATTTGGGGTGCCTACCTACTAGGACTAGGCCTACTCTAGGGCCGTGATACAAAGTTGGGGGCTAGGCCCTACTGCACTTCTGTCGTTGGGGTGGGCCAACTTATTAACACTATGATTTCCGTTACAAAACTACTTACGTTAGGTTAGCCGAACTTTCCGCTGGCTACAGTGTGCCGTGCTAGTTCTAGGATATTTTTTAAAGGAAGTGGCTATTTAACCGTAGCTACGGGAAAATTACGATTCTCAATTCGTCCGTAGCATGAACGAAGATCAGCGGAAATAATCGAAGGTATCCGAATCGTCCGCGGGATACCACGTAACTAGGCCAATAGCTTCAAATATCACAGTGCATTGTGGCAGAGTGGTAGCGCGTCCGAATTCTATGCAAGAGGTCGGCGGTTCAAATTTTCGTTTGGTCGTTTTTTTTTTACCATTCTATTTGGGTCTATTTGGGGGGGGGTATTTGGGGGGGGGGTATTTGGGTATTTGGGTTTGGGGGGGGGGGGGGGGGGGGGGGTGTTTTTTCTGCAAATGATTTCCCTACATTCGGCCCCGTCGCAAACACAATTCTAGATGATAAAAGCGTTAACATTAGTGCTGCGTCGCGCTAGCCTAGTTCTAGGATACAATCGATAAGAGCGCACCCGAAACCCTTTTCCGTTAAAAACGAGTTTAGATTTAAAATAGCAACGTTAAAGGTTGGTAAGAGTGCGTCTGTAATCGACTTTTTGAGCGAGTCTGCTTGGCTAAGTCGACTCGTTAGCCGGAAGTCACGTGATGAAGTTGGCGTCGAAATGTCACAAGTAGGCATCGGTCGTCTGCTTGGTTAGCCCCCGAGCGTAGTCGCCGAAAGTGTATGCTTGTGAGCCTACTTCGCCTACTTCAAGATGGCCGAATGCGAAGAAGTGAAATGCAAGCAGGATTGTAATTAATTAATTTAAATTGTTCCTAAGATCTTATATTTAATAAATTATTTTCTTACACGTAGAAAATTAGCAGTGTCAGGAATTCAAACAACTAAATGCATGTTTTAGGCCGAAGCCCTAGGGCATAGCTAGGTAAAGGTGGGGCCTAGGCCTAGCGTAGGGTAGCCTAGACCTAGGCCTAGCCAGCCAAAATGTAGCATTTTGAATGTTTTGTGATATAGTTTGATGTTTTTAAATTTATTTTTAACTTCTTGACCTTGACCAACGAGGTTTTTGCTAGGTCTAGACCCTATGACAAGCCAAAAACGAGAGATACAACGCACATGGACTAACAAACAAAGAAAGTTTGTTTGTTTACAAATTTATAAAAAAGACTCAAGTTACCGCCTTCTCGTGGGTGGGTTTTGAGAGCGACTTAAAAACTATGTCCGTTAAGTAGGCAGTGGGAAGCCATGATAAGCAGGCCAAGCAGGCTTCGAGTAGTTGTTGACAAAATCGCTGAGTAGGTGAGGTGTAAGCAGGCTAGCACAGAGCAGGCAAGTTTTTAGCAGGTAGCAGTCGAAAAAACGATTACAGACGTATTTTGGTAAGTAGAGTGTTTTATTGAAAAGGTTGGTAGGCCTACTAAGTAAATGTCATAATAAACATGGCGCGCCGGCAACAGTGAAATGGTAGTGTTGTGTTCAATCTTTATTAATTATAACATAATTCGTATGTTTTCAGAGTGGTTATTGTTGAATTAACGTAATTTACTTCCCGTTCCTACGGTTAAATTAGCAGGCCTAATTTTTCCGTACCCACAGTTCGAGTACCTTCGGTGATTTCCGCCGATGTTCGTTCATGCTACGGACGAATTGAGAAATGTAATTTTCCCGTAGCTACGGTCGAATAGCCTCAGCGTTTTTTAAAAGAGCGCACCCGAAATCCTTTTCCACCCGCGTACCTGCCCTTTTCGGCACTTCTATACTGGGGGGGTCCAACTTTTCAACGCCGTTTTTTTGCTGTTAAATTAACAAAAAAAACTTGAAAACCTTTAACGTCGCTATTTTAAACAAAAGTCCTTTGGCGTTTAAAGTACTTCATATTTGAAATAGCAACGTTAAAGGTTTCGTAGATAGAGTATTTTTTTTAAAAACGTTGCAAAAAATCGTTGTTGAAAAGTTGGACCCCCCCAGGTATAGAAGTGCCAGCTTTTCGTGGAATATGACAGTGTTAAAAAGTTGGCCCACCCCAACGACAGAAGTACCTAGGCCTAGGCCTAGGGCCTATGCAACTTTATGTGAACTGGGCATTAACATTCAACTCACCTCGGCTAACAGCGCCGGCCATGGCCTGCGGCGACTTGTTTCTGCGCCCCAGCCATGCAGTAAGTTCTCCAACCTTTACTTGGCTGATCGGTGTATCCGCTAAAACAATGCCCAACAAGAAACTAATTATTATCAGTCGAAAGTGAACAGCTGATCGCTAGCCAGGGGCCCATAGGACAGGAGCCATTTTGAACCCCTTGACCGGAGCCAAGAAAGTAAGGAAAACCATCTTTAAGTTTCTAAATAGCAAGGAAACTACTTTTGAAACAAAAATCGGTATGCATAGTATGTTTATTAAATGATTTACCTTTTCCATAATACCGTGCAGGGTCAAAAGGACCATGAACTTTCGGATTATAATCGATAGGATAATCTCCGAACGCCATCTTGGTTGCAGAAGACTGTCTGACACGGTCTTCTAGATGGTCAAGTATTTCAAAGAGGTGTTTCGCACTCTACTGTGCCGTGAGCAAAGAATATCAATTGCGGGAAAGATGCAAATTTCAAATGGTGTATCTTAAATTAATAAATGTGATGGGTATGACTAATCGGTATGATGTATGAATGAACTTGTTGACTGTGCTATGCTACAAATACGTAACAGAACAGATTCCACGTGGTAATGAAAATAAACTTCGAACTTAAGATCTAAAAATCAATCAAGAAACATTAGGCCTAATTACACCTATATTTACAAATTGAGGCAGTTTTAGGCCTACCAAACAGTTCTTTTCAAGAAATCATAAGTGCCCAGGCATTATATCAGTTCTTACCATATTCTGCTGGAACTTAACTTCATAATCCCCCCTGCCCATTTAAAGCCCCTCCTGCAGCCTTATGGACAAGGCCTATTTCTATTTGTGCCAGATTTAATTTATTTAATTTATTTATTGCAGTCCACTGATATATGCATTGCATATGGGACAAATACAAATTACAAATAATAACAAACACACTAGTAAGTGTAAACACTCGACGCGGTTAAATGACCCGTTTACACCTTTTTTAACAAATACAAATACAGATTATGGTAATTACAATATACATACTACAAAATATCAATAACAATTCGTCACGAGGATTAGAATTTCTTCTTCTTTATGTATGTATGTTATGTATACGTATTCAGTTGATGACCCATCGCACTTCGGCGACAATACAGCTATTTTCAGTACTTTGCTAAAGGCTTTGAGCGTTGAGTGCTACTGCTTACTGCCGTTTTCTTTGAAAACTTATAGCATGTGCAGCATGCAATTCCTGAAACGAGTGACGTAGCCTCGTACCCCAGCGTCTTCGCTGATGTCTCGGTCTCGTCCTGTCTGCGACAGCCTGATACTGTGCAATAGTAACACACAGGGGATTGTTTGGTTGTTAGTTACTCTGGCTCTGTTTGAGCAATTGATCGCTTGTATATCTTGTGAGTGGCATGGCACTGTTGCTCATATGGCTCTTAATCCTAAGGACGCAAGGTCATATGGAAACCCTTATCACATTACAAAAATCCGTAGCATTGAACGTATCCAGCAGAAGTTCGTTAAGCATGTCTGCTACAAGACCAATGTTATCTATCATAGATGCAACTAACCAACTTTAAGCAAAAATTTAAATGTTGTATCACTCGAAAATCGGTGCAAGCAGACAGATCTAATATTTTATTTTTATATAAGCTTCTGCATAATTATTTTGACTCTCAGCTTCTTGATCTAGTACATTTTCACGTTCCTGCAAGAACAACACCAAACCAACAGACTTTCCATCTGCCAAGAAGCAGACATTTTTAGGATCCAACATACGTATAACCAGGAAATTAGTTGTCATCCATCCAGATCTTGACATCATCATTGAAATCATGTTTTAAAAAGTTTTTCTTCAAATGTTCTTTCTATTTGCATTTTGTTTAGTATAATGTTCTTTTATACACCTGAGTAGACTTATTTAGATGTTGTTTGATTTTTTGATATTATTTGAATTTTTGTGCTCCAGTTTTAAATTTATTTTATGTACTAGGAAAACGCTTAAGTCCCGCCGCGTTGTTGGATGAGCGTAATTGGTGCATTGAGCTGCCATGTGTTACGCGGATTTTCTGTTGTTCTGTGAAAAAATCATTACTTAGTCGAAGATTTTTTTTTAAATAAATTAAATTAAACAAAAAAATAACTTAATTTTTTTAATTAATCGTAATTTTTAACAAAGAAAAAATCGTAAAATTGCAATTTTCATAAGAAATAAATATTCGATTTCGCTCAAATTTAACACGAATATATTAATTCATGAAATTAAGGTTCTGTGAAAAAATAATTACAATAGGATAAAGCATGTAGGTGTAATAAGTCAAAGAATTGTTTTAAAAAAGAAAAAACCCGTAAAATTTCGATTTTCATGAGAAATAATTTTTCGATTACGCTCAAATTTCGCACGAATATCTTAATTCATGAAATTAAGGTTCTATGAAAAAATCATTACAATCGGTTAAAGCATGTAGGTGTTATAAGTCAAAGAAAGTTTTTAAAAATCGAAAAAAATCGTAAAATTGCATTTTTTATGAGAAAAAATTTCCCGATTGCGCTCAAAACGTGGCAGTTCTAAGTTCAGAGATTTCGAAGGCCTCCATGAAATTTCATCGCAATCGGAGTATCGGTTTTGCCGGAATCGTGCTAACAATCAGACAAAAATACAGAAAGAAAAAAAAAACATTCCGGATTTTTTTCTCCAGTGTAGTGAAATGGAATCTTCGCTTCGCTCGCTACGCTCATCCAAAAAGCCTATATTGCACTTGTGGAGGTAACTCTCTTGTTGGTGACAATAAATAAAATACAAAAACAATTTCTCAATTTCAATGGCTGGGATGAGCCCAAGACTCCATGTTATAGCCCACGCAAGCGTTGAGTGACTACGCAAGTCCTTGGTAAACATAAGTCTCCAAGCGGCCTGACATTTTGTTTCTTAATTTTGTCCAACTAGCCAGTTGGCCTTTTCCTAATTGTTTCTTAATTTTAAAAAAAATATGTTAGTCACAAATTTGAACAGTTGAGTGGTTTCCATGGCCATAACGTTTACGTTCCTAGTGTACAATGCTTTAGTTTGTTCAAGTTCTTCAATTTAACAAAAACTTACCTGCACAAGAAAGGATTGAGATAATGTTCGGATTTAGATAACCTGGGTACCTGCTGATGTCATCCCTACAAGGTTTTCAAGGATTTTGGCCCACAGGGTACACCTTTCCTCAAGGGTCTAGAGGGGACTTTAGCAAGGAACTTGGGAGGATGCCAACTCATCCTGACTTATGTGCTACAGTTACTATACGTGTATATGCGTGCGCATACAAAGTCACAGACTTTTGTTTTTAGCATCTGCCTTTTGCAACCGGTTAAGAGAAAGCTCCTCCAGACTTTGATACATGGGTGGATCCCAAACCAAAACTATTTCCATGAAGGCGCTTTCAGCCGAACTGCTTTGGGTGCCGGTACACACAGTCCATGCCCACAGGGACAAACTAAATAAATAAATACATACATTTTTATTTAGAGTCTACCCACTCAGTCACAGAACTGAACTATGGGGCAACATTCTAATCTGGGGTGTAGGCCTACTTGAAATAAAAACATTGGACATCATATAACAGACAAAATGTGTTTAATATTGTACAAGAACAACATACAAAAGCAATTTATTGATACAGTACATACAAACAAAACTAATCTCTAGGTAGATGCAATAAATATAGTATTTTGGTTTCATTGGTTTAAATGGCGCCAACCGTTAGGTCATTATGCGCCAAGAAATAAAGCAATACCCAAAACTTCAAATTCCAATGCTCTTGAATTTGAAGAATAATTCCAAAATTGTGATACTAATATAAAACAGTAACATTGGGGATTTGATGCTGGCATCGTAGTGTACACAGTGAGGTCACTCGGCAAATTCCAACACATCTGCTTCTTTCTGCCGTTCCCTCTATTCATTAAAAGCCAGTATATGTAGTGGCGGTGGTAGCGATACAGTACTTTAGTCATGTGTGAGCACCATGCAGTAAACATGAATAATCAGACTGGTTCGTTTCTTTAGCAGCAGAAATGTAGCAAATACAGGAGGAATGTTATCATGAGTCAGCAGAGTTCTACGTAAAAGTGTAAGTAGACAGTATCGGTTTGTTTACGGCATTTGATTCATTGTGGCGACAGCCTGAAGAGATGAGCGAGTTAGTTGCTTCAAGTCTCTCTAGTACATTCATGCAATTATGCTATCCGAGTCTATGAAGATTAATTAATACCCTACTCTGTTGATGAGTGACTATGTTAGATAAGAGATTCGAACCCATGTTCCCGGCAGACATATGCTTTGCGCCCCAACCGTAGTCAGCTCTTTGGACAGGAACAGCCATGAAGAAAGATTAGTCCTATTGCAAACACCTACGTGGGAAACAACATACATAGCATAAGTGGAAAAAAAAAACATTCAAATATGATTTCCCATTTCTTGAAGGCTAATTATGATTTTTAATACACGTCACACGAGATGCATGTTTGATCAAGATGGGTGAAAATTTCAAGTTTCTAAAACTTGAACTTGAAGTTTGAGTATGTGATTTATCAAAATTTTGAACACTTGGACTTCTTTAGAAAACCTAGTCTAAATTACGCCAGTTAAAATAAACATTTGGCACAAAACAAAACCTTGGTAATGCAACCAATGCAATTGTTCGTAGTTTTATGTTCTCATGCTCAAAGAAACAAGTAACAAATTAGGAGTGGAAAGACTACGAGGCAAAATAGGAAAAGAAAGACTCCGGTGGTATGGTCACGCAAGAAGAATGAAGCAAGATGGAATCCTAAGAAGAGACTTGGAGAGAGTGCAAAGAGTCGGCCATCCAAGGGATAGGTGGGGGATCAAATAAAACTGAGCATAGAATATAAAGAAATCATGGGAAAGGATTAACAAAGAAAAACTATGGGATGACAGAAAAAATCGGAGAGAACTTGTAGAAATGCCCGTCATAGAAGACAGGGAGGAAGAGAGAATGTGCCGAGCCTGGCTAGTAAGCGTAGCAACAGTTTGTAGCCTGAGAATCTCCGACCCGACTCATGTAGGAACCAGGTGTTTTGATATATGACTGTATTAATGTGAAGTAGGCCTTGGTAGTAATATATTTAAGTCCCATCTAACATCTGTTTCTAAGAACTCGGTGCAGAGGAAGTGAGAGGAGGATGCAAAGGACAAGCCATGGCAAAGTATAGTATCAACTTATCAAGAAAGACAAAATCACCCAGATATAAGAACAGAGAGGTCTCAACTGCCCAGTTCAGACTTGACACAATGACCTGTTGGGTCAACATTTACACAAAGTAGGAATGATAGATTCAAGCTTAGAAGCAGCTTGTGCGGTAAGGAAGAACAGAATCGACAACATCTTTTCAGTTGTAAAATGACTCTGAACTCGACGCGATGCCAGATGGCATGACGCATGTACAAAGGGAATCCTGTCTCTATTGGAGAACACGACAACACATAATGGCCGAGAGGGCCGATTGGGGGCATAAGAAAAGAAGAAGAAAGAAGAAGAGTAATATATTTTAAAATGTCAAGTTACCAGGTGGGGTGTGGCCACAGCTTGATGGCGGCCTATAATCATATCATCATCACGTCATAAGTAAAAAACATGCACAAAAAGATTACAACAGAAAGTTGAGTTTGGCTGACACGCCAGAAACTACTACACTAAGTTACACTGGAAAGCTAGTGGCCAAGAACAAACAGAATGCAGAGTAAACAAACGTGTGTAATTCAGTCTGCAATACATTGACGCTCTCTGGCTCTGCCCTTCAGTGTAAAATACTCTCCTCACGTCCTACACGTTGTTGATGTCAATTCAACACCTTGTCTGACACTCTCCACTCCTTCCCTTCATTGCCATTCACGCCACATAGAATCAGCTCACAAAAATGTATGCACAACACATTTTAAACAAATTGAATTATATGGATTTTTTAAACAGTATTATTCGATGTTATGGTTTTCGTCAGTTTGAGTATATATATGGGTTTACTGTAGTTGATTGTATAGCTAGTAGGCCTCCGCCTAGCTACCTCAACTAACTAGCTTATATATCGGAAACGTAACACAACCTATTATAATCTATTTACGCTCACCATATGGAATCACATCAGGGATTAAGATAACTTATTAATTAGCTGCAGTCATCATCAGCAGATGAATAGTGGTGTGTATGTGTTGTATGTACGTGCACTACGTATTCCTCCCCAACCTGTGGCTTCTCCACCATTTCAAGTCACACTCGATAAACTAAACTATAGTCACATCCATCTTCAACGCCAGGCATCGCAACGTGTTCACGTGTACTCGGTGAAGTCGTCCATGCGCATGCTCTTTGTGTTCTTGGGAGACGCGAGGTCTTTGGGCGGACCGTCGACGCTCGCGACCGAAGCCTCGACCTTCTCCTTGAGTTTCTTGATCTTGCGGAGTCGCTCGAGCCAGTTCGAGGCATAGGGGTCCTGGCCGTGAGCCTTCAGGCTGCTCGACACCATTGACGCCAGCTGGGGAGATAGACACAGACTTATTGGAACAGAAAAATGATAGATGACATCCACTAGAGAATTCTTGTTTATTTTTTGCAACCATTTTAAAACGTTATGGAACATTATGGTTATGGAATACAGAGCGTTTATGAAATCTATGCCCAATGTGCTATTCAAACCACAGATACAATATATATTTTGATAAGAGATTATTGCATTTAAAATTGTAATACATTGCACTGGGCAAGATTTGTATTACAGATTTTAAACTAGATTTGATTGAATAAATACTGTATTGTGCCGAACATTGATATTTAACTACTGTTAGGCTAGATTAGCAGTCGGTGGTCCACTTCCGTTACAATTGGAAGCCATCTTGAAATGAGCAAATGACAGTTTACATGTTAATCAAATGAGAGCGATTTGAAGACCGAATATTTTTAAAGATGGCTGCCAGTTTGACAGCTGAGCATACTAGATTTTAACATCAAATGATTACTAAATCCCTTATGCAACAAACGTCTAAAGTGCGGCGCACAATTGGCATAGCATAAGCGCAGCACAACGCAAGCGCAAACTAAGCGCAACACAAGGAATGTAGGCGCGCACAATTGTCATAACGGAACGTGGCGTAAAGAAAACTACAAGGCTGTGCAAAGTTTTTGAATGCCGTTATCAGATGACTGCATGTCAACTTTGCGTTTGACATTTGTCTTTGAAACATATTTTGCAGTAGCCATTGTCATAGAGATGCGGATATGCCTAAAATACTTAAATTAGCAGCTCGTCGCTAACGTCGACTCAAACTTCATACTCGATAATGACGTGTCTTCTGTGAGTTCGTCCATGATTTTAATTTTACACTGACACAAACAACCAATAGTTGTGAATTTGATTTAACTGAAATGGGCGTTTGTGTTGAGTCGTGTTGTTTCTGGATTCCTATTGGTCAAAGCAAGCGCAAGCATAAAAAATATAAAATATAACCATCTCTTGCGCTGTGCTTCCGCGGCTACGCTATGCATACGTGCATTGTGTGTTCACGCAGGCCCGGTGCCCTTGTTTATATTTCTTGCGTTGTGCTTGCGTTGCGCTACGCTTATGCTATGCAATTTTGCGCAGCACTTTATTGTTTCTGTTTGTGCATTCCCATGCTGCATAAGCTAAAACCATATCAAACAATCCAGTAAAATACTTTATTGCTTTGAAAAAGCATAAATTAAAACACTAAATCTCCCACTAAATTGCCATCTTGAACTGGATTTTCGACGCTTCAATTTGTTACGCTCGCGCCTGTGCGGAAGTATTGAACACTGCTAATCTAGCCTACTATAGGGGTTTAATATCAATGGTGCCAAATATAGGCCGACCCTGAATACAAGCCGACCCCCTAACTTTTCTTGTTGAAATATTAAAAAAACATGCAAAAGCATATGTAAATATTAGCTGGCAAGGGACTTAAAATAATGAAAAAAGGGTAGGCTTATATTCAGGACAATACGGTACAACGAAGATATCCCATCTCAAGAATGCAGGCGTTTCTAATCTTCATTCGTATCTTCATATAGATTGAGAGAATTTCAGTGACGACAGTCACACTAAAACACGCATATTATTTGGGTGCAGTATTGTATGTAACACGTGTAACTTCAACAGTGTAGTCAACGTCCGCCTCTGCGGTACTTACGTTGGCGTGTAGCGCGAGCTGTCGAGCGAGTATGGCCAGGTTCTGGTCGGACACGATCTTGGACTCGCTGTGAGTGATGTGCTCCGCCAGCTCCTCTCTCGTCTTCACCGCCACCTCGTTGGTCGAGTGGTCCAGAGGCTGGATGATCACGCACGCGTAGTTGAACTGGCCCTGGGGACGCGCACACATTACTTTCACAACGACATCCTCAGTAACAACGTGCAAGACAGGAGGAATGTGATAGGAATATCAGAACGAGTATAGCCACTAGACACAAATTCAAAATAATATTTAAATACAGTAGAACTTTTATTTTAAATATTGAGCCTGATATTGAAAATATCCCAAAATTTTGCAATTTTGGGCCTTTACGGTACCAAACTAGTTGTGCAGCATCTTTGCTGACCTGGCCGAGTCACACGTACAAAACACCGATCTGACTGGGGAGGAGACTTCGCAAGAGTGTACGTGGTATTCCTTACCTTGACTGTCTGTATGTTGTACTCCGAGGAGACTTGGCAAGAGTGTACGTGGTATTCCTTACCTTGACTGTCTGTATGTTGTACTCCTCTCCGCTCTCGTTGTATACGATGGTGACGTAGTTGTTCCCGATGTGAAGCTTCTTTTCGTTACAGTGGGGGTCAGAATCCTTGTTCGGCATCAGAGTGGCAACGTGGAAGGTCACCTGCGTACGAGGACAGTGTCACACTTGGCTTAGGTTCGATTTTCAATTGATTATTACAAATTAGTTACTGATTTATCTTACGAACATCAATAATGAATCATATTTAAGTTTCCTATTAAATTAATTAATCAAACGCAACATTGAACTGCAACTCTAAAGCGCATAGGAACTCTTTCAAGTGTGGGAGGATAACAAACTTTTCTTTTGCTTCCGCATGCTTGACACAACTAGCCTCAAGTCAACACCCCTTAATATTTTTAATTTATATTCAAATATTTTACACATTTATATACAAATTGTAAAACTCAAATACTGTAATACTATAATATTAAAAATGTATATTATAATATTATGTAATAAAATAATTTGTTTGGGAATAACACTATAAAGTATTACACTGTACTGAATGAGTGACTGCAACTAGTTTCTTCAGTTGTAGCTGTGGTGATTACTAATGTGACTGGATGATTAACATTCTGAAGTGGGGGGGGGGGGGGGGGGGGGACCAGGAAAAAGTGCAACCATATTCACCTCAACCCTTTTAACTATAAAGGTATGAATAAAGTTAATTAAGTACTGTAATTTATTTTTAGATGAAGACCTATAATCTAAGCTTACATGAGAAGAATCCTAATCTAAATGTCACCTGCATGACGTCGTCCTGCCAGATGTACGCGAACTTTCCGTCGTTCCCGTCCTTGTTGAGTCCTCCGAGGAAGGTGGTCTGAGGGTCCGCGTCCTTCAGCCGGATCAGCGTCCCAAGCCGGTGGAGGAACTCGGCGTAGCGGAGCGACCCAAACTGGTTGCGCAGTATCTCCGCCTCGTTGCTGGCCTGGCCGGGCCCCACGTACAGCACACCGATCTGGGGAGGGGAGGGCACAAGAGTGTGTGGTCAGGGCGGGCACGCAGTAGTTCACTTTACTCTAGGCGGCGGTAGGAATGGGAAACAAACAAGTAAATTGATTAGTGTTTGTGGTTGGGGAAAGGAGAGAGGAGACCAACAAATACCTTAAAGGATGTAGATAGCTGCTTGAGACGAGGTTCACATATATTTATTAACAATTAACAATTCACAATTCACATAAATGTCGAACGTTTTGGCCTCCGCGGCCTTGGTCACCGACCGTTGGAGAAGAACTAACAATTAACAAACAAACAAACAAAAACTAACATTTAAACATTACTTACAATTATATTACAATACAAGGCGCTGTTGGGGTGAGTAGGTGGCGGTGTGCAGGTGGGATGTCTACCTCAGATTGAGGTTAGGCTTTTGGAGCGAGCTGGTGATGATTAGGTATATGGAAATCTATCCAAAAATTAAATAATCCATCTCAGCGGGGTATCAAACCCCGATCTCCCGATTGCTGGTCGGGTGCTTTACCATTTAGCTACCTTGGTGCATTATAGATCTGAATAGCTTAAACAGTACTGAAACGATTCTGCTGCATTTGAACTGAAAAATATTCATTACCTAATGCAGATATGAGGGAGCCTGGAGGGTATAATAATAATAATTAATTGGGGATAATTTAATTAATCGGGAAACACTTCCGTAGGTGTAATTGATTGAGACCGTGGATCGATACCTTGTTGAGATGGAGTTTTTAATTTCGGGATTGATTTCCATAAACAGTAATCAATTACTCCTACGTAAGTGTTACCGATAATGAAATTGAGAAAGAAGTAGAGTTAGCAGGGGATAGTTGTCAGACTAACCTTGTGCGTCTCGTAAGTAGAGTTAGCAGGGGCTGTTGTCAGACTAACCTTGTGCGTCTCGTAAGTAGAGTTAGCAGCCTGGGATAGTTGTCAGACTAACCTTGTGCGTCTCGTAAGTAGAGTTAGCAGGGGATAGTTGTCAGACTAACCTTGTGCGTCTCGTAGTTGTCAGACTAACCTTGTGCGTCTCGTAGTTGTCAGACTAACCTTGTGCGTCTCGTAAGGAGGAATGAGATCCAGGATCTTGATGGAGCGCTGAATCACGTCGTCTTGAGACAACAGCAGGGGTTTCTCGTCCGCGCTGTTGAAGTGTGCGTTGTGGTACAACTGCAGGAACACGAAGCTGGGAACAAGAAAACAGTAACACACATTTTATCATGTGCTAAGCTAGATTAAAGGAAGGGCATGGAGAGTGACAAAATGGAGCCACGTCTTTAGTGGGCGGCTAGACTCGTGAAGACATAATGATGTAGATGCGGTCTCAGGAAAACAATGCAATTTAAGATCAACATAACAAAGGCAGCAAGAGAGACAAGAGACAAGAGTATCACATTATGTGGCTCATGAGTAGGGGCCCTGAGAAATAGCAAATAAAAAGTTTTCATTTCATTATAAAAAATCTTCAATTTCAGTATATAAACTCAAGGTAAAGGCATCATTTCATCATAATAATAGTTCTGCAATCACCACCCTTCAGCAAAATGAACACATATTATTACACATAAACGAATTATTTGGGCCATAAAAAGTTAGCTTAATTGGAATTAGCTAGGCGTGTTTGATAATCAGTCTTCAGTCTGTATATAAATGACCTTACGTTTAATTTAGATGGTGAGAGTAAAGTAATTCTTTTTGCTGATGACACCAGTGTTGTAATAAAAAAAAGCACAAAACACTCATGAATTGCTGCTAAAACTTGGAACTTATCCCCAAATAATTAGAAGCATGGGTCACAGCAAATAAGATGAAGCTGAACTACTCTAAAACTCAGATCATGAGCTTCCAAATCAAGGGAGAACAAGACAGACACACATTCCCACACAATGAGTGGACCATGCAAAGTTCCTTGGCCTTACACTTGACTGTAAGTTAAATTTAAAATGGACATCTCATCGAGTGCTTGTGCAAACGTCTCAGTAGCTCGGACCTTATCTTCACAATGTGACAAAAAACTACAAAGATGGTTTTCTATGCCAACATGCAATGTTGAGGGCTATTTATGAGGTATTAATCTTATTATGTTACACCTGGGAATGAGGAAGTCATGTCGACGTCGGCCACATTTTAAAGAACTGAACATTCTTACGGTGGCATGCCTGCACATGCTGGAGGTAATAATGTTTGTACATGATTTCCCAACGTATTTTATTGCAAATGATGGGCTTCACAGATTCAACACTAGAGGTATCCAGGTGGGATATAGACTTCAGTTGCTAGACAATGATCCAGTCCATATTATGGGAGTTAAATAAAATATTTAATAAACTGACGGATGGCATAAAACAAGCAATGCACACTTGTAACAGAAACATTTAAGCTCAAAGTTAAATCATTTTTGTTGGAATATGGATTTTATGCTGTTACAGAATATTTTAACTATGTATAAAAGTTGACAATATTATTCTTTATTTTTAATGAGTAGTACCTACTATTCATATGATTGATGTACTGTATTTTGATTACAGTACCTATTAATTTGGTTACCACTCCGGAAAGGCATTGTTGTATAACCAGTTATAATTTAGTTTTATAGCGCAACTTTCAATACTCACATGTTGTGAAATGATTATGAGTGCAATACAAAAGGCTTATGAATAATGAACATGCTCAAATATTTGTAAGAATGCAAATAAAAAAAACTTAGATATGCTGGTCTCTAGTTGGTCATTGTTTGCTCGTAGATGGTGTCGGTGCTTACAGGGTTGGCTTGGTCGGCTTGAAATTTAATACCCCCCACTGAACATCAGTTATGCGACTGAGTGGGTAGATTCTAAATAATAATTTATGTTAAAATAATCATCATAACTCAGTTCCAACTATGTCGGGTTGAGTAGTGGTTTTCCACCATCCAGGGAAACTGTAGGTAGATACTAAGCTTGCCAGACTCAGTGTTTCTTCCTCCTCCTCTCCAACAATTTACTCCACTCTCTTCTGTCCTCCCACAGCTTGACTCTTGCCACATGCTCCCACACATGTTATTTATTTATTACAACAGCGAAGGTTAGCTAGTTAACCACCTACCTGGGATTGATGCCCGACTTGGGCCCCTCCTTGTTCTGTCGCGAGCTGTTATCCCGGCGAGTCCAGTCGATGCGCGGCTTGCGTATGGGCGACATGACGGATATTGTGTGGCCGCGATCTCGGAACGCCAAGGGAGACAGAGCCGACGGATCCAAGCGGGCCGAGTCGTCTTTTCCCTGCAACAACACGACATGAGACAACATTGGGACGAGCGTGATTCTAGCATGTACTATATTGTTGTGCAGGCCAGCATGGCATATATATAGTAGAGATGTCAAACAATAAGAAAATTCATATCGATAATCGCGCCGAAATGAGAGTAATATCACAATAATATCGTGCTTCAAAAAATTGCGACGATACGGTCACTTTGTAATCATATTATGATAATTATATCGGCATAATATTCGCTTTTCTCGCATTTGCGTCAATTTGAATTGCGAGCCATCTCAGCGCTGGTCGGCGGATTGGCCGCCACCTACGACGGGCCCCTCCCTCCCACGAGCGAGTGTGCGAGAGGGAGCGGTGATGCGAGAGAGAGACAAGGAGAGAGAGAGAGAGCGAGCGAGCGGCATGGCGAGTGGGAGGGGGAGTGGTACTGCGAAATAGATCGCGAGCGGTAAAACATGTTTTGAGAAGCTGGGAATTCCATGATATACAGTACACTATTCAGGAGAAAAATATCGTTGTAGCAGTTTTGATTTGTCATAGAAACTTGTATACACTACTGAATTTGCTATGAAAAATCCGCATTCCTGACAATTATCGCAATATAGCTAGCAATATTGATATCATACGATTATTGCGATACATCCACCTATATCGCGATAATATCAACAATATTATTGATAATTATTGAATACCCTATGGTTATCATTGACATCCCTACTATATATTATATAGTGATTCAAATATAGTACAGTTTTTTTTCAGTCCATTGACCATTGTATTAGATGCGATTAAAACTAGGTAGGCCTACGTACGGTAGTTACACGAATAAAAATGTTATGTCTGGCTTTGCTTGAAGCATAATGTCGACAGGGATTATAATGCCAACTGACAACCTATGCTATATTTGTAACAAAAAACGAGGATAATTATAAACTGAACTGTCAAACTGAAAACCTTCTCTCAGCTCAGACATGGTTAATCATCAAATTTATAATCCTACACAATACATAATTTCATGGTAAAATTAATTTAATTACCTAATTAGAACTTTAATAATTCCATTTAATTTTTAAATGTGTACAATCAAACACACGATGAAAATCTCTTATACAATTAAATTTTAATTTAGTTGATTAGACTTGATGGAAGAAGATAGACAAGAAGAGAAGAAAGAAGAACAACAAGACGATATGGGTGAATCGTCGGGCATGGCTAGCCGACTTCGATAGACCCGAGTGTCCAAGAGTTTGGTGGGACCCTCCCACCCGCTCCCCTACTTCATTGTTGGATATAGGATCAGATATTATTAATACATCTTTAATCCACACAGAGGTTACAGGATAATGTGAAGGCACAAGTAGAAGGTGTCTTACCGGCGTGAGTGGAGCCTTGTCGGCCCCGGGCTTCTTGCCTCCCGTGTCGACAGTGAGCGGAGATGCTGGGGATGAGCCCGGCGCCTTCTGCTGCAGCTTGGGAGACTGAGGGGGCCGACTGGTCACCACCGCTGCCTGGAGAGTACCGGGCACCACCGACGGTGAGCCCAGAGCGAGCGACGGTGACGGAGTGATCCCCGACACAACGGACGGCGTATGCGCGGCTTCCAGCAACGCCGACGGTGTTTGAATACCGCCCGATACCACCGACGGCGATTCACCGGCACCCGCTACCACGGACGGCGATACAACTGCACTAGACATGACCGATGGCGACTGAGCGGCGCTTGACATCATGGGTGACTGAGCGGCGCTTGACAAGTCTGATACGGACTGAAGAGCGCTTGGTACAAACGACGGCGACTGGGCAGCACTCGACAAGAGCGATGGCGACTGGCCGATGGATGGTGATTGGCCGATGCTGTGGCCAGATGGCGAGACTGGAGTGAACGCACTACGAATACCGGATACTGGGGACACCTGATAAAATAAAAATGGTTGATTATCATTTTGTAGTGTCACATAATATTATGTTAACATTCCAATCTTAACTATGTACAATTTCATCTTGTTTATTTAGTGATAAAACATTCACAATTTTAGAAGTGAGCCAACACATGAGAGTAATACATTCCTAGGCTTAATTGTTCTCAAACTAACTTATATTATTAGTGGAATCCACTTGTTGATGATGACTTCAATTCCAATAATTTTGTCTTAGTTAGTTAATTTGCCCCGTTCGTAAATAATAGCTATACCTAGTTCTTCTATTCGGACAATGTTCATTTGGCAAATGCAATCTTACAGAACAATGCAAACAGTACACATTCCATAGGTTTGGAAGAGAAATAAGAATAACTTTGTTTACAACTAAATTTGACTGAATAGGGAATATTCCACTTCCTATTTTATAGTTTATTTTAATTCTTATATGTCTTAAGTCACTGCACTTAAAAAAAAAAAAAAAATGTATTTTGTGTCATTTAAACAAGAAGTAAATTGGACACCGAGTTTGTGCGCCAAAAACGAGCGTGCGCCATCTTTGGACGGTACTACGTCATAACTGTGTTGAGTCAAGGCCAATTAGAAACTAAATGTATGTATATTTGTACATATTTACATACAGACGGCGGTGCTCGCCCATCTGCTCAACAACAAACACAACTCCACAGCCACTTAAACGATGTACATTTTCACCGTATTTTGTTTTTCTTTTTTCGTGTGTGACAGAAGATTTTGCGAGATCATTGTGATAAAGAACTACGAGCATTTTGTCTTGAATTTTTGCACAGCCTACCACTATCATGCTATTCTTTATCTACAATAGGCTTTAAAAGTCATCACAGTAAGGTTTTTGTGCGGGATGTGTGTCAGAACATGGACGTGCAGGCCCAGGGCTGGCAAGCTAAACCAAGGGCTTGTCAAGTGAGTAATTTTAGTATTCACATACCAAGGCCTATATCCTACAGGAACGATTGGCCTAGACTGTTGTATTATAAATAATTTTCTACGCCTAAGCCTAGACCTAGGACTGTTTCAGTTTTGTTTTTTGATTGCAATGTCAACTTTTCTCGTTTTCTGGCTAGGCGTTCAATGTAAAATGTCCGCCATCTGTTTACATTACTGTAGGCTACGCTAGGCGCTGCTTTGTTTAAAACACCGCCGTCTGGATGTATGTATGTACAGTAAGATCTCTCTTATCCGATGTTCCGTGTTAACCGAGCCGCCAAAAAAAAAAAAAAAAAAAAAAAAAAAAAAAATTAAAGTTTTAAATACGTAAATAAAACATAAAAATAATTACAGACGCCGCGCCGCACTTTTTTAAATGTACTCGCATACATTTGTAGGCATGCCTTACGAGTGAGTGCAAAGAAGATAGATCGGCGATATATCTCGACTTTCAAGCAGTGTGCATCAGTGTACTGAGCGTATAGAGTTCAGTGGTCAGTGTGCGTCGGGCGCATCGCCGGTAAGCGTCAGTGCCACCCACTGAGCATATAGAGGTCAGTGTGCGTCGCGCGCCTGCGCGTGCGCATACGATCCAGCCATCTCACACACAGCTGTTCAAAGATGGTCGTTGTGGAACTAGATGCAATCATGTTTCAACCGATTCACGAAATTCGTAATCACGACGCATTGAATTGTTATTCCTGGGCTTATCTTATTTCTTTCCCAGACTTATCTTGCGTCGTGAGGTTCAGCGCGGGCATATTGGTGGGCGGTGTTTCCATATGAGAAAGAGAGCTAGGCCTAGGCCTATGTTTGCATTGTAGGCCTAGGCCTACTGCGTCGAGTTTAGGCCTAGGCCTAGGCCTAGACATACGTTTTTATTACGACATGTAGGCCTAATTGTGTACGTGTGTTCCTGAGCTTGAATTACAAGCTATTAAATCATTTAGTATACCCTGTATGAAGTGTATTGTGTGTATTTTATGTTCCTTTATCCATTACATGTGTCATATATCATTTTACCACATCAGGCTATGCTACGAGAGCAAATAAACAATTGATCCGCGCCATCCGAGTTTTTCGCAAATCCGAGGTGCCCCCGGTCTCATCCAACTCGGATAAGAGAGATCTTACTGTATGTGTATCCAGACGGCGTTGGTTCAACACAGTTCTGACGTCATAGCCGTTTTTGCCGCTCTAAGAATATTTTAAAAAATGCTGTTTTTAAAATGGCTATAAATTATTGGATTATTATTTTACGGAAAAACAAAGTACATATTAATTGTAATCGGAACGAAATACTTCTTCTAAAAAATCTATTTGTACTGTATTTGACGGAAGTGGAATATTCCCTATTGTCATGAAATAGAACAATTTTAGGCTAGAGGCACATGCAAACAATGCCATAAACCATCACACTTTGGAACCCTTATCAACAGCAACAGCGTAGTAAACACCATTGAAAATTGTTGTTTTATGGAAAAAAATAATTTTGCAAGTAACAGTTTCTCAGCCACATTGTTGTTCTTTCAAACATCAGAAGATACATCTTAAGTCACTTTAAATTCACAATTCCGTACATTATTTATTACACATATTTGTTATGTGTTATTTAAAAACTTGTCAAATGAACTAACATACTACAGGGTTATATATAAATGCTGTATATTTTAAAACAGATCTATTTAAAATTCTTGTTATAGTTTCAACTTTCAATATAAATGCATGATAAATACCGTATTTGCTCGATTGCAAGCCTACACCGAATGCAAGCCGACCCCTGATTAAAAGTTCATCTAACAAAAAAGTGTAGCATTTAAATACTCATATAAGTTTGCCATCGATTCCAAGCCGGGTGCCATTTTGAACTGCAAAAATGTGTTAAAAAAGGTAGGCTTGCAATCGGGTAAATACGGTAAGTGAAGGAAGTAGACCCCTTACTTAATATATGGTTAGGGGTCCAGGAAATATATTTTTTCAATTGAAAAATTATGTTAAATGGAATTAAAATTTAGTTTATTTTTAATTTTTCTTTTAATAATGTCAACAAATACGCATTTTCTATGCGTTTAAAATTGCCAAGTGAAACAATCGATTCTGGCACGCACGATCGATATATTCAAACGAAATTCATGGAGGCGTGGTTAGTTTGGACCAATGGCAAACGATGTGCGAAGATTCAACTTGGTTTATCGATTTTGGCTCGATAGTCGATATAAGTCAAAATCATTTAGTTTTTCATCCCGTAGGTAGAGACACTACTAAACACTGTGAAAATGGTCGTATTAGTGGGAAAATGTCACTCAATGAATGGCCGGCATATTTTTTCGCTATTAATACCAATAAATGGTTAATTTTACTGATTGAATGGTAAAAATGATAAAAAACCATTATTTTCATGTTTTCATGCAAAAATGAAAAATTTCGCCTTATGGGGCATTTTCAAATTGCATTTTTTTGATATCATAGCCCATGAAATCTTATGTAAAATAGGTTTCAGGTATTTTTAAGACATTTTTTCACCTTTTGCAAAATCCCTGGATCCCTTATATGGTGTAACAATCATAATTGAGTTAGCAAGTTTAGTTTTGCCACTATTGAATTCAATGTCATGTGCGTGGCATTCAAACAAACTCTAAGCGGTAGGTTTTAGTGTGTAAGGGTCTCACCAGCGACGAGGTGCGCAGTATAGAGGGCTGTGGTTCCTCGTTCCCAGGGTCGGAGTGCACCGACATGAGGGCAGGGACTGACTCGGACACCTGGCTCGGAGCAGCCTGAGAGAGTTCCTCCGGTATCGCCTCACAGCTCACCCTGAAACACACATTAGCACCCAACGGTAAGACGTTGTAAGAATGGTGTGCTGATGTAAGAAGAGCGGATGGCTTCTAATGTGGGCAGCACTCAGTTTCAACTGTTGGTATGAAGTATGAACCCGTGAGCAGAACTTGCCCTCAAAAAGCTAAGCATAGCACAGGGTTGCCACCAAGAAAAAATAAAAATCCTGTTTGAGCACATCAAAAATCCTTAGAAATCCTTAAATGAAACACCCAAATCCTTAAAAATCCTTTTAATGCCCAAATGTACTAATTTCGATATGATATCGATATAATCATAATGTAATTGTTTTAAAAAAATTGAAAAAAAAAAATTTAAGAGTAGGCCTATTTTTAATGATTTGAGGCCAAATAGGGTTGATGAGGTATCACCATAAATGCATTTTTAACGATTTTTACGATCTCATAACCGCATTTTATGACCCGGCACCTCCACCACATGCACCAGCCAGGTTAATTTAATTTAGACTACCTACCCGGCACCTCCACCAAAATTCTGAAATTTTGCATTTTTGGTGTAAACTTTGGTATTTATATATCGAAAATATTCCCACTTATCGATATCGCATTGAAATAAAGATTTTTTGACCATCCCTAGTTAAAAACGGCGTAAAACAAAGAACTAAAAATAAAAATCAAAAAAAAAAAAAAAATCTGTGAATTGGAATAAAAATCCGTCGATCCGTTTTGCACCCTCAAAATCCGTTAAAACGGCAACCCTGGATAGCATACTGCCATGATCTCGTTCCAAACCATCCAAAACAACTGCCTGAGCAACCACTTAAAAATGAGTTAAAATAAGTGTATGTCATGGATAGGTGCAACTTGCGTTATAATATTTATAGGATATAATGGCGGCAGAGATGAGGTACAGAGGAGCACAGTGGGCTAAAAAGCAGAAACACGGACACCAGAGAAATGCTGGCTGTAGAGAAGGTAGGGGAAAGGATGGAAAGGATATAGTTGAGATGGTTTCGAATTGAAAAAAGAAGTAGAAGACGGAGAGGCCAAAGTAGAGAATATGGAAGGATACCAAAGCCGGAGACAGAGTCAAGAGGAGAGAGCTGGGAAGATGAGTAAGAGATAGGATTGTGGGAGGATAGACAGAAGTGGAAAAATTTGGTTGCAAAACCCTGGATGACCTTGCTTGAAGCGGGAAATGGCTAAGGATGATGATGATGATGAATTGCACAAGTTTAACAACAAGTGCAATGACCATTTAAACACTCATTTGCTTTTGTTGGTGAGATATACGCGTTGTGTGTTTACTCATGAAACCCGTGAGAGAAGAAACTTTAGATGTGAGCGTTACCTGCGAGGTCAAACCACTGGTTGGGCTCAGGGGTTCAAACCAAGGAGGTTCTACATAGTACAACATCTGGAGTTGGAGCGGTATGGGAAAGCAAGTTGCGAGCGGTGAAGCTATCAGTCGGCCACATTGGTCTGGGAATGTTAGTGAATGTATGTGACCAAAATTAATATCTGCAACATCCCACTCAATTCAAATACAAATTGTATTGACCTTACAATAAAATATAAAAAATGAACACAAACATACGTAAATGCATAGGCCTACTGCAGCAGGGATCTTTCAAAGTGGTTTAAATTGTTGACAGAACTTAATAATTTCTGCCATAAATTATTATCGTTGTGATTGAATAACCCGAATAACAAAAGACTAGAATGAGTCACTCTCGTACACGTCAGTCCGGCTGTTGTTCCCGGCCTAATGTGTCGGACTTATTCTTCGACCATGATTCAAACTCAGCGCAGGCTCAACAGGGGGCGGCTTCTAACCTGGGATCCTTGTGCTGCTTCCCAGACTCAGACTCCTTCTTCTCCTTTAGGAACGGGTTCTTCCAGTTTGCCGACATTTCCGGACTCGAGTTCGAGCGACGGACCGGGTTACGAGACTTGCCTAAAGAAGAAAACACTATGAGATTCAAAGAGTAGCTTGTACGATGTCATGCAGAAAACGTGAAGGATCAAACAAACTTTACATATGAATAAAGTAGTAGAAAAGAACTGAATGATCGAGATCGTTGAGTAAACTTTACACCCACACTTCGCATAGGCTGTGTTTGATTGTATTTTTGGCATTTTAATTTGTACTTTGGTTTTACAATTTACAATTAGGTTTATTCAATAAAGTGTAAAGTAGGCTATGTGACATTACATTACCTGTCGATTAAACTTTAATTAATTCCAATGGAGCATGAAAAATGGCTCGATCGCTCTTCTATCAACGCCGTGGGCATTTTCCTAGTGAAAAAGATACATACAAAGGACCCTGCACAATGCAACTAGCTCGCTCTGTGCAAGGTACGAGTGTACTAACCTTCCAGGTCAATGTTCTCAGGCTCCTCCTCCAAGCTGTCTCGCGAGCTCTGTCGAGAGGGGCTCGGGATCGCGATTGGAGTGCTGCCACCTAGCGGCGACATGCGCTGACAACAGTCCACCTCGGTCACCGTCTGGTCGACCTGACTCTGTCAACACAACAAAGATGTCAGTGGCATACTCGTTCCAAGAAAGCAGGGAGCAAACACTCATATGTTTCATAATGTTTTTAATATTATGATTTTTGTTTGTATTAACCTGATGACGGAAATAGCTTTTGATTTCAGAACAGTTGTTTTGTAAAAAATAAAGAGTTGTATGATCATTATCATGTTAAGGGTAATTCATAATTCCAGTTATTTTGTCTGACCTGATTGATTTGATAAGGCTTAACGTCTCATATCAATGCACTAAGGCTATTCGAGACGATGAGTGGTGATAGATGAGGATGAAGTATGAACAGAAGGGAGGAGGGGAAACCCGGTACCGGCACATAGGCTATTCCTTTCGAAAAGTACAAAGGGGCCCAACGGCTTAACGTCCCATCCGAAAGGACGGTGTAACCTTGACAGTCATGTAAGTTCCTCCACTAGCCCGGACTGCTGAGCAGACGTCGAGAAGAACGAAGCCGTTACACTAGCTTTCGAATCCTCCATCTGCTCTAACCAGCGGTATACGTGTCTCAGGGCAGAGCGTTCACCCACTCTCCCCCTGACTATGCCCAAATGTTACTTAACTTCGGTGTTTTAGTTTTTTTATTTGCATATAGTACGATTTAAGGGGAATCCGTAGAGTTACGTATGATTCCAAATGAATCCACCAAAGATGGCTGAAAAGTTGTGAGAATTAAAGAGAAAAAAAGATAGATTAGTATTTTGGAAAGGACATAACCTCAGAATCAACAATATTCACAAATCCATACCCAAGTCCTTAACTATAAAATTAACTTTAGAGCATTTTTTGTTTTTTATATTGTTTTTACATACCTTTATATCTACAACTGATTATAAGGCAAAAATGTTTTCTATAGCAACTCTCAAGGCAGGAATTTTTTGACTGCCAGCACAAACTTAAGAGGGTATGCTGAGGCTAGAACGGAGGCGAGTTTAGGCGCTCAGCTTTCTGTTTTTTTCGGGTAAACGGTGTGTAACACCATTATCAAATATTCACACTAACTTTTATAAAGAATAAATCTATGTTATCTTTTATGCATATTCCTAAATTAATTCATTGATTTTGAATTAAAATTTAGTGAAATCACCAAAATTTACCCAATTTTGGTCAAATTCGGGAATTTATTCCAAGTGAACAATTTTTCTTTACTCAAATTTGCTTAATGGATAACAACGTATAAATCCATGTGAACGGGCAGGTCAATTTGGTTTTATCGTAAGATAAACGGTTTGGTGGGAATTTCCAGAATTGTAATCCATGTTTTGGATTTCCTATTTTTTCCCGTTTTGGACTTATGTCTCGCAATGGATCTTTAAGGCTTATTTTGTGCAACCAATTACGGATATCAATATAAAGCAGCAGAAATCATCAAGACCTGTTTTTCGCGCATTTGAGTTGGGCCAAGCTCAGCGTCCCCTCTTAAATTTTATACTGTCTGCTAAAACAAATATACAAAGTTTGACGCCATCTGCTTGTCCATGTCACCACTCTCCTGTCACCCCGACTCACCTCAACGAAGCCGACCTCGGCCAGCTCGGTGGGCGGCGTCGGTCGGACCCGAGTCGTCGTGGCCTCCTCCGTCTTCCCCCGGTTGCTTAGCGACGGGAGGAACAGCGTGGATATGTCCACCAGTGGCAGATCCAGTGGGGAACTCAGGAAGTTGCTCGGGTTCTGTATGCGGATCACCCACGACATATCACCTGCACAATCAATAGTTTCACTTTCAAGCACGGTCAGGATGATCCTGATTACTTAGCAGTTTCGTTGTTCTCCTCAACATTATGATTAGATTAGATGCTTCCGAGATTTTAGGCTACCATCAAGTACTAGCTGCACCGCAATTTGGACCACAAAAATAAAAAATACTGGTTATAAATACAAATGCCAGTTACATAATGACAACACCCGACATTTTGAGCTTGATATTTAAAAATGTAGCCAAAGGAAAAGTAAACCAATCATATTAGAAATGTGGATATTGCAAATTATTACTAATGCAGTTAGTTACTTGGGAATGAAAACATCTTGATGTAAAAATTATTTTCATAACAAACAAAATAATGTACCCTAAACTGGTTCGGATAACATGTTTTTTGAGCGAGCGCAGCGAGCGTCTCCACTTGACTCTTATGGCTCGAATGTCCGTTTTTTTTTTCCTTCTTTTTTCCTGTTACTGCTTCGGTACAGGTCGCACCATTTCTCTGATCGACCTGAAATTTTGCACACATGTACATACCACCTATGCGGGTTGCTGTATAGTTTTTGAACAAAATCCGATTGTTGGTTATAAAAATAATAAAATAAAATAAAAAAATAAAAATGTTCCGATCGTTATGAAATTTTGCAGGGTCAATAAGTACAACATTCTCTCCTATTTTACAATTTTTCAGCAAAATCGGTCAAGACCTTAAAGACTTATTGGTATGTAACATTATGGGAATGTCGTACTCGGGTCGTGTTGCACGTACTGGTGCTCGCTCAACAACGCGACGGGACTTTAGCGTTTTCCTAGTATTTTATAATTGTGTTCCTAAGTTCCAACATGTTGTGTCTGTTGCCACACCCACCTGTGGGCCTGCGTACATAGATCTCGGCCCAGCCTTGGCACCAGCAGGCACAATGCATCCTCTCTTCCTTCTCCTGGTCCTTGGAGCCAGCTAGCAGCTGGTCTAGCCTGGACCTCACTTCTGGCTGACTCAACGACTTCTGACTCTCCTCCACTGGTGAGGTGGTCGCGGAGCTCACTGCCTGGGGACACAATACACACACTCATATATAGGCCTACCTTAGCTGTTGAAAGGTGCCAAGTTAGGAAAAAGTAGCACAATATCATAGGGATGTGCGGTTCTAGGTTTTGGTTTTGGTTCCGGGTAGTAAAGTACCCGATTTTTCGGTTCCGGTTAGTTCTGTTTAAAAAATAAATAAATAAAATAAATTTCTAAAACAGCAACCTACCCAATATCATCTACCATCTCAGAAGTGCAATCACTTAAAATAAAGTTATTTTCACTCATTTTATCGGAAAAATCAACACGGTAAAAAATGAAATATAAATGCCGCAATTGCAAGTCTTGAAAGGAAGTCAGATTAATTTGTAAACACTTAACTCGTAGAGCGTCGATCATGGTGGTATATATCTTTAGGTGATTTCACTTGCGTATCCAGCAATGCTATTTTTGTGGTCGCTTAATGCACGCAGTTCAGACGGAATCCGCCAGGATCGCGACGTGTCAGGTGGTAGTCACGTGACGAGAAAGTCGATAAAGAAGTTTTTCCAAACTTCTTTGTCGACTCTAATACCTCGAGAGATGGCGGTGTGTATACACTTTATTGAAGGCCGTGCATTCAGATCCGTAGGCGGAACATTCGAATTTCCGAATTCGAGCCATCTGATTGGTCCCCAAGGCCGCCATCTTGTAAGTTCTATGTCACGTGACTACCACCTGACACGTCGCGCATTCTGTCGGCGACCGCTTGCACTGCGTGCATTAAGCGACCACAGAATTCTGGCAGTGAAATCACCTAAAGATATATACCACCATGGCGTCGATAGTCGAACAAACACAATATAGGCAGAGATGTCGAAACAACACGATCAAAGCCTCCTAGAGATATGCGCAGTCTGTAGTGGGCATACCACAGTGTTGGCTCGAGCGCTAAGCGTTCGACTCTAGAGTCGGGAGATCCCGGGTTCAAATCTCGTCGAGACCGGCAATCCTGACTGAAGGTTTTTTCGAGGTTTTCCTCAGTCGTTAATGCGAATGCAAGGGATTGAGTCCTCTTTTATAGCCCTCGGACATCCCTTACAATTTTCTTATCCGCTAGAGCACCTGAAGAGGGTCTGAAATCTCTACAAATCTGATGTGTATACCCTACAGCGGGCATCCTACAAAAATTGATGTATTGTAGTGCGCACGAGTGTGGAACTAGCAGCAGCTATGCGCACTGCGCAGTCTGTAGTGCGCACGAGTGTGGAACTAGCAGCAGCTATGCGCACTGCGCAGTCTGTAGTGGGCATAAGTGTGGAACTAGCAGCAGCTATGCGCACTGCGCAGTCTATAGTGCGCACGAGTGTGGAACTAGCAGCAAGTGTAGAGGCTGCGGCTGGCCGGAAATCTTGAGGCAGCTCCTTCTACTGACAAGAAGTCGTAACTTAGGCGCGCGATTCAAACTACCTGGAACCGAACCGAAGTCGGTTCCAAATTGTTGCGTTTTGGTTCGGGTACTAAATACCCGATCCAAACCAAAATTTTGGGTAGGCCTACCCACACACCCCTACAATATCACAATCATATTATACAGTAACAAGACTTCAATACACCACCTATAGGGCGGTTTGCTTCAGTCGGTCGGCTGTGCGAACCGCCGCAACGGTAGCGCACTATGCGGATACCTGTCTGAACTAATAGTATTGATGAGCACGGTCGGTAAAATCTTCGCACTAAAGCCGATAAAAGAAGTCTATACAATACAAATCTCATATTATCATAGACAAGATTGAAAGTTGCGTAGACACCCCAATGCTGTGTCCAGAGTTAGATTTGTATTATTCAGAAGGCACTCCAGCAGAGTGTTTTGATACTGTTTGTTTTACGTAATATGATTGTTATACTGTGCTAGAAGAGCTTAGAGCATCGATTGAAAATGATGGGAGGTACCTAGTGAATAAGTCCCTAGAAAAGCTTTATGTGTATGTCCTTTTAATTCACATTCTTAGAGTTTGAACTGAGTATTTATGGTCCCTTGGAATTTGAATAAAAGTGAGATTAGGCTACTATACAATACACCAACAATTGGGAAATTAGTAAGTACAGCTCGCCTGGCAAAGAGGGATTTTAATTAACGGATTGTACTAAATATTATCAGCTCGAAAAATCCCCAGCAAACACAATAGGAGAGAAACCAACACTGGCTTATGTGACCTTTAATTATTAGCTGGCACAGTAAAAGACTGAAGTTTTTGAGAAGCATCATATTTGTAGGTAAGAACAAAATGACCCAATACAGAATGAGAATAGTAGTGTTCAAGTAGGCATAAGTAATTTAATGGATCGAAATGGAGAGAGAAGATTAAAGTGGTTGAATAGGATGGAAAGAGAAATATGTATCCGAGGAGAATGATGGAATTGGAAATTCCAGTTAGGAGACCAAGGGGCTGACGACAACAAAGATGGCAGGATAGTGTGAGAAAAGATGTGGAACAGCAATGAGGAGATAGAAAGGGAAGTAAAGAGAAGAGTGGTGGCAGGAGAGAAGAAGACGGAGAGGTAAATCTTCAATGCCAACCCAACGCAGAGTTGGACGTGGCAAATTGATCCGTCATAAATTTGAAATGTTTGTGGAGAAAAGAGAACGTACCCCTGTGAGAGGAACGCCCCGCGGAGTTACGTCTATAGACAACTGCTTGGTCAGCCTCAGGGGAACGCTCATCTCTTCGTTGGCAGCTGCCGGTCTGATCGTCGACTCTTTGGGCACATCGCTGCTGACGGTACGCTGTACGCGAGCCCGGGCGCGGTGGCGCGCTGACAGGGTGTCCAGCTCAGCGTCGGGAGACTGCGGCTCTGTGGGGAGAAGTCATTACTCATTAGTATTAACTTCACGACTTTAAGAAGAGTTATTCAACTGACAAGTTATATTTAAAAGAAAAATTCAAGCATCATACATACATCAAATATCAAAATAAAAACAAAACAACCCCAAATACAGATATATCAAGAGAAGCAATTTTTAGAATTTTAGGTTTTTAAAGCTTACCAATTGGTGAACATATCATATTTTGTAAAACACTTCTAAATGGTTACAAAAAATGAGGTTGTCCAATACCAATAGAACTACCTGGTCAAGTATGTAGATACTAACGTTTTATGTGGTAATATAATATTGAAATCTCATCGCTACCCAAAACTATAAGAAGTCGAAGAAGCATCCCAAACTTAAGAGTTTTTGGTGAAAAAAAAAGATAGATGCTATAAAATGCTGAATTTGAAAACATAAATGCTTTATTTAATATTCCAAACTAAAATACTATTTCTATGTATATCTACCGATATTGTATAGAACTACACGGGACTTACGTGTCTCCCCTCGGTCCACCCTGCACAAGGTCCAGCACTTGTCGCAGAGACCGTTCTTCAAGGCCTTCTGGCTACAGCCACTCGTTGTCACGGTGATCAGCTTGTGTCCCGGCAGCCACGTCATAGACTGACCGTTGTTCAGGAGGAACTCGGCAGTCGGGTGCCTGAAACACAGCAACAACATTCGCTACAACCATTTCCGGTCAATTACAGAGAAATGTTTTTATGGTCTAGGGCCACGGTGATGTATTTTTTATAGATATTATAGATGCTACATTAACGATTTTCAATTCTAGTTGGGCAAGAAAAGTAATGTCCCTTAAATTGAAACTCAGTTAATACAGTATTACAGTCAAACTCTGTTTTAATGTGCATTACTAGGACGTTATCACCATTTTAACATTTTGGGTGGTCCAGTTCACATTTCATAAGAACAATGATATTCATAATTCCCTATTACGTCTACCGGTTGTACATTGTCACGCTAATGACACCATAATTTTGTGATCCTGTGATGTTTTTCAGTGTTTTAAGTGTTTTTTTTACCACATTTTCGAGTCTCTGTGAAACTGTGACATCTTCAGCCAATTAACAACACATCATTAATCCAGCCTTTTTGGATCAGAAAGTATTTATCTCGCGCGGTAGGCCTACACCTATCTTTTCTTTTGGCATTGTTTCAATTTTCAACAACATTTGAAGAAAACTTTTTGCTTCATTGGAGATATATTAGTAGGCCTAAACAAAAGTTATTACATCTGTTGCCCTTGTCATTGAGAATGCTGAAGAGATGTGTACACCTCGGCACACGAACCACTACAAAATCAGCGCCTGGGGATCAAGGCAGGAGGCCTGGCCGGGAGTGTGTGTGTGTGTGTGTGAGAGAGAGAGAATGTTCTGTCCTGTTGCGACCTTCAGTTTAATTTGTTTCACTGTTGTAGTAGTGTTAATAGTTAGACTGACAGTTAATATAATACTTTGGCTTAGATTGGAGAAGGTTTACTGGTTGGGAAAGCATAGAGAACATAAAGCTGAAGAGCTGGGCTTTATGTTCTCTATGCTTTCCCAACCTGTCAACACTTCTCTAATCTAAACTAAACTAGCCGATTGGCCTTTTCTTCACTAATTGAAATAAAATACTTCATAAGTAGTATTTGTCATATGTAGGCAGGGCTCAAATTTAACGCTCGCCCGAGGCGAGTGTATTGTTGCGCGGGCGAGTAACCGCTGGGCGAGTGATATTTTTGGTGAGCCGTAACATTAATTGTGTACATTACGTTTCAAACTACGTGGTCAACAAACATGTGGCGGTATTTACAAGGAGTTGATAACCCAAACAAGAAACAGAAACCTAATCCTACTGCAGACAATGCAAAATATGAGAAGAATCGTGTGCGCCTTTTTCAAGAACACTGGCTAACAGAACACTCGTGGCTACGTTTTGACAAACAACTAAATTCAATGTTTTGTTGTGTTTGTGAGATATCTAACGTAGGAGATAAACATTTTGTAAAGGGTAGCCAAATATTACGTAATTAATTATTATTACGAAATTACGTATTTAAGTTATAGTAGTACTAGTAGTGGTTTGGAGTAGGAATTAGGACTAGTGTTTTTAATTTTGATATTTTAATATTCAAGCCCTGTATGTAGGTAGCCAATGCTAGTCTGTAAGAATCAGCCCATTTAAACTTTGATGGATTCGGTATACGGAAATGCAAAGGGGTCTGGCAATCCATTACTACCTGATGTCAACACTAGTGATGTTTTAGGTTATTTTAATTCAAAATATTGTAATTCAAACTAGAATTTTTGGATCTCAAACAAGTAGAATTAGCCTCAAGGGGAATATTTGAAGAAAAAACGACTCTTAGACGAATACATTAAATAAAATACCACAGGAACAGAAACCATGGCCAAACATTAAAAACACTGCACCAAAAACTGCGCTACATTTCCGAGACGCTAGGGAACCGAATTGAATACTATAAATAATTCATTTTATGATTAAGTTGACCGAAGAAGTCCCCGCTCACCTCTTGGGCAGCGCGGAGCACGTGTTGAACGTGTATCGGGCCATGAGGTCGATGCACGTCTCCGTCAGCTCCTGGTGGAAGACCATCAGGTCTCCGTCCATCTGAGGCCGGGGGTCCAGCATCGCCGCCCGGTTGGCCATCGGTCTCACCCGCCTCGAGCCCTGCTCCGTCAGACTGGACGCGCGCTTGCGGTTAGACGAGTCCTCGTTCACCATCTCCAGCTTGACCAGCTTGCTGCCCTCTTCGAAGGGGACGAGCACGTTCGACTTCAACCCCTGAAACCAGAGTAGGGGAGTTGAGGAACTTCCTCTCAGTAGGCGAGAGAGAGAGAGAGAGAGAGAGCAGTCAAGAGAATGTTAATTGTTTTTGATATGCATGTCTGTTTCTTCTTGTGTGATAGGCCTATATGTATTTGACTATTGTTGTATTTAATATTATTCTTAGGATGGGTGCAAATGTCCAAAATGGATCATAGGTTCACTATTTGCATCCATCTGCATGTTTGTTAAGTCAAGCCCTATTATAACAAATTTGACAGAAACTGATTTTTACTTTGTTTAAAATCTTGGATTTCTTCTAAAAGGCACCTTTAAAGTCACACTAAGTTAGCACCCAGCGGATGGGCAAGGAGTGGACGGCTTGTTTATTTATGTCACTAGAAAAACTGGCCCTAATTGATTTCTACACTAGAAATAAGCCTGCACTAAGGTTATGCAGTGTTTGGTGAATCCATAAATATATACAAACATTGTTCTAATACTAGGAAACGCTTAGTTGGACGCGTTGATAAGGGAGCACATGCTATAGCTAGACCACCATTGCACATTTTTCTAAAATTTAAAATTTGCGACGTTCGCTGTCCATGGGGCCATGTTTCCAATATAATTTATTATTGCTAAGGTATTTGGGTAAACCAGTGGGTAAATCTTTACTTTGTGGATAAAATCCACTGCCATCTAGAGGACCTTGACATTATTTCCTTGGGAAAACTATTTTAACTCTTTGGTAACAAATAATACACTGCTTTTTTGATAGTATTTTTATTACTTCTAGGTGGCAGTGCATAGTGGCCAGAAACCTCGTGCGACTTTTCGTTGCCATGGTAACGTTACTTTTGTTAAAATGTAATTTCCATCTACACTACTTATCGGATCAAAATAAAATTGACATATTCGTGACCGGACGGACATTCTAAATGATTTACATGATTTGTCGCCGTTTACTTTGAAAAAAAAACTTTCGATTAACTTTAATGTAACTTTGTAACATTTTAACGATTTTGCCACAAAACTAATGGCATTCAATCCAGAACAAAGCTTGCGGATGGTCCAAATTTCAATTCGATCCGAACCTCTGTTCAAACGTTATGGCAAGACATACAAACAAAAAAAACAAGCAAACAAAACAAAACCAGTGACTATTTTTTCCGGCAGAGTCAAATGGAAACGCTTGCTTAGTTAACTATGCCCTGGGCCCAGTGTTTAAAAGTCCCAATAGGCCAAATGCTAAAGTAAAATAGGGCTGCCATGTTTCCTCACGGCCTGTTAGATGACGTAAGCAAGTGATAGATCTGCGAATATAGCGATGCCAAAACAAACAGAATATTTACGAGCGAGGTCGATAACAGTAGTTATCTCTAGACCCCTTGATTTACATCTGGTCACGGCTGTACATTCTTTTTAGATAAATATTTAATATTTGTAAATTGAGCTTCTAGCTGTTACTTCTCTTTGATCTGTTATGTTTTTATCTCACGTGGCGCAACAATGCCATTGGCTGACGCAGAACAGTAAACGCACCTTTAATAAAAGTATTAAACATATAAATGAGACCAACAGCTTACCTTGAAACGAGATGGGCAGCTGCGTGAAACTGGCTGGTTAACATAAATATTTACGTTTAGCTACCAGCTTACCTTAAACAGCTTACCTTAAACGAGATGGGCAGCTGCGTGAAACTGGCTGGTTAGCATAAATATTTACGTTTAGCTGCCCATCTCGTTTAAGGTAAGCTGTTGGTCTCCTTTCTTCTTTCCCCAACCACAAACACTAACCTAGCCGATAGGCATTCTATCACAACCAACAAACATATAAATGAGATTGAATTGGGAAACAAGAATAAATTAAAAAAATATTTTATTACACTTACGGTGGTAATGAATTTGACAAAGTCCTTGCGAAACGGCAGTCGGCACTTGAGGAACCAAACGGCGATGACGTGATGTGCGAGTGACACGGTGTAGTGGTTGTATTTGAAGGGGTTGGTGTAAGGCAGCGATATGGCAAACACAGACATGTACTGGTCGGCGACGAAGCTTGCAAACACCTTGGGCAGGCGCGGTAGTGCTGTCACAAGATTGAACGTGCCATCAACTATCAGTAAACAGCAAACACAGACATGTACTGGTCGGCGACGAAGCTTGCAAACACCTTGGGCAGGCGCGGTAGTGCTGTAACAAGCTTGAACGTGCCATCAACTATCAGTAAACCCAGACGAGTACTGTATGTACTGGTAAGCGATATTATTAATGATCTTGCAACATTATTAAATAATATTAATACTATATATAATATTTTTGCCTTCATTCCCCACTATCCAACAAATTCACATTCAGATTGAGGGTAGCATTAGCTTCAGAGACTTGGGTCTATTTTCACTTGCGTAGTTGCTGGGTAGCCAGACCTGATAAAACTTCTTCAGTCTCCTCTTCATCTGCTTCTTCCTCCATACTCTGTTGCTTGTTCACTGCGACTTTTACTCACCACGCTGCGCTGCTGTACTATTCCCCCATCGCCGTCTGGATGCATGTAAAGGCGGAGGTAGACGGCGGTGATAGCCCATTCCCAACTTACGGGTATCATGGCTGCTCATAGCTGTCAGCTGTCTACTGTTTTTACTGTCAGTTTGCAAAGTTTTTATGTTGAAAGCAAAATGCACAATTGCTGTGTGTATTCGTGTAAGGAGAGAGGAGGGCATGACAAATAAATACAATCACATAATATACTGACATGTGTCTTTATTCGGCCTCCTGCCTACGTAACCTCTCTCATGTCAACAAATCAACACTGGCTAGGCCTAAGCCCTAGGCTTTGCTGAGGCGTATGCAAGTAGGGCCTAGGCCTATATTTGCTAATTTATAATACCATGATATTAATATGCCTAGGTCTATATCTAATGCTGAAGAAAAGCCTAGGCCCAAGTCCTTAGTAGCCTTATTCCAAGTAGACCTAGGTCTAATCTCAATAACAGGGCTAGGCCCTAGGTTTAGACTTCAACGGTGTCATGTGCTTTCAGCTCTTCTTTTAATTTTCGTATCGTCCACGTTTCCATTGTTTAAAAGTTTAACTCAAACAAAATATGCTATTGAATAAAATTACTTGAAAATTGAAATAGGCCGCACGACTACTTACGTAAAACAATACGTAAACAACCAATCGAGGAAGCATACAGATTTGACAATGCAGAGCCTGCTATACATAGTTTATTTCAAACGCCGCCACGGTCTAGGGCAGGGTCCACTAGATACCTAACAAGCAGCTCGGAATAAGTATCTAGTGGACTCTGGTTTTGGGGGTTAGTGCAGTGGCGCGATCTGCGCGGAGCTTTGCGTGAACAAGCCAATTCCCTCCAAGTCTTAACATCTTCCCAAATCTACCAACCAATTCCCATGAGACGTGACGTCTTGTATCGACAAATTAATAACTTTCAGTACCATTATGTGATTCGGAGCAACCTTAGAATTTATTATGTGCCTCATTGTTAGGACAGCTCCTAAATCACCGTTTAGACAAGAACCAAGAACTAGGTAATGGACGTAAGTCCACATCAAAAGTTAAAAAACTTCTGCCAATAGCAGAAATCGAACCCCGGACCTTCTCCATTGGAAGCATCACCTATATAGAGCTATGAAAAAATAGCGTTTATATTCTGAATATTTAGCATTAATTTTTCCAAATTTAGCATTTTGTAGCATTAATTTTCTTCTTTCCACCAAAACCCCAAATGTGGGGAGTTTCTTGTTTTTTTAATGAAGAATGAATTCAAATTATGCTTTATAGAAACATTTTCAATTCAATGCAGTCACTTTAAACGTTGGAATACAATGCTAAACCAATTCTTATTTGGCATAGGTAAACCTAATTTTCAGTAAATTTAGCATTTTTAAGAATTTATACTCACTGATTTAGCATCAATAACCTAAAACGCTAAATTTTTTATGCCTCTACCTATGTATTGTTGGAAATTAAATCCCTACAGGTCCTAATACTTACTGGCCAGGAACTCCAGGATGGGGATGGCAATGTAGACGGCGGCGGACATCTTGGAGAGACCGAGGATCACTTCCGGCAGCATCTTGAACATGACGTCCCTCATCTCTAGAATGCACAGAGTGAGGCACGTGATGCACTGACGAGCGCATTGTCTGGGAACAAGGAGACAGACGTTACACTTACAGCACATTCATGAACCAACAACTCCAGTTGTTCCTAGTACGGATGGGACGTGTAGCCTACTCAAGGTAGGAGAGCCTCACTTCTGTGGCTAATATCTACATCTACGTAGTATAAGTTCAAGGATACAATGACAATGAACTTCTGTACCGAATTACAGTGAATACAAAACATGGGTTATGTTGCTACAAACAATACCAATCGAAGCGTTAAGATAGGATCCAACACCTAACTTTGTACATTTTGTACATAGTCTCTAGCCTTGTTTATTTGGTTGCCATTTGAACTGACCGGTGTAGTCAGTAGCCTACTACCTATGAATATAATTCTTCTGAGCAATGAAGACCTAGTGTTGAAACGTTTTGTGTTTGTGTTGTATACAGTACAGTACTCCGCATGTTACTCTTTATCTATCAAATTCAACACCATCCGACACACTTCAAAGGTAAGCTGTTGTAGGTGTAGCCTATCCCAACACACAAAGTACCATACAAAGTACAGCTTACTTTTATGGATGACTCCACTTCCAGGAAAATGTTTCCTAGTAATAGAGTTTCAAATGTTTAATAATTTGCTCTAACAAGGATGAAACCCAGAACCTCCGGCTGTACAATACATATCGATGCTCTTACTCCCTGAGCTATTGGGGACAAAGGCTAATTTGTACTAAATTGCTATATCTTATGCTTGACGACACATAGCAATTTGGTTTGGCAGGAGCGCCAGCATTCGGTACGTAGAGTCTTATGTCCTACATTCAAACCACAGTAGGGATCAATTTTATACAAGAATTGTCAGCACACAAAGATATACATATTAGTATTTTTGCCAACAATGACAGATTGGCCTATACTAGGTACAACTTCTAAAAACAGCAAAATACATGAATTGCTTTTCTCTCAGACTTATGAAAAGAGATTTCATAGACATCAACAAAATAGTAGGGTTGCGTTATGATAAATAAATTCCTATCGTATCGATAATTGCCACATTTCCAAAAATATATCGCAATAATATCGTCTGCGTTTTATTTTTACTCTTTATTTTTATCGTGATAATATCGGCAATATGGGTAAATCGCGCGCAACAGAGATATTTTGGAAATTGTGTAGAATCATCTTAAAAAGGGCAAAACAAATCTATTTTTTATATTTTGTATCATATTTTTATCATAAAATCTCTCACTATCGCTCTTGTCGCAAGATAAGCCTGGGAAATAAGATAAGCCCAGGAATAACAATCCTATGCACTGTGATTACGGATTACGTAAATTGGTTGATACATAAAAAAGCGAGCGTTTCCATTTGACTCTGCCGGAAAAAATAGTCACTGTTTTTTTTTTGTTTGTATGTCTTGCCATAACGTTTGAACGGAGGTTCGGATCGAGTTGAAATTTGGACCATCCGCAAGCTTGATCTGGATTGAATGCCATTAGTTTTGTGGCAAAATCGTTCAAAAAGCTACAAAGTTACATAAAAGTTAATCGAAATTTTTTTTCAAACTAAACGGCGACAAAATCTGAGGTGGCCAAATCATTTAGAATGTCCGTCCGGTCACGAATATGTTAATTTTATTTTGATCCGATAAGTAGTGTAGATGGAAATTACATTTTAACAAAAGTAACATTACCATGGCAACGAAAAGTCGCACGAGGTTTCTGGCCACTATGCACTGCCACCTAGAAGTAATCAAAATACTATCGAGAAGCAGTGTATTATTTGTTACCAAAGAGTTAAAATAGTTTTCCCAAGGAAATGATGTCAAGGTCCTCTAGATGGCGGTGGATTTTATCCACAAAGTAAAGGTTTACCCACGGGTTTACCCAAATACCTTGGCAATAATAAATAATATTGGAAACATATCCCGGTGGACAGCGAACGTCGCAAAAAAAAAAAAAAAGTGCAATGTAGTCTAGCTATAGCATGTGCTCGCTTATCAACGCGTTCAACTGAGCGTTTCCTAGTATTATTTACATCACACATTCTTTTCCTACGCATACTGACAGGGCAGCTGTGAGTTGGATGGAACGCGTATTCACACATGACACCGCTCTGCTACGAGATATATTTCCGCATCTGTCTCGCTCGCACTCGTAGGCATGGACGCCATCGCTCGCAGCCGGGCGGTTGGTCAGACGGAAGGTGACAAAACGCGCGAGCGCGGCTGGTATCTCTTGGTGGGTAGGTAACTGCTTATTAATCTATGATTATGATGAATACATATGAACATACGAACGAGCAGACATTCCCATATTATGAAATCCCCATCAGTATAACTACTAGGAAAACGCTTAAGTCCCGCCGCGTTGTTGGATGAGCGTAATTGGTGCATTGAGCTGCCATGTGTTATGCGGATTTTCTGTTGTTCTGTAAAAAAATTATTACTAAGTTCAAGATTTTTTTTAAACTAGGAAAACGCTTAAGTCCCGCCGCGTTGATGGATGAGCGTAATTTTTTTTAAACGAAAAAAGCGTAAAATTGCGATTTTTTTAATAGATAATTTTTCGATTACGCTCAAATTTCACACGAATATATTAATTCATAAAATTAAAGTTCTGTGAAAAAATCATTACAATCGAATAAAGCATGTAGGTTTTATTCGTCGAAGAAATGTTAAAAATTGAAAAAAATCGTAAAATTGCGATTATCATGAGAAATGATTTTTCGATTGCGCTCAAATTTCACACGAATATATTAATTCATAAAATTAAGGTTCTGTGAAAAAAATCATTACAATGGGATAAAGCATGTAGGTGTTATAAGTCGAAGAATGTTTTAAAAATTTAAAAAATTGTAAAATTGCGATTTTCATAAGAAATAATTTTTCGATTGCGCTCAAATTTCACACGAATATATTAATTCATAAAATTAAGGTTCTGTGAAAAAATCATTACAATCGAATAAAGCATGTAGATGTTATAAGTCGAAGAATTTTTTTAAAAAATCGAAAAAAATCGTAAAATCGCAATTTTTATGAGAAATAATTTTTCGATCGATTTTTCCCCCCATGTAGTTCTTCGTTCAGAGATTTCATAGACCTACATAAAATTTCATCGCAATTGGAGTATTGGTTTAGCCGGAATCGTGTTCACAGACACACAAAAATACAAAAAAAAAAAAGAAGAAAAAAAAAAAACATTACGGATTTTTTTCTCCAGTGTAGTGAAATGGAATCTTCGCTTCGCTCGCTACGCTCATCCAATAAAATAAAATAAAATTAAAAATAAAGTAATTTTTTTTAAAAATTAATCATAATTTTAAAAAAGAAAAAAAGAAAAAAATTGCGATTTTTATAAGAAATAATTATTCGATTGCGCTCAAATTTCACACGAATATATTATAAATTTATAAAATTTAGGTTCTGAGAAAAATCATTACAAAAGGATAAAGCATGTATGTAGTCAAAAAATTGTTTTAAAAAAGAAAAAAAAAACCCGCAAAATTTCTATTTTCATGAAAAATAATTTTTTGATTGCGCTCAAATTTCACACGAATATCTTTATTCATAAAATTAAGGTTCTGTGAAAAAATAATTGAAATCGGATAAAGCATGTAGGTGTTATAAGTCGAAGAAATTTTTAAAAAATCAAAAAAAATCGTAAAATTGCGATTTTCATGAGGAATAATTTTCCGATTGCGCTAAAAAACGTGGCAGTTCTAAGTTCAGAGATTTCAAAGGTTTCCATAAAATTTCATGGCAATTGGAGTATTGGTTTAGCCGGAATCGTGTTAACAGACACACAAAAATACAAAAAAAGAGAGAAAAAAAAACAAAAACATTCCGGATTTTTTTCTCCAGTGTAGTGAAATGGAATCTTTGCTTCGCTCGCTACGCTCATCCAATAAATAAATAAGGTTCACTGTTTACTATAAATCCGAGTTATTTTTGGTTGACATACAAACGACCTTCGACCTAACCAAACACTTACGAGTGATTCATTAATGCATTTACAACATCTACTGATCTTGATGCAGTTATGTTATCTCTCTCCCTCTCTGCCGGCCACACCACACAAACAAGGCTGAAGGCCTTGAAGCGGCCGCTACTATCACTGACACACTTATTTCACATCTGGCCGGTCCTCCCGCCCCCTTGAGGGGCAAGCTTAGTGTGAGATGACATAATGACTGCAGTAAAGTAAGTACCCATACAGATAATAAACACTTGAGAAATGCTACGGGCTGGTCGGTCGGCTAATATCAATAGAAAATCACGCCAAAGGCAAATTGTCAAACGACGATAACGAGACAACAATATGACGGTTTATCGATTTATCACGATATTCAGTGCAAAATAATCGTAATTATGCGATATGACGCATATCGTATCGTATGATATACGATACATACTG